>QRDG01001555.1:0-23145 GCA_012064385.1 Puccinellia tenuiflora | reverse complement strand
TTTCCAAAAAGCCTTATTTATTTATTTAAAATGCGTTTGGCTTTAAACCGCAGGAAAATGATTTAAATCTTGAAACTTCTGATCTGTTGAAACCAAGTGGGATCTTGTACTCCTTCTTTTTCCCTTCCACTTGGCACTGGTGTTTATAATTTTGACCTTGGTCAATATTTGTTTTGGGAGAATTCTTTTCTCTTTTAAAAAAAATTCTCTTTTATTTGGCCTTACAAAGGAACCCCTAGTTTTATGTCTCCAAAAATTCTACAAAAATTAGGGAACCTTCCCTAATGGATATAGATCACTTTTCTGGAAAAATATGGTGCCACCCCTTAGGAAAAATTTCCCTACATAATTCTTTTGTGTGCTGCCCTTTCTCAAAACTTTTTTTGAATCTAACCAAATAATTTTTCCTGGATGAAACCAAGGGCATGGTTAGGTTCTCCTTTACCCCTCCTACCTCAGGAAAAAAGGGGAGATCCATCTAACATCATATACCCCTCCAAAAAGTAAACCCTAGTTTTGGCCAGTACTGTTTTTTGAAATTTTGGTCGGACCAACTTTCGAATTTGCAAAATGTTTGTTCAGCAAAGTTGTAGACCTTGGTTTTGGCGCAGAGTGACACGAGCAGATTTCCATTTGGATCACGGAGGAGGGAGATCGATGCCAATGCCGACAATGGCATGCTCTGTCATGCCAAGGCCGGCATGGGACATGGCCGTGGGGGCGCCGCCCGTTCCTGGTCACCGGAGTACCGCACCCTCCTCGCGCCCGAGCCTGCCTCCCACGCCCCCACCTCGCTCTCCACCGCCCCACAACCCACGCGTCGCCGGCAGAGCAACTGGACGGCGGCCGCGTTGACGCGCCCGCCGCTGCCGACGCACCGACCACACCCTGTGCCGCCGGGAACCCCCTCGTCAGCCCCTCCGCCGCCGCACGGACCGGTCCGTCGCCGAGGTTTAACCGCCGTGCCCCTCCTGTGCCACCGCTCCGTCAACGCTCCGCCACCGTCGCCACCACACGAGGCCGACACCTCGCCGCGGCATTTACCACGGCCACCGCGCGGACGCCCTATAAGAAGCCCCCCCGAGGCACCGCTGAGCACCGCACCACCACTCCCACTCCCCTCAGCACCCACTGCCCCAGCCTCGAGCCCGGAGGAGCCACCCCTCGCCGGAATCGAGCTCACCCTCGCCGCACTGACCCCAGCTCGGTCCACCTAACCATAGCCCCCCCTGACCGATTCCTTCCACCCAGAGCACCCCCAGAACACCGTGATGCTGATGCAGAGCTCGCCGGGGTAGCTGGTGGCCGGAATCGCCGTATCCGTCGTCGACCCGAAGCCACCTCCGCCGGGGAAGAAGCCCTGGTGCCGTCCGAGGTCGCCAGCAACCACAAGTGCCCAGACGAGCCGCGCCACCCCTTCCCGAGCCGTTCTGCTTCCCCTACTTCCCCTCCCCCGTGCCCTAGCCGCAGGGAGACGCCGCCGGTGAGTCGCCGGAGCATCGCCGCCCTCCCTCTGTTTCCCGCTTCCAAAAAGAAAAGAAAACGATTCGGGTTAGCACTGACTGGTGGGACCCCATGTCAGGATTTTAAACATTTCGAACCGTTTTCCTGTTTGAATTCCTGTTTATTTTTCTATTGAAAATAAGCAGATTTTTGGGTGAACTTTGGAAATTAATAACTCCCTCAAAAATGCTCAGAAAAATGTGAAACCCATTTTGCTGGCTTGGTTTTGAAATTGTCTTTCCATTGGGACCAGAAAATAAATATTTGGAATTTATTTCCTTTGGATTTTGTTCAATGACCTAGGAAGGGTTTTTGACGCTATTTCATGTCTCTTTGAATAGATTCCGACCTTCCCGACGAAATAGGAGTTGTTCCCGAACCCGAAGGCAAGCCATCAACCCAATCTCAAGCTTGGTCAAACTTAGGATTTGTTTGTTTGCTGATTTAATATCTGCTGCATCTCACATGTCATATTGCATGTTAAATTACTGCACCCCTTATTGCTTGTCCGTGCAACACTCACATTCCCGGGGCAATGGCTGGTGTTACCGCCTTAGTCAAGGGAATGGGGGAAAATTATTACAACTGTGCGTCTCGCATTTGCGGGGCTTTGTTTGGTTCTTTCCTCTTCGCCGAGGTGAGGAGCGGACGAATGTCGTCTTATGATCCTCGGAGTTGGGGGCATTTGCCAAAAGAGTTATTTGCCTTGTCCCTCCGTCAAATATGGCTGGCATAGACCACCCGGACTGCGACGCTTGGGAGCTGACTTTCCATTTGGTTCTTTTTGCCGAGATTGCTGACACCACGTCGGGATAAACCTCGAGTGGAATGGATGCTCTCTCATTTTCTTTATGAGTGCTTTTCGGTTCATTCTTTTACGGTGACACCGGCCGGGTTGCCCGCCACCGTCATCCGTTTGAAACATTATGCAATTATCCTGTGAACACTAACCCCCCGTGTGACACCGGCCGGGTTGCCCGCCACAGTCACCCGGGTATTATTATCATGGAGACATTATTATCTGTGCTTACAAGTATTATGTTGTTATATGCTATTGTTGCTTATGCTTATGCTTGTGCTGCTTGATTCATGTTGGAAACTGAAATAAGAATTTGACTAAGAAAATAACCACCTCCCTCGACTAGATTGAGTCATGTAGTGCCACTCACCAAACACACCAGCACACCATGCGTCGTTCACGTGGGCGAACCATGGCCGAGTATTCCATCTAGCCTCCTTTGACGCCACCCTTTTGGCAAGTCTAGTCGGTTACCTTTGTGGTCGGGGCTAGTCTTGCGAAGGTTCCGGAGCTAGGCGTCGCTCATTCGTTAGGGACGTGCCGGATTCACTTCGTCATAAGACGTGGTCCTAGAGGATGTGTCGGTGGCTATACAGGGAGTGTCCGGGTGGAGTAAGCGGTGGTGGAAGTGTGGGTTTGTGCTGTCGCCATGATGGGTTCTAGTACTTCGGTACCGGCGGTACAAACTTAGACTTCAGCGTATGGGTAAAAGTTGCAACCTCTCGAGAGTGTAAATCTAGAATCTAGCCTTGTCCCTAGGTTATGGGACGACGTTTGGGTCGGGTCACACTAAGAGTCAGTCCTGTCGAACGTGGAGAAAATTCCTATGATGGAACTAGTAAACAAGTGACAACGGAAAGAGTAAGCCAGAGTTGGCTAAAGGCTGAGGAGCCTAGTGTGGTTGTGAGTTGTCAAGTGGAAAGTGAAATCTCACTTAGAATCATTAAAACCCCTTCAAAAGGTAAGTAGGTAAGTTATGTCCAACCGTTAAGCTTGGACTTCCCTTGTAACCCAACTCATGCCATGCTACTTTCCGAACTTATGCCATGCCATATAGATAGACCTTGTTTGATTTCGGGCTAATGACTTGCGAGTACCTCAAGTACTTACCTGGCTTCTCATGTGGCCAGACTCCGTTGCTCCCGACGCCGAATACCCGCTGTACGAGAACTAGGAACCCGTATCCCAGGCAGGACCCCGTGGAATAAGGCCCGATGTGGCCACGCTACCATCTACGTTTCCGCTGCTACTTCCGCTAGAGGCTCAATGTTGGATAAATAATGTACATACTGTTGTGTGCGCATGTTGCGCGAACGCGGGAGCCTCACCCCGTGTTGTATCTTGTAATCCGCCCGAACTCGGAGCCATAAGTATGTATTTGGTTATGCCTTTGATATCAAGTTGACATATATCCGGTGTTTCTGGGACTGGTATATGGGGTAGTCCGATCATCTGGATCGGGGTGCCACAACGACACCCCAGGTACACGACCTTCTTACATTTTTCTAAATATGTACCTTTAGTATTATCTAAACAGTGCGTGCATGCGTTGTATCCCTTGTTTGACTGTCCTGAAATGTTACTAAGAGCAGGCCAATCATTGATGGTTACGAACAGCAATGCTCGTAGGTCAAATTCCATCTGTTTGTGCTCATCCCACATACGTACACATGGTATGGCCCACAACTGCAAAAGTTCATCAACTAATGGCCTTAGGTACACATCAATGTCGTTGCCGGGTTGCTTCGAGCCTTGGATGAGAACGGGCATCATAATAACTTCCGCTTCATGCACAACCAAGGAGGAAGGTTGTAGATACATAGAGTCACGGGCCAGGTGCTGTGACTGCAGCTCTGCTCCCCAAAAGGATTCATACCATCTGTACTTAGTAATCCCTTGTCAGATAAACCAGTCTCTGCCTTCCATTTCAGCAATTCTAGTGTGGTACCGAGCTTTGTGCTTGCCATCTTTGCAATTTGGGTACAGCAACTTTTTATGATCCTCTAGCATGGCCTCCAACTTCAGCTTCTCCTTTTCTGTATCGCATTCTCGTTTTGCATCAGAAATGACCCGACCAAGACCATCATCGGGCTCATCTGACGCCCGTTGTTCTTCACCTCCTTCTTCTTTATTGTCTTCCATCGCAGTATCACCGTATTCTTCAGGGAACATAGGATAGTTCTCATCATCCTTTTCTTTTTCATTGTCTTCCATCATAACCCCTCTTTCTCCGTGCTTGGCCCAACAATTATAGTTGGGCATGAAACCTCTCCGAAGCAGGTGGCCTTGAAGAGTTCTCGAGGAAGAGTGCTCCTTAACGTTCCGACAGTCCACACATGGACAAGGCATAAAACCATCATATTTGTTTGCCTCAGCCACATGGATAAATTTATGCAGGCCTGTAATAAAATCAGAACTGCGTCAGTCGCCGTACATCCATCGCTGCCGTTCATCCATCTGCATATCATATAATTAAGTTTATCAAATACAATTAGAATAACATATTGAATACTGAAATGACCACCGTACATCGACACATGCAATATTTCTATATCAATTATAGATTAAAAGGATAAAGTTGCTAACCTCGGTCGAGGATATCATTTTGTGTGAACTTAAGTGTGGCTCGGGCATTTCATCGAACACATCTTGTGCGTGGCAAAGGAAAAAAAAACTAGCACCCACTTCCCACCAATCTAAGCAAAAAAATAACAGAGGAGAGAAGAAGGGGGGTTACGTATATAGGCAGGGGAGGGGCATTAGTCCCGGTTCGTGCCACGAACCGGGACCAAAGCTCGGGCATTAGTCCCGGTTCGTGGCACGAACCGGGACCAAAGCCTCCGCGACAGCTTTGGCACGAACCGGGACGAATGTCCCCAACCGAACCGGGACCAATGCTCCATGGGCTCCTGGCAACTCGAACCGGGACCAATGCCAGACATTGGTCCTGGTTTGTATGGGAACCGGGCCTAATGCCTTTTTCTGGCTTTCCCAAAGACCATTTTTCTACTAGTGTACTAGGCTCACCTATGTGCACCAACAACTTATGCTAAGCAAGGCAAGCAACAAGGTGATAGCAAGATAAAGAACTTCAAGCACGAAGGCTATCACAATGTAAATTGCATAAGTAAAAGCTCGGGTATAGAAATAACCGAGGCACGCGGAGACAAGGATGTATTCCCAAGTTCCTCCTTATTAAGGGAGTACGTCTCGTTGGAGGGGTGTGAGCTCGCCACAAGAGGCCTACTCAAGATGCCACAAATGCCTCACCCTATTCTCCGATGACCCGCACCCAAGGGTTTGGTTCACCTTCCACTATCGGAAACCTTCAAGGCGGAATCCGGAGCCTTTACACCGTTCTTGGGGCACACACCCACAACTCAATTGGGGGCTCCCAAAACTTGCCCGAAGCTTCACAACTCGAAGTCTTCGCGGCACCACCAACTGTCTAGGGTACACAATGCACCCAAGAGGCACAAGCTCTCGGGAACACTATGCACCCAAGAGTAACAATCTTCATGGAGAGCACACACCGAGTGTTCAAATCCTTCTCTCCAAAATCTAACCAAAGCAACTAATGCTATGGAGGGATTTAGGAGGAAGAACAAAGGAGGAACACCAAGAACTCCAAAATCTAGATCCCTCGAGTTCCCCTCACTTAGAGGAGATTTTGTTTGGTGGAAGAACGGATCTAGATCTCCTCTCTTGTTTTCCTAAAAATGGGCAAGAATCATCAGAGGGAAGTGGAGGAATCGAGCTCTCAAAATGTTTAGCAATGGAGAAGAGAGAGCAAAAAAAAGGCCTACTGAAAAATTGGGGAAGAAAGCCCTTTTATAGGGGGCTCCAAAAAAGGATCCGTTGGAGCTAAAAAAACAGGCAGCAGGCAGCCCGGCCTGGGGCCGGCCTGCACTCGGCCAGGCCGGCCGAGAAACTTCCCAGCGACCGAAGCCATCGAAGGCAGCACACAGGGCTGCCGGCCAGCACCCGGCCTGGGCCGGGACAGAACAGCCCAGCAAGGCAGCGCAGAAAAGAAAAAAAAGAGGCAGCAGACGGCCCCGGCCTGGCCCCGGCCTGGCGCGCAGCTGGCCGGGCAGCAGCCCGAGCCGGCCGGCCTGCCCCCGGCCTGGGCCGGCTAGGCAGCACGTGGGTGGGCCGGGACATCGCCCGAGCCTGCCGGCCTCGCACCGGCCTGGGGCCGGCCAGGCCGAGCCGACACCCCTTTTTTTTTCTAAATGATTTTTCTGTGTCTAAAAACTTTCCGACGGTGTAAAAGCAATAACTTTCACCCACGAACTCCGTTTTCGATAATCTTGGACTCGTTAGAATCGTCACAACAAGCACAACCAGAATATGCAGAGAAACATCATAGTCCAACAATATATTATAAAAACAAATGGGGAAAGGTAAAAGCTCCTTTTCGCAAACCGAAAAGGCCGTATCTTTTGCAATTGAAGTCCGAATGAAGTAAAACCAATTTTGTTGGAAAGAGGACGAAAAATGCTACCCTTGGAAATGACAAACAAGCAATGGAGATTTTGCATAGAAATGGAAGAGAGAAATCTTCCACACGGATGAACCGGCAAAATCTCCAATACCGTAAACGCAATAGGGGACGCATATGAAAACCGTTTTCGGTGAACTTAGCCTTGTCATGACAAGCACGACAAGCACCAATACCACACCACGATAAGAGACAAATAATAACCAATAAAGATGATTGCATGGATGCAGAGGTTTGTGCTCTCTACGATAATACGATCAAGATATTCGGTTGAAAGCCCCTCTTGATAGTACGGCTATCTATCCTATAACCCGGTCTCTCCACTAACAACATGAGACCGGTAAAATAGAAACCCTATCAAGATCATACCTTTGCCTTGCGCATTAATCCACTTGAGGTCGATGAAGACGATCTTCATCTTCTCAAGACGCACCACCTTCCTCGATTGCGTTTCGGTTGGTGAAGATTCACATGTTGCTCCCCCATACACCAAGATGGGAGAAGCACCTCTTCGGCATAGTTTCACTTGGACTTGATTGTCGATCAACACGCACTTAGCCTTGATCAACACATAATTTTCTTCCCTTAGCCTTGACTCCAACAAATGGAGATCAAGCAAAGCTTATGGACACACCTACAAATATAGTTTAATACAAATATTATTCCATAGAGATTGTCATTAATTACCAAAACCACACATGGGGGCAACCATGCACTTTCACCGCCCCAGAGTGGGTTGGGTGTGCCGGACGAAATATTAGGCCTTATCGGACGAAAATGGGCCATTGGTACCGCGGTTGGAAGGCAAATTTCGTCCGGCATGATCAATAGATCAATTGACAGCCTTATTTATGCCCCGATTGGAGATTCTATAACGAGAGAAGATAGTAGAGCAAGTATGCCATGACTCCTCGTATAAGCTAGCTAGGGAGTGAGCTTTTTTTTTCTCTTAGGCCTTCCGTAAAGCCTATGTTAATACAAGTTTCTTAGCACGGTTTCATAGGCATTTTGGTGACATGGCATAGTATTTAATGAAGAGAGAGATTGAGTTTCTAACTTAGCTAAGTACAACCTTTGCATGTGGCCATAAGCAAAAATTGTTGTTAGCCGAATCATATGAATGCATGAGGCTCAAAGCATTTAATTTAGATACAAGTCATAAGAAACAATGCATTAGACAAGTTGTCTCTTAAATTTTTATTACGCTTATGATAACGTGCTAAGAAATGATGCATTGTCACAGGCCTAATGCATTGTATCTTAATGCATTATCCTAGGCAGTTATGAATTATAAGAGACAACCTTCCTAATACATTGTATCTTAAGGGTTGTAAGTGTACTTATATTTAATGATTTTGGCCTTATATACTTGCATATGATTGGGTTATCAACTTTTTTTTTTTTGCCTATAATCCCGTGCAAGAGTTGTATCTTATGTGAGATACAACATCAATCTTTTTTTTCATTAATACGGTATCAAATAAGTAAAATATCCAGAATACCACATGCTAAGATACTACAGTAGTATACTACCATTAAGCGCCTGCGTTCAGCCGACCGATCGACGATAGCACGTCGCGCCCTGTCGCTGACGACAAGGACACTGTCTCCACGCCTCTCACGTGTGTGGAATATCAAAACTGTTTCATATTTCTTTTATATCCCTCGCCTCTCACGCGCGCTGGCGTTGACGACAAGCCAGGCCAAACTTTGGGCTGTGCGTCTAGGTACTGTTGTTAGCTACTCCATCCTGATTTCCTACTCTCCTACCACTAGCTCAGTATTTAACTGAGATTAACGGAAACTAAATGAACTGTGCGCTTGCGTTATACAAAATCTAAAAGGGCAAAAAAAAACACAGTTACATTATTTGCACCTTCTCCCTCATTTAATTTAGTGCTAAAAATCATTAAGAACTAAGTAGTACGTAACACCAAAATTCTGCAACAAAATTCAACGACACAATAATTATTAGCAAAACATGGGTATATGGAGAGTAAGTTCACACAATACATCTCTACTAGAATTATACGCGCGCCTTGCCGCGCGCTTGCTAAATGGCGATGTACAGAGTTTGGTTTGTGTGTAATCATAGCATAGAATGGTTCTTTCTTAAGGAATACATGTTCTTCTTTCGTTTAAGATAACTTTCTTAGGGCATCTCTAGTGGATCCTATAACATTTAGTCCCCTATATACCTCCTTATACTATAGAGGATTATATTTGCTCCTCTAAAAACTGTTGATTCTAACCAATCCCCTATACTTAACTCCCCCAAAAAATTGATGGGCGATGGTCGAGCCCGGACGACCGGTTGTCATGGAGTAGGCTTGTTGAACGGCGAGGCGCGAGCGCCTTGAGAAAGAAGACATATCCAGTGGCATCGCGGAATGGTCGGGGTGGTTGTGCGGTTCAGTCCTCGATGGATCCTGCCAAGACACGACTGCAACGGCCTTAGATTCATCGAATCCGACGACGGCAGAAGCAGTCGTAGATTCGATGAATCCGACGGCAGCGAGCAGTGGCGACCGAATCAAAGTAGGAGAGGAGCGCAACAGAGTCGAGGTCGCGTATCTTTAAGAGTCGGGTCACATCTGAAGTAAAAAAATACTACTCTAAACTCTAAACGTTAGGATGATTCGGCTAGGTGCATATTAGAGGAAAACAATATTTTTACTCCTCTAAAAGCTATGTTTTTTATGGATTGCCTAGATATGATAAGATGCATTTAGATTGGTGATGATCTATCTTTGGTATATGTAAAAAAAGAACCGGACCGGGCCCCTGTTTGGAAGAAACTTAGCTACTAACGTTTTTCTAAGATGGTACTCCCTCCGTTCCTTAATGTAGGGTGTATAGTTTTCTCGCACAAATATTAAGACATGGGCATTTTGTATACTGTGGAATCATTTTCCCCTCAAAAAAATGGGAGAGAGGAGTCCCTAGCAGCCACAAATTAAAAACAATCTGTAAAATCTCGTGGAGGGATTTAACTCATATGTGGATGGGTAAAATTGTCAAAAAATAGCAAAAAAAACCCTTATATTTTGAAAATTTTGTTAAAAAACTATACACCCATCAAGGAATGGAGGGAGTAAAATACAGAAATTCAATTCGTCTCCCAGGTGCATATGCTCACTATACCTAAAAACTACATTTTAAAATTTAAAAGAAATATGATAATAATTTTGCCCATAAGTCATAACATTTTATGTGGGAACATAAATTTCGTAAGAAAACCGACAATTTTTGTGTGCCAAGTAGCGAAAACAAAAAAAAAATGTCTCCTGAAAAGCCTTATTTTAACATTGAAATTTGTCTTTTTTACACCGGCTGTCTAAAAAGTCGCTTTTTCGTGAAACGACTTTTGAAACACATAGAATGCAAATATGAATGCACGGATATTTTTTTAAAATTCAGACTTATGTTTGAAATATATTTTAAATTAAACAGTGCGTCTACACTCGGTGCCAATACACCGACCCCAGTAAAATATCACTTTGACGATGAACTGAATTATAGTCGGTATAGCATTGGTTCTTTAGCCCACGTATAGCCCTAGAAAAAAAGAAGACAAAGAACAGACGTTGAGGTGGCTTTGCATGGTGGTATGTGCTGTTCTGGTGCCTGCACGCTAGTTTCACAATGTTGTTCTGGTGCCTGCACTGCACGTCAGTTTCACAATTTAAGACATTGCATCCGGGTCCTGCAAGCAAAAAAAAAACGGTGGAGTCCAGCTGTTTGAGCAACGTGTCGGTACATAATTGGAGGACATAATTTCCTCCAACGATACTTATTGGAGAAGATTTGAGTAGTTCGAATCGCAACATACACTCAATGTGGAAATCAGTTGCATGACTGAGCAAGCAATCGGCTATGAAATTCAACGGTGCAATAAAAATATTGGTGGGATGCTCCTCACCCAAAGTGAATAATGGTTGGAGAAAGTACATATGTTATTACATTATTACCCGTCATTGTTCCAGCTAGAGAGTGTCCGGAAAATGCATGGCAGCCTGCAATTTCAAGGCTGTCAAAGACATATTAAGTATGTCCAAAGGAATTTTGTCGTCCTCACAGGGATGCTTCAGAGAATGACCATCTGTCTTGCAACAACTGCATTATTGGACGGACAGAACCTATTAATCTCTTATCCGCCATAACAAAATGAATTCATGTGCTAGACAGGGAATAAACACAGCTCAACTTCTGACTGCATCCCCGCAAACATATTTTCACAAATTGACTGTTTTCTTGGTTAGCATAAGCCCATTACAAAGTAAAAAAGGAAACTCCACCAAACATACAATTTCATTTGCGACTACGTACTTGAAGGTAGATTGTGTATTATTATGTTTGTAGAAAAATGTCAGCATAAACACTAATTCAATACGCAATGTTACATCTGCACACAGCAGCTTGATAATTTATTATAGTGATATATATGCAGAGCTGGCTCAAAATTGACATCACACTCCATATGCATATAGCAATAAATTTAAAATGGTAGATATAAACTGGAACCATACATGATTTAGTTACCTCGTTGAATTAGCAATAACTGATAAAAGGAAATTAATAAGTCGAATGGAGGAGGATTTATGAAATCATGAACATACTACCTACCTATTCAGCAGCTGCTTTCACGTCGGCGTAAACACCCATGATGCCATACACAATGAGGATATGGGAAATCTCCGAATCATCAAAAATCTGACAGTAGTTTCCACTGTATATCAAGTATTTTTAAGCCAGTAGTGTGAACTGATTGCTGAACAATCTGGTATCTAGTTCTTCACCATGTAGAGACTTAAAAAAACGCACAACCCGCTTACTAAAAAGGAGACATAATCTCAAATATACATGCAATCAGTGATTTAATCTTTCATGCTTTGTACATAAATAAAAAATGCTAGAACTGCTCATCGCATCAGAAGCAAGGCGCTCATCGAAAGATCACGCGAGCCAGACTGACCTGTTCCCTTCTTAACTTGTTGGCGCTGCCTTTGCAAAATCTGCCGTGCTGTTTTTGATCTTTGTTTACCTCACGGAACACCTGTAACTCTTTCTCTCTCCGAAAATCAATGAAAATCTGTGCTGCAGACTTTTTGTTAAAACAACAATTGAACTAGAGGCCATTTTCATTCTCAATTATTCAGTGTCATAAGTATGCACCGGGAGAACACTTCTATAGTTCTATCCATAAAGAAAAGATCAGGGCACACTCAGGCACTCTTGCAATAGCAGTCAGTCCACTATCAGTGATTAATTGGCACCGGCACAAGGGACAGGTTTTACTTCTGAAGAGAGCAACCTCCAGCAGGTGTAGCAAGTCCTGTACCAGGTACCCTGAAAAGGCAGTTGAAATTAATATATGAATATATTATCATAGGGATGTACATCGGTAAAGGAATTGATACGCATGGGGCAAGGTAGATTAAAAACACAGGATAATGCATGATAGTATTCACCTCTCGCTAAGTGATTTACAGTTCCCGGTAACTAAAATCAATGCTCTGTCTCCTGTTTTCATACCAAGAGAATTGTAGAAACCAAACACATCTCAGTTTTGGTTTTCAAAATGTGTGTGTAACTAGATCATGATGATGCTCCATCTAAACACACGACGTTGGATATTTGTGAGGCAACCAATTGCATATAATAAGAAAAACAGAAAAATGTGCAGAGTTCCAGATTAAACATGACTAAGGCCTAATTTGACCATACGCAAAAAGTTTCCATCTGCCTCCTTACATACTAGGCTTGCAGCAAATTGATTTAAACTTGGAGACACAATAGAAGAGTGTACAACCGCGGAACCGCCATGTTCATAAATTAGTTAACGAACTGTTCAGGAAATAAATTAATATTTGGTACTACAAGGAAAACTATCAACAATGTCACAGGTTAAAGAAACGAACATTTGGAACTGCTAGCAATTTGAACTATCCACAATCTCACAGGTTAAAGCAATTTAGACAAACCAAGTTTCAGTATGAAACATCACAAATACATGCTTCTAGCACACAATCGCCAACTAAAATAATACATAAGAGAAAACCCACTCTTTGTGATGCAACTTACCACCTACAGATAACTACACAAGCATAGGCCTTCACTTTGCCCGTGGTTCAAGGATGCCCACCTCTCATCTCAGACAAGCTTGAAACCAGCCTCCTGTCCAGCATCACGCCGATGGACTCGGCCTCCCTGATCAATTGCCGGCACTTGGCCGTCCTCCCTGCTACGGCATAGCCTTCAATCAAATTACAATATATGTCACTGGTTGGAATGAACCCAGACTCCTTCAACCTCGACAGGTACCGAAAAGCCCTTTCTGGATCGTGTAATGCCACACACAGCTTGATGATGACCCGGTATGCCGGCAGGTCAAGAATGCAGTTTGCCTGCTCCATTTCCCACAATAGGGCCAACGCCTCCCGGTGCCTCCCGTCACGGGAGCGGCTGTGGATCACCGTCGTGTACATCACCACGGTCGGGTTACCGGCTTACCGCCAGACGCCCTGAACCAGCTGAGCAGGCTCTCCACAGCCGCGTACCGCCTGAGCTTTATGCAGACCTTCATGACCGCCGTGCAGTCCTGCAGGCGCAGGTCAAAGTCCGGCCTCTCACCGAGCTCGTTGAGCTGCGCAGCAGCTAGCCCGTAGCCTTCAGGTGTCCTGGCAGCTTCCAGAATCAGCTTCGCATAGATGCTCGGGTGCAGCGTTCTCTTGTTTATCCTCGCAAGCTCGAGAATCTTGCGTGCCAGGTCTACTTTGCCCGCCCTGATGAACCCACTCGCCATGGCTTCGAGGACGGCGCGGCTCGCCGAAGGCATGCTCCTCAAGCGCGGTTTCCATCCTCAGCTCGTCGAAGCGGGCCAGAACCTCGACGGTCGAGGCGAGGATCCGGTCATCGGGGAACAGCGGCACCGCCTTCTGCCCCTGCGCCCAGCACAGCGTCTGGAGCGCCCTCTCAGGGAGCCCCATGTGGCCGAGCTCCCGGATGGTCATGGACAGGGACCCCTTCCGGAGGAACGGAGCCCACCGGTCTAGCACTGTTGACAAGTCGGACTCCGGCAGGAGCGCGGCGATCTCCCGGGCGATCCCAACGAGGTGCGCGAGGGGAGCCGGACGTGCTGCTTCGGCGCCGGGGCGGAGGGCAGCCTCGTCTTGTGGGGCTGCGGCAGCGGGAGCGGCCGACGCGTTGCCGGGCTCGGCGGCTTCAGCGGACTCTGGAGCATCGGCCGGGCGAACAGCGCCGTGATGGCCTCAATCTCGTCCTTGCTCCATTCCAGACAACCCTCTTCCTTATCCGCAGAAGCGTCCTCACCATACGCCGATCCCTTGGCAAGTCCTCCAGTGGACGACCCCGCGCAGGAGACCCCAGTTACAGAACGACGAGAACCACGACCCTCGCCACTGCTGCGGAACCACGTGGCGCCAAATGTCCTCACCGATGCCGATGCCGGGGAAACCACGCCGGCGGGTGCTATGATCTCGATCACTGCCCTCGCGTCACGCACAGGTAGCTGGATCTCGATCCTTAGATACAGATATTCTCACGCTAGAGTTTGCGTGGAAGAGAGGAATAGGAGGAGCAGGTAGAAGATAGTTGATTACAACTGAATAATTCTCGATGCCTTTCCTCTCTCAGCTTCTGGCCTAAGTAGGGGTTGAGGTAGCTGTTTGCTTCATGGGCTGAACCGATGCGGCCTTGGGCTTGAGCTGATGGTTCACGGCCCGCCTTATATCGCGCCTCCTTCGCCTCCTGATGCCCAGTGTCGTAGCAGATCCCTCCCCTTGAAACGCTGCTTGCCCCCAAGCAGGGGCTGGTGGGAAACGGTGACGCAGAGCTTGCTCTGATTCCCAAGTGCATAAGGATGATGCCAGTCCTGTCCAGGAGACCTTCACTTGATCAACCAATCCGCGGCCGCGCTTGATCTGATGGTTCACCTGACAACAGACGCAAGAGTACGACCCCGGCGTGATAAACTGCTCCCCGGGATCCCATGGCGTGGTGACCAACCCGACCACATGAGACTCCTTTAATCTGGACATATTCCAAAGAATGTCAATTGCCAGAAACTGTATTGCAGGTACAAGGTTTTTGGATGCCTTGGCCCAACTTTTCCTTTTGGGAACTCTTCCAGGTTTAATGCTTTTATTATTGCTAGAGGAAGTATCACGTCCAATCATAAGAGAACTCCAAGAGTACGGGACCTCATTTGCTTTAGGGACTCTCTCATATCTTGGTTTTGATACAAGAGTCAGTTTCCCAGATGCAAAGGCTGTACTGCGAGTTTGCTCTGGAGGACGAGACCGCACTGGAAGCGGACCAGGTTTGCATTGATCTGGAGGGCGCGTTGGCACTGGCCGCCACCACGAGTACATTAGCTCCTTGCGACTGGCGGACAAAGGCACAGATGATGGCAGGGATACCCCTTGTTCCTGCGCTGTGCAGCGCCGGTCTGGCGGCTGCGGGGGCACACAAACTGACCAACCCATGATGGTCGTCAATGGCACTCCTGACCGCTCAGTGTGGCTGTAGCCTTTGTGTATATTCACCAAGGTTGATGGCTGTGTGGTCGCCGGCATGATAAGCTGCTCCCCGGGACTAAACACACCATACCTCCATGATGGAAAATGTAGAAAAACCCACCATATTGTTGTCATGCCAATGCCATCCAACAAGAACATTGGTTCAGTTGTACAAGCACTGGAACTTGTTGACTGGCTAGCAAACAAGTTTGAAAGCATTTCTTGATGGCGTTCAAACTTGTGACTGTCTGCTGCCTTTTCCAAACCACTTCGTAGGAGTTGAACATTGTCAGCCCTGCATGCTTGTAATGCACAGTAAGAACACTGAATTTCCTTGCTAGCAATGGCACAAGTATACTCAACTTTGAATCTCAGGTCTTGTTCAATTGTCATGTCAACTATAAGCCACAAGCAGATTCGTTCACGGGCCTCTGTGCTAGCAGCCGACACATAGTAGTGCGACATGCGTGGACATTTAAACTGACCCCTTACAGCTTGAACTTCTAGGACCCCTGGTGACTTGCATAATTTGTCGACTAAATCCTCCATGTGCAACGTGCAAAGAAATCTCAAGGACAAAACTGCACTGATTTCAGACTTAATCCAAATAAGAGACTTGCACGTCATCATCATGTCATTTCCCTGTAAAGGTGGTGACCCAGGATTTGCCTTAACAATCTTGTGACCTGCGGTCGAAGGCGGTGGAGCTGGTTCTGGCACATGTTCAGGAAGAGACGTCGAGATGTGAGGCGGTGTGATTGATGATGTGCACATGCCATTCACCCCTCCCAGACATTCAGCTTGCCCACAAGCCGATAGAAGCAGCAGCCATAACAGGTGATGGTGCTCCTGCTTGCTTTCCACCCTCAGAGGTGACACCATCCAAGGCCTAACGGAAGGCAACACCGCGGCTCGTGTCATGGTGGACGAAGGCGCAGTCGTCATCGAACACGAAACTAGAGAAACTGACAGCACGGGTAGCAACAATGTACATCTGTGTGTTGTGGAGGGCGAGCATGATGCCATCCACAGAGGCCATGGCGGTGGCCGACCCAGAAGTAATCCGGGCTGATCTGAAGGGTGTGGTGGCGTGGTTGCAGGGAGTGGTACAGCTACATCACGGGTGGAAGCCAAGCCTGCCTGTAGGGTGCCTGCGTCTCGCTCGGCGTCGGAGTTGATGTCGAGGACACCTGTCGAACAGGTGGTGGGCATATGCTTGTCCGGCTTGAGGATGCCGAACTGCTGCATGCTCGAGGGCAGCGGAGCTCCCACGGGTCCAGGACTGACCGTGGAAACAATCCCCGACTGCGGAAATAAGTCCATAGCTTCGACGCCGCCGACGTTGGGGCTGAGACTCAACGTCGAACACTTGGCGGGCACCACAGCGTCTGGGCTGCTGGTGGCGTTGTCGCAGCCGTACGCGAGCTCCTGGTCGGCACTTGAGTCCTCCGGCTGCATAGACGAGAATCCGACCTCCGCGCCGCCGATGTTGGGGCTGAAACCCAGCGTCGAACACTTGGCGGGCATGGTGGATTCCACACGGGTGGAGGTGCGGAAGATCTCCTGCTGAGAGAGCACGATCTTGTCCAGCGCAGAGTCGATCTCCGAGATGCGCTGGGCGTTGACTTGCCCCGCCTCTGCCGTCGCCTTGTTTGCTGCGGCCGTGGCGGCCAGCATCTGCTGGAGGTCAGCGAGTGTCACCTCCGCCATTTCTATCTGCTGGGTGAGCGTGATTCGACCATTTCGGATCGGAGCTGGCTCTGATACCACTTGCTATGATCTCGATCACTGCCCTCGCGTCACGCACAGGTAGCTGGATCTCGATCCTTAGATACAGATATTCTCACGCTAGAGTTTGCGTGGAAGAGAGGAATAGGAGGAGCAGGTAGAAGATAGTTGATTACAACTGAATAATTCTCGATGCCTTTCCTCTCTCAGCTTCTGGCCTAAGTAGGGGTTGAGGTAGCTGTTTGCTTCATGGGCTGAACCGATGCGGCCTTGGGCTTGAGCTGATGGTTCACGGCCCGCCTTATATCGCGCCTCCTTCGCCTCCTGATGCCCGGTGTCGTAGCAGCGGGCAGCGCTGGGAGCGGCTGCCGGCTCACCAGAGGCATGGCGGGACTCCCTTGTCGTCTCTTCCGTCCGCACCTCGCTGGCGTGTTCCCCGCGTCCGTGCGGCAATCAACGTAGCAGCAAGAAGGAGCCGCCCGGGCCGTCGCGCCGGTGAGGCAATTCCGCGAACACTTCGAGTGCAGCCGGGAGGTTCTGCCTCCGTCGGCACCTCCCGCTGGCTCCGCCGGCCTTGTTAGCTTCGCCTGGCGAGCGCCTGTGCCCGCAATGCACTCTTCCCGTGCGTGCTCGGCTGCCGCCTCCACCCGCCGCCCGCGGAAGACCGTGCCGCTCCTGTGGATTTCGGTGCTCGGTGCTCGTGTGGGGAATTCTGTCAGCTTCGAGAAAGATATATGTAGCCATCCGTTCGCCGCTGTTTTTTTTCTCTACTAGTGCAACCATTCGGCGCTGGCAGGCGTGTGGTTTCTGTACGTGGGCCGGATGTTCAGAGTTCTGAGGACACTGAAATATTCAAAATTTCGGAGGCCGGATGAATTATGTCTGTATGCACAAGATATCAATCTCTTCTCATTAATGAATCCATGAAAATGTATGGGATGTATCTTTTCATTTCCACCACAAGGAGCACAATAAATGCTACACATATTTATGTCTTCCATGACCGTTTGCATCTATATAATTTGTTTACTACCTAGTTTCCATCATATGTACATTTAATGAGTGTAGACATTTACATTTCTTTTAGAGAAATGAAGAAACTTGTCTACAGTTTGCTGATATTATTTATCCTCTATGGAGATAAAGTGTCCGAGACAATGTGTCACAAGCCACATCCTCGAAGTCAGATGCAATTGCAATCAATTGAGGCTGAATCAAGAGAGGGTGAAATAATAGAACGTGTAAGTTCATTCTTCTAGATTGTATATTTATACATTACATCTATCATGATAATTTTATTTTCACATTGGTCTCTGTTATTTTTTTCTTGAATAAGAGCCCAAACTGGGAAAAGTTACTTATTGTGAACTTGGTGGAACAAAAAATTTATTTAACGAAAAGTCCATATTGTGGAATATTTTTTCACCGAGTGCCAATATGAAAATCTCAAGTTACGTACTTCTCATGATCTCAAAGATAAGTTTCAAGATGCTCTTTTTCATCTAAAAATGTGGTTTCATCTTTGTTGCCTTCCATTAACAAAGAAGTGGGGACTATGTTAGGATCTAACTTGTGGTGTGAGGCCACTTTAGGAGTGACCACAGCGTCCAATTTTGCGGAGTACCTATACTAATTTTTTGATCGTTTAAGATTTAGAGGAACATTTTGGGTAGGTGGACTATGAACATCATCCGGACATATCTTTATCTAAATCACTAGGAAATACAACCTATGGATATCTCGATGTTTCATCGAAATCAAGGTACTAGTATTCATGTTGATATTTCTTTGCAGATTGCAGCTTACCAGTAAATACCATGTCCTACAACCGTATTATATGGTACCATGGCAACTTTGAAAGTGCATGGTTGCTCCCATGCATGGTTTTGGTAATTAATGACAATCTCTATGGACTAATATTTCTGTTGAGCTATATTTGTAGGTTGTCCATTAGCTTTGCTTGTTCTCCATTTGTTGGAGTCAAGGTTAAGGGAAGAAAAAAAGTTTGTGTTGATCAAGGCTTTGTGCGGATTGATCTTCACTCAAGGCTAAGTGAAGATATGCCGAAGAGAGCGTCTCCCATCTTGGTGTATGGGGGAGCATCAAGTGAATCTTCACCGAAGCACAATCGAGGAAGGTGGTGCGTCTTGAGGAGATGAAGATCGTCTTCATCGACCTCAAGTGGATTTATGCACAAGGCAAAGGTATGATCTTGATAGGGTTTCTATTTTACCGGTCTCATATTGTTTAGTGAGAGACCGGATTATAGGATAGATAACCGTACTATCAAGAGGGGCTCTCGACCGAATATCGTGATCGTATCGCCGTAGAGAGAACAAACCTTTGCATCCATGCAATCATCTTTATTGGTTCTTATTTGTCTCTTATCGTGGTGTGGTCTTGGTGCTTGTCGTGCTTGTCATGACAAAGCCAAGTTCACCGAAAATGGTTTTCATATGCGTCTTCTATTGCGGTTTCGGTATTGGAGATTTTGTCGGTTCATCCGTGCGGAAGATTTACCTCTTCCATTTCTTTGCAAAATCTCCATTGCTTGTTTGCCATTTTCAAAGGTTGCTTTTGTCGTCCTCTTTCCAACAAAATTGGTTTTATTTCATTCGGACTCCATTTGCAAAAGATTCGGCATTCCGGTTTTTTTTAAATAGAGGTTTAAACTTTCCCCATTGGTTTTTATAATATTTTCTTGGACTATGATGTTTCTATGCATAATCTTGTTGTGCTTGTTGTGACGATTCCAACGAGTCCAAGATTATCGAAAACGGAGTTCGTGGGTGAAAGTTATTGCATTTCCGATTTGTAAATGGGAGCTTTTACCTTTCCCCATTTATTTTTATATTATATTCTTGGACTATGATGTTTCTCTGCATATTCTTGTAGTGCTCGTTGGATCTAGATTTTGGAGTTCTTGGTGTTTCTCCTTCGTTCTTCCTCCTAAATCCCTCCATAGCATTAGTTGCTTTGGTTGGATTTTGGGGATAAGGACTTGACCACTTTGTGTGTTCTTGCCTCTTGCATTAGTTGCATCGGGTTGCTCTCTCCACGGTGATACGTGAAGTTGAAGGTTGAGAAGCTTGTTACTCTTGGGTGCATTGTGTTCCCAAGAGCTTTGTGCCTCTTGGATGCATTGTGTACCCTAGACGGTTGGAGGTGCCGCGAAGACTTCGAGTTGTGAAGCTTCGGCACATTTTGGGAGCCCCCAATTGAGTTGTGGGTGTGTGCCCCAAGCAAGTTGTAAAAGGGCTACAGAATCCGCCTCGAAGGATTCTGATAGTGGAAGGTGAACCAAACCCTTGGGTGCGGTTCATCGGAGAATAGGGTGAGGCCTTTGTGGCATCTTGAGTAGGCCTCTTGTGGCGAGCTCACACCCCTCCAACGAGACGTACTCCTTTAACAAGGAGGAACTCGGGAATACATCCTTGTCTCCGCGTGCCTCGGTTATTTCTATACCCGAGCTTTACTTATGCAATTTACATTGTGATAGCCTTCGTGCTTGAAGTTCATATCTTGCTATCACCATGTTGCTTGAATTGCTTAGCATAAGTTGTTGGTGCACATAGGTGAACCTAGAATATTAGGTTGTTGGCTTGTTAATTTAAACACATAGTTTTATTCCGCAATTATCAAGCCCCTAAATAGAAAAAGTGTTAATCGCCTATTCACCCCCCCCCCCCCCCCCCCCCCCCCCCCCCCCCCCCTCTAGGCGACATCCGGGACATCGTTTGTTCTTTCATTTGGTATCAGAGCCTCGTCTCTCTTGTTTGGCTTTACCACCTAGAGAGTAAAGATGTCGTCTAGGGATTTAGTGCACAATTCCATGTTTATATTCGATGGCACAAATTTTAATGTTTGGAAAACTCATATGCTTAGTCACTTACGGGTCTTGGACCCCAATATTGAGCGTATCTTAGATATAGGTTTTTCTCCTCCGAAGGATTACGAAAGTACGACTTTAGAGGATGAGAAAAACTTATATCTAGATTCTCTAGCCTCTAATGAGTTTTGTAAATTTGTGAGTGTTGTAGTTTTCAAGTCAATCATGCCTCTCCGGGATGCTCATGAGCTTTGGACCAAGCTTCAAGAAAAATATGGAGTGTCCAACTCTTTTGAGGATGATTACTCTCCCTCCACCTCCGGCCGTGACGAGCTCTCGTCTTCATCTACTTCACCAAAATGTGGTAAGCCACAAACTAATGTGATGGTGAGTAGTGATAGGTTTTGCAATATTGATAGTGATCTCATTTTTGATGATCTTTTGTCTCTATCTTGTTGCAATGCCTCATCTTTGGACCAAAGCACACATAGCACTATAAATGTCATACATGCTAGTGTTGATAGTCCTTGCATATCATCCAAAAATTGCTTAGATAAATCTAATGATGATATGCTTGCTTTGTCTTGTTGCCATGATAAAAATGCTTGTGTTCCCTCTAACTCTTGCATGAATAATAATATAGAGGAAACCCAATTTGCTATGCAACAAGATGTGAACTTGAGTAGTTCAAAAATTAATTGTTGTTCTTTATCCATCACTCATTGCCTTATGGCTAAATCTTCTAGTAGTGATGATAATAATAATGATAATGATAATAATGATGAAGAAGATGATATGGAAAAGGTTAATGCTCTCCTTCAAAATAAAGGTCTAATGATTCTTAAAGCCCTCCCTACAAATAAAAATGCTCAAGCTATCCTATTTAAAATTATGGAAACGCTAATTGAGCGCGGGGAAACTATTGAGGCCTTGGAAGCAAGCCTTGAAGAAAAGGGTAAGATCGAAAGAGATGATGCTATGGAGAAGGCATCGTTAGAAGATGCTCTTGAGGAAGAGCAAGAGACTCGGGCTTCTTTAGAGAAGAAACTAGAAAATAGAGGAGTCTCATAATGAAATAATTGCTAAAATCATTAAAGAACGTGATCATGCTCATGCAAAATATGAAGTGTTTAAAATGGAAAATGCTAGATTAAATAATGAGCTTGACAAGTTGTATTCCTCCATTTCTAATGCTAATGATACTTGTGCTACTAACTCCAATTCTTGTGAAGCATCTAGTTTGAAGGAGAATGTTGAGCTAAGGGCTCAACTTGAGATGCTAACTAGCAAGTATAGGGAGTTGGAAGAAAGTCATAAAAAGCTATCTAGCTTTAATGATGATCTTCTAGCATCCTATGCTAGTTTAAAGTTAGCTCATGAGGCCATCACGACAAAGGTAACATATAGTGAGCCTCATGTGGATAATAGCACAACCCTAACTAAAAATGCTATATTACCATGTGCTAGTCCTAGTAGTTCATCCACTAAAAATGTTGGTACATCATGTGATGAATTACTTCCTTTTCCTTCTTGCTCTAACAATGATGCATCTACCTCCTCTAGTACTTGTGTTGTCACTAACCATGTAGAAAAAAGAGGAGAGCTCAAGGCCCAAGTCACTTCTTTGAAGAAAGGCTTGGAAAAGCATCATGAGGGGAAGAGGGCACTTGACAACATGTTGAGTGTGCAACAATCCCCTAATGACAAGAGTGGACTTGGATTCAACTCCAACAACAAGAACAAGTCCAAGGTTGAGAAGAAGAAGAAGGGCCAAGTTCAAGTCAAGAATCCTGCCAAGATCACTTGCTTCAAGTGCAAGGTTGAAGGGCACCACGTTCGGGATTGCCCAATGAAGAAGAAGCCTCTTAGTGAGAAGCAACTAGGGAAGCGGCCCCTTGCTCAATCTCATGGTGCACCATGTGTTGAACAAAGGCCACCTCCTAAGAAGACTCAAGCCAATGCTCCTCAAATTGAGGGGCCTATTAATACGAAGAAGAGTCGGTGTTGCTACCTTTGCCGTGGCAAAGGTCATCTTGCTTCTTCATGCACTAACGGTACCTCATCCAACCCTATCATAATTGATGATGATTATTCTCTTGGGAAGGATAGAAGTGGCAATGTGTTTGCCAAATATGTGGGAGCTCAAAGTGGTGTCAAGAAAAGCACCATTTGGGTTCCCAAACCTATTATGACTAACCTCTTAGGACCCAACTTGGTTGGGGACCAACAAGCTTCAACTTGATCA
>QRDG01001554.1:0-407439 GCA_012064385.1 Puccinellia tenuiflora | reverse complement strand
TATGGATAATATTTCCATAAAAAATTATTTGGAGATTTCCACTAGTGGAAAATGGGGCACTAGTCCCGTTTCCAGAGGGCCTCTAGTTCCGGTTGGGCAACCGGGACTAGCCAATCGGGACTAGAGACCCCCCCCCCCCCCCCCCCCCCCCCCCCCCCCGCCCCTCTAGTCCCGGTTGTTTACGAACCGGGATTAGAGGCACTCTCACGTGGCCACGGACTAGCCCGCGGGCTGGATGGCTTTAGTCCCGGTCCGTGTTATGGACCGGGACAAACTTAAGGCCTTTTTTTTTCCTTTTAGAATATTTTTCAGGGTTTGACGTTTAGGGGTTTCGGATAGTTTCGGCATCACGTCGATATGTCAAAAATGCGTTTGGTAAATATATAAATTATATTACTACACTAAGATCACATTGATGCATATATATAACACACATACAAATCAAGTATTACATAAAGATCATGTTTCTGTATAATAAGTACTCAATTACATGCATGAGATCATAGTACATGAGATCACTTATATATGTAGATAGTAGTGCTCTCCTTTTTCAGGTATGACCTCGTCAAGAAGAAATCCCGCCAACTTCTCCGCAATTGCTTTTATACGGTCATTTGGTAGGAGGGCGTTCCGCTTCCTTGCAACCTTTAAAAGAAGGAGAAAAACAATTATGAATGAAACTCCACACAATTGATGGTAACAAAAAAAATTGTGAATAATGTTTACTTACCTCTTTGTTTCTTAGATTATTGAATTTCTCAGTGGTCCTCATTTGAATGTACTCGCAAACGTAGTATCCACATAAGTGGGTCCCGGTTGGCTGTTCCAGACACCACTGTTCGAGAATAGAATTCAATCACATCAAGTTTGATAATGGTATTGAAATTACAATTAAAGAGATGCGTTGATCTAGGTAGTACTACTTATCTTGTTCAGAGACCATATCAGCTTCGGTTGCCATTGACCGGGTTCTTCCTTGATGAACATTTCCCATACTCTACTCGCAAAGAAAATGAACAAAAGATTTATTAATTACTTGATATCACGAAATAACTGAAAGAGGCTGATATAGTGTGATAAGAATTTAAATTACTCTTTCATGATATCAAACAAGCTCTTAAATTCTTTAGGTTCTCTCCTTAATGATTCGAAGACTTCAATTTCTCCCTCGTCATATCTAATGCACACGAGAATATAGTGGAAGCTGCACGTTTACATACACAGTCATGCATAACTCATCAATTACACTTAAGATCGGGTGAGGAAAAATAGAATGTGTACAAGAAATTAGTAACACTTACTTGAAGTTGTAAGGAAGAAGTATTTCTTTTTTGTTACGGTGTCGCTTGAAGCACCGTAGCAATGCTTGCTTTACTTACTCGGGTTTCTTCTGTATGTTCATTTCATGAACAACATTGGGGTCAATGAACCCAATGTCTTCCGGGGTTATTATTTCCTTTTGTAGTCGAGCATCTTCTTTCTGCATAAATAGCGTACCAAAGATTATAGAACGGGCTGCGCTATATAAAGACTTAAATTACAGAAATAAATCACTTACAGATAAAAGCAACTAAGGACAGCTTTATCGAGGGCTTTTCCATTGTATAACTAAAAAAGTTCGCTAAAATCAACTTGCACACCGTATTCTTGGAAGAAGTGCTCCTTCTTAACTTTCGCCATGACACCGATTATACCTTTCTTTGCGGCTTTCATATACCATTGATTCAACTGACGCATCCTTGTTGGTAGTAACTTGACCAGCTCAGGTCTGACCAAAGGCTTGTCGTGAACATATTCATATGCTACCTCAGGTATGTGGACGTCTGTGTCGGGAAATACCTGAAGCGGGGGGACCGATTGTACAACCTGTTCTCTGAGCTGGGCTATTTGTTTCCCGCTTTTCCGCCTCTCCATCTCTGAGTTGTATGAAATGCCAATAGAGCGCTCATAGTCTAATGGCGGCTTTGGTGGAGGGTTGTATAAGCTCCTAATAGTGCGCTCTAATGCTATAGGATCTATTACTTGCTTAGGTGGGAGCCTTTTCGGTGCAAATGGGCATCCACCTCAGCCTTCGAGATGGCACAATTTTCCTCGTAAGTCCTTTCGCAAGGTAACTTCTCAGGAGTCTTCACTTTTCGCTGCTTTTTCTGTCTCTGCTTAGGAGGCAAACCATTGAGCTTCCTCCTATTTAACCACTTAGTGGGCGGAGTCCGCTGGACTGGCGCTGGAGATGGATATGGAGACGACCGGACTGGTGTAGCTAGAGATGGAGACGGACTCGCGCTGGGGTCCCTCTGGGGTAGGCCGGGTGGACTTGGAGGTGGTGGACTGCTACTCGGAGGAGTCGGTGGCCTTGGTGCCGAGCCTGGAAACACGATGTGTTTCTTGTTCCATAGAACTAAACCATGCCTGACTTGTCCAGTGTCTTCTCATCGTCACCTCCAGGATAGTCAAGCTCAAGTGTCTCAAATCCCGGTATAATTTCATCCACCCCGACACGAGCATAGCCAGCTGGAATCTGACCAAGATGGTAGCTTGCTCCAGGTTCATTTGGTAACGCAAAGCCGACCGCCACCTTGAATGATATGTTCTTCATTAACATATGAAGCTCACAATCTGTCTTCTCCGTGATATCATCCACGGGGTAGTGAGCCGGCTGTTGTAATGTGGCAGATGCTTCTAGCTGCGTGGAACCCACGCTGCTTCTCCGCTGATCTGGGACGACATTGACTTCTGGACATTGTAGCCGCTGCTGATCAGATGCCCTCTGCTGACTGAGTGAGTCCAGTTGCTCCTGCTGCCGCCGCACCATGTGTTCCAATTCCGATAACCGGTCTGACTCCTTCTTCTTCTTTCTCCCACGGCTTCTATAACTGTCAGCGCACTCCGGAAACCCTTCCTTCAAGGTGACACCGCCGGGATAGCCTTGTAATCGTCCACAGTGTTCAGGATTCCCCAGTGCGAGTGTCAGCTCGTCGTTCTCTCTCTCGGGATGGTACTCTCCCTTTCGAACTTTATCTATTGCGTCTATAAGCAACGGAACGATTGTTTCAACCTTTTTCTTCCATTTTCCCTTTGCAACAATCAACCCCGTCTCTGGGTCCAACACTGCCCCATGCGCGAACAACCAAAACTTGGACCTCTCGGGCCAGTCCGCTGTCTGTGGAGTGATCCCTTTAGCAATCAGTTCTGCTTCAAAGGCTAACCACTTAGGAATGGCAGTCTTGTAGCCACCTGTCCCCAACCTATGGTGGTATTCCTTCTTCCCAGCATTTATCCTATTTATGGCCGATCGGGCCATGGCGGTAGACGATTTCTTGTATGCCATGAATACGGACCAGGAATGTTTTAACTTCTCGAGTACTCCGGTGAAATTATCTGGATCTTCATTTTCATACTTTCTCCATAATTTTTTCTTCTAGCTCTGGAATTGCGTGGCCATCTTCTTAAGAGTCCACTCCTTCACTTTCTCCTTCTTGCCTTCTGGCATGTTGAAATGTACCATGAGCGTATCGTAAGCAAATCTTTTGTATGATCGTGGACATAACTAGCTTCATCCTCGTCCGCGCCCTTCGGCTTATGCCAATCTGTAATGGTGATCGGGAGCATGTCCCTAACAATGACTCCAGCTTGATTTACAAATTTACGACAGTTCGGTATGGGTGCCAGCGGTTTGCCACTATCAGCAACTTCCTCAATCGTTAACCTCGGTACATCGCTGGGCATGCTTTTCGTCAGGCCTCGAGGACCATGCTTTGCAGCTTTGGTCGATCCGGAGGGCTGAAAAAATGATTTGTTAACACATGCAATACAGATCAATTAATGCATATATATAGTGAATCAACACAGCCTTAATATATATAGACCGGACGAAGATCGAGCTCCAATTTCATCTTCTCTTCTAGGCATTGAAGACGAAGATTTTCACTTCTTTTTAATTTTGCTTTCAAATCATTATTTTCTTTTTCAAAAAACTCGACAATAGGGTCGGTTGGAATGTCCGGTTCAACCACATCCGAATCATAGACCGGACGAGGGCCAACGGGGACGGATATCAAAACCATGGCACTATACATATAAAAAAACGTAAGAAAATTATACAAGTAATAAATATGCATCTAAATCATATAAATAAGTTTTTTAAAACAAAAGAGAAAAACAAGAGGCTCACCGAGGTGGTGCCGGTGACGGGATGGCGCCGACGATCGACGGCGGTGAGGACAGGGACCGGACGACACTAAAACCCACACATTATACTTTAATTTGAGCTCAAATTGCATATAAAACAAATGAAATCCCTAACTTAGGCATTTCATCAAACACCTAGCTAGCACTAGAAAAATGAAATGAGCTAAGTAGCAACAAAATGAGCTTAAGTAGCAACGTCGGAAGTGCTAACCCTTAGATAGATGAGGCGCCGTCAATCTTGACAAATGGTGGGAAAAAATAGGGACGAACTCGAGCTCGGGAGAGGAAATAGATGAGAAAATGGTGATGAACCCGAGCTCAAAAATGGCCATGGCCGGGTCGGGGGTGGGGGATGATATAGGGGGCAAACATTAGTCCCGGTTCGTGTTATTAACCGGTACTAAAGGTTAATCTTTAGTCCCGGTCCGTATGGCCAACCGGGACTATGGGTTGCTCACGCTGGCCCACCGCTGCGGCCGCCTGCCGCGACCCTTTAGTGCCGGTTCGTATCACGAACCGGGACTGCAGATCCCCTACGAACCGGGACTGGCCCTGGCCGGCGCCCTGGGCATTCAAACCGGGACTAGTGCCCCCATTGGTACCGGTTCGTAAGGGAATCGGGACGAAAGGGCCAAACCGAAGACCATGTTTCCACTAGTGTTCTAGTAGTTTATAATATTAAAATCAATGGACAAAGGTATTCGTTAGAAGGTTAGAGTGCTGGAAGTTTGTGTATATATATGTACTGCTAAAGGCAGAAGGTGAATCAATCTATCTTTCGCTTCGTTTGGATGTTCACATTCAGCGCTGGTATTGGATATTGACATTCGATTGGGCCCAATATCCCGAATACCGCCGTTTGGATGGCCTCGGTATTCAGCCTACGCATTCGGGCCGAATATTGAGCACCACCATTTTGGCCTAAGCAGCTCGTTCCCGAATATAGAGGGGAAGTGCTCGACATCGCTAGATATTCGGAGCCCGAAACGTTTTCTTCCTTCTCTAGCTTGTTACCCTCCTATGCTTCGCTCGACTCTCTCCTCCCGAGAATGTAGAGGCGGCGCACAGGGTAAGCCGTCGGCGTTGGCCCCCTCCTCCGACAAACCAGGGCGTCGGTGCCCGCCCGTATCGCCTCCCTTCCCCTGGATCTCCTTCGCCGCAGCCGCACCGTCGGCCTCTTCTCTGCAGGTATAGCCCGTCGAACTCTAGCATCACTCCGAGATCCACCGGATCGACGACCTCCAGCAGTTGCTCTCCAACCGGATCCTGCCGGAGTTGGTTCCTGCTGGAGATGTTGCTAGTGGTTTACTGGCCTACCTGCTGCTGACGGTGTCCTTCTCTATGCCTATTGGTGTTGATTGTTGCCTGCCGAGCGGATTGAACGTAGACTGCTGAAGCCCACGTTCGCCATCGATGTCCCCTCTAACCTTGCTCTGTTCTTCAGTTCAGGAGAATGTGGTATGTGGAACAGAGCACGTACAAGACAGTTTTTTTTTGTATGTACAGAGTCATCAGCAATGTGCAGATTTTGTGTAGTATTGAGGAATATTGATTCAGATGCGTGCATTCTTTACCTGACAGAAAATTGAGGAATGTTGTAATATTGCGTTTTTTCATGCAAATGCAATTCATCACTTTGACCATCCAAACATGATTTGGCATTCAACCTTAATATCAAGTGTAGGTTTCCAATATCTAAACATCCAAACGGAAATATTAGCATTCAGTACCAATATCAATATCCTGGGGTATTGACATTCAAGCGAATACAATGTCAAGCCTCCCAATGCAAACATCCAAACGGAGCATTTGAGTTATGGTTTAACCCAATACTCTCATGTATGCAGGCATGGAAAAACGTTCGCAAGACAATCCGTGATACACTGGCAGAGAGGTTAATTGAGAACATCTGATCATAAACATGGTGACCTTCTAGACCTGATTGTGGAAGAGCTACATTGTGAAGAGCCGTTGATTAATAAGGATTTTGCTGTTGATATGGTTTCTACATTATTATTCGCCAGCATTTATACACTGGCTGCAATCATCGCAATAGCATTCAAGTCCCTCCATGACAACCCTGAAGTTGTCCACGCTCTCAAGGTTTGTTGTATTCTACTGCACACGCCATTAGTTCGCAATACTACATCGTTATATGGATGTCAGGAAAGATCCAAAGTGCAAGCTTTTACACTTTTAAATTTCACAAATATATTTTCTAAAAGACCTTTCACGAAAGCGATTAGGATCATGAAAACATACATTTTCAATAGGAGGAGAACCAAGCGATACTGAAGAACCGGAAGGATGGGCATTCTAGGCTCACATGGGATGAGTGCAAGTCATTGAGATTTACTAATCAGGTTAAATGGAGCTTGATGGTCTAGTAATTTATTTATACAATTCCTAACATGACCGCGACTCTCCTCCTTCCACGGCTGGCCGCGCCAAGCTCCCCTCCTTCCGCGGCTGCCGGGGGAGGCTGCTGCGGCTCTCCTTTGGCCGGGGGGATGCCGGCTTCACGGTTCTCTTCGCCCACCCCATCTACTCCAGCATCCGGGAGGGAGGAGACGGCTACGCCTGGGGCTGGTCCGCTGGCCATGTTGGGGGTTGCTATGGCGACCGAACCTTCAAGTATGGTTAAGCCGGCCATTGTACAGCCCCCGGCCCCGGCTCCACTGTGCCGCAGCAGCCGCCATGTTGTGGCAGCGGATGGTTCCGTTGCTACGGACGAGGACTCTCTCGCCAAGGCGATGCGGCGGAAAGCGCTGCTGAATGGACAGCTTACTCCGGGTACGTCTTCAAAGTCCAAGTCTTTTCTATCACTTTCTACACATCAGTTATCGTCTAGGCTTCATAAAGTTGGCGTTACCATGGGAAGGGATGAGAAGGAGGTGGTGGTTTCGGCCAATGCTCTAAAGCATATGGAGTTTGACCGAGTAAAAGTTTATCCTATTGCGACGAGTAAGCCGGCGGCTCCCCCTTTAGATGAGTATGAGGCGACTGACAATGTCGATGGTCAGCTTCTATCTCATCTACTTGGGGAGCTGTCTGAGGTGGACTTAGATGGGTCAGGGTTAGGGTCTATTTATGACCTGGAAGCCTCTGGTCGTAAATCTAAGAACGCCTCTGCAAAAAGGAACATCAAGGGCCGTAAATCTCCAAGAGTTTCCCGATGAATGGCATGTTCATGAATAGCAGAGGTCTCAGTGACTTGGCTAAACATTTAAATATAGCACAGTGTATCCAAGATCATAACTTGGACTTTGTGGCCATTTTGGAAACGGGTAGATGAGACTTTCCAGCGAGTGTCCTTAACCGTCTATCTGGCGGCTTGGACTTCCATTGGTTCTCTCGCCCACCTCGAGGGAGGTCTGGGGGCATACTACTAGGCGTTAATTCAAACTCTATGGAAGTGTTAGCAGTTTCGGATGCGGATTTTCATATAAAGTTTCATGTCCGGAACAAAGCTGATAATTTCATATGGAGTTTGGTCGCTGTGTATGGAGCTGCTCAAGAGGAATACAAGGCGGCTTTTCTTCGTGAATTGGTTAATCTAGCTAAAGATAACCCATATTAGGGATATTAAAACTGGGACAAGAGGGAGCCTTCTCACGACCTATATGTTTTTGGCCGTTGATCGCTCCATGTAACCATCTCTGACCGTGCGATTAGCGTTGATTCCGCGTGCGCTGGCTGTCCCTAGTAGTGTCTAGAACGGAGGCGGAGGATAACACAGACCCTGACAAAGACAAAGGACTTTGCGGGTGCTTATGTTTTTAGTTATTTTCTCGTGTCTTTTGTGAATGTTGGTGGATACATTTATACATCTTGATATAAACATGTATACTATGATGTATGCTTTAAATAAACGATTCTTTAGTTTGCAAACATGGTCGTACGTGCTTACGGTCTTATTGGCAGTACACTAAGATATGATAAAAGAGCCCCCTCTTTGGTCTTCTTATAGGAGGGGACTTTAATATGCTTAGATTCCGGCACGAGAAAAGCAGAGGTCGACTCGATGGTCATTGGCCTTTTCTTTTCAATGCAATCATTGACAGCTTGGATTTGAGAGAGGTCCATATGACAGGTAGACAGTTTACTTGGGCAAACAGTCTGCCAGAGCCGACATACGAAAATCTAGATCGTGTGCTGATGGACACCGAATGGGAGTCGAAATATCCCATGGTGTCTGTACGCGCCCTAGAACGTATCGAGGCTCTATCGGATCATGCCCTGATAGTTTTGACCGCTGGTCTTCCGAAACCAAATGGTAAACCACAATTCAAATTTGAATTGGGATGGTTGACCCGTGACAGGTTCGCGGAGATGGTCAAACATATCTGGGATCAACCGGTTGGAGGTGCTTCTCCTATACAGAGGTGGAATAATAAGTTGCGGAATTTACGCACACACCTTAGGGGTTGGGCGCGCCATACATCCGGTCTGCTTAAAAAAGAAAAAGCTCGTCTTGCCGCCATTATTGATGAACTCGAAGCGATCGCGGAAAGTCAGCCGCTAACAACACAAGAGATTGAACTCAAGAATCAATCGAATGCGTCGTTAGCGAAACTGTTACGCGAAGAGGAAATCAAATGGTATCAACGGTCTAAGGCTAAGTTCATTCTTCAAGGTGATTCGAATACAAGGTACTTCCATAATGTAGCCAATGGCAGGCATAGGAAGAAGCTTATTTATTCACTTCATCAAGAAGACGGCCTAGTGGAAGGACAAGAAGAGCTAAAGAGGTATATAACTAGATATTACAAAGGCTTATTCGGAGCGCCAAAGGAGGGTAACCTTTCTCTTGACGAATCTCGGACGGATGACATACCTCAAGTTTCGGATGATGAGAATGCTTTTCTTACCGCACCTTTTACTGAAGAAGAGGTGAGAAAAAGCAGTCTTTCAGATGGAACATAACAAGGCTCCAGGTCCAGATGGATTCCCAGCTGAGTTTTATCAAAACTTCTGGGATATTATCAAACCTGAACTGCTTGCTATGTTTAATACTTTGCATGACGGGCAGCTTGAGCTTTTTCGCCTAAACTTTGGTGAAATAATTTTGTTACCAAAAATTAAGGATGCGGAAAGGATCCAGCAGTATAGACCTATCTGTCTCCTTAATGTCAGCTTCAAATTTTTCACTAAAGTGGCAACCATTCGATTGAACACGATCGCGGATCATGTCGTGATACCTACACAAACTGCGTTTATGCAAGGGAGGAATATCCTCGATGGTGTAGTCATACTACATGAGACGGTACATGAGACGCACCGAAAGAAATTGAATGGGGTGATATTTAAAATTGACTTCGAAAAGGCCTACGACAAGGTCAATTGGGAGTTTCTCCAACAGACTTTGCACATGAAAGGTTTTTCGGATGAATGATGTACCTAGGTCCGCAACTTTGTTACTGGAGGTAGTGTGGCCATTCGAGTGAATGACGATACTGGTCATTACTTCCAAACAAAGAAGGGTCTAAGGCAAGGTGACCCGCTTTCGCCGATACTATTTAACATAGTGGCGGATATGTTAGCGGTCATGATTGAACGGGCAAAATTGGATGGACAGATTGAAGGAGTCATACCACACTTGGTTGATGGTGGCTTATCTATTCTCCAATATGCGGACGACACAATTCTTTTTATGGAACATGACCTGGATAAAGCTTTGAACATGAAGTTGATACTATCAGCATTCGAGCAATTATCAGGGTTAAAAATTAATTTCCATAAGAGTGAGTTGTTTTGTTTTGGCGAAGCCCAGGATTTTGCAACTCAATATGCTGAATTGTTTGGCTGTGAACAAGGTCAGTTTCCGATTAGGTATCCTGATATACCTATTCATTATAGGAGATTGACTAATGCTGAATGGAAGCATGTTGAGGAGCGCTTTGAAGCAAGATTAGCCAGTTGGAGAGGCAAATTGCTATCCTTAGGTGGGAGATTGGTACTCATAAATTCAGTACTTAGTAATATGGTGCTGTATATGATATCATTTTTCCAGTTGCCTAAAGGAGTATTGAAGAAAATAGATTATTTTCGTTCAAGATTCTTTTGGCAAGGGGATAATGAGAAAAAGAAATATAGATTGGCACGGTGGGATGTGGTTTGCCGACCTAAAGATCAAGGTGGACTTGGCATCCATGATCTACAGGTTAAGAATTCAGCCCTTCTAGGGAAATGGCTTTATAAGCTTCTCTCGGAAGAAGGGACTTGGCAAACACTTCTGCGACGCAAATACATCGGTTCAAAAGCATTGTCACAAGTGGTATGGAAACCAGGTGATTCGCACTTTTGGGCCGGCCTCATGGCAACGAAGAAATTTTTCTTCCGCTTTGGAAAATTCGCTATTCGTGATGGGTCGGATATTAGATTCTGGGAGGATCAATGGCTTGGTAATGCCCCTCTAAAGGATCAATATCCAGCTCTATACAATATTGTTCGTCATAAGAGTGAGACGCTAGCTGAGACTATGCGGACTTCTCCTCCAAATGTGACGTTCAGGCGAGATTTAACCGGAACCAGACTAGCAGCATGGGACGCTCTTTTAGAGCGATTAACCATGATTCAGCTCTCAACGGGGTCGGATGTTTTTCGATGGAATCTGAATGAGAACGGTCGTTTCTCAGTGGATTCCATGTACAGAGCACTCATCCAAAGCGACGTGCCGATCGTTAAGTGTGAGAAACTCTGGAAGATGAAAATACCATTAAAGATAAAAAATTCTCATGGTATGCTCGTCGAGGAGTTATTCTCACAAAGGATAACCTTGTTAAGCGTAATTAGAAAGAAAGTACGAAGTGTGCCTTTTGTCTTCATGATGAGACGATTAAGCACCTTTTATTCGAATGTAAGATTGCGCGTTCTATATGGTCAACTATCCAAATGACTTCTAATTTGTATCCTCTTAAATCAGTTGCGAATATTTTCGGAAACTGGTTGCATGGAATTGATCACAAGTTTAGAACCATAATAAGGGTGGGAGCGATAGATGTTGTCTGGTCGCTTTGCCTTTGGAGGAATGACAAGATTTTTAATGATAAAAATGTTTCTCTCTTGCAGGTAATTTACCGGTGCACAATTTTGCTCCGTTCATGGTCCATGTTACAACGCGTGGAGTTTCGAGACCTCCTTTTGAAGGTTTCTACGCGACTGGAGACTACGGCGAGGGACATTTTTACTCAACATGGGTGGCGTAATGATCTTCGCATCGGACCACCACCATAGGCGTAGTGCACGATCTCATGATTTGTAACGAGGCCTATGTTTTTAGCTCTTTATTTGTGACTGTCAGCTGTGTGCATATTTGTTATGCAGAAGCCGGATATAATGCTTAAACCTTTTAAGTAATAAAGTCCTTTATCAAAAAAAAAATCCTAACATGACTGTATCTTACTCTGACTGAAGGTCACCAATGAGATTTTTCGAATAAGCAATGCTGCGATAGGAGTTTTCCGGATAACTCTGAAGGATGCACAAGTAAATGGTACAAATCCGTGCATGCTCCATTGAACATCATTGCATCATAGTTTGTTTCATTTGATAAAAAACACTATACTTAATATCATCGCATAGGTAATTGTTTAGGTTGTCGATCTATTTTACATCCAGGTTATACAATACCGGCCGGATGGATTGTCATAGTGAACCCCATGGCAGTACATCTCAATGCGGAACTGTTCAAAGATCCACTCAAGTTTAACCCATGGAGATGGATGGTTAGTGACTGCCAATTAATCGTTTCATTCATAGGATCATATTGAATGTTGTATGCGTTGCATTAATCAAGATTATTATTTGGTCGGCCCGTTTTGGTTGATGTGGCAGTGGCATCACTGGGAGCGCCGACGTGGCACAGTGGATGTGAATTTATTTTTTTTAGAAAAGGGTCACCCAGCCTCTGCATCAAAATGATGCATACAGCCGCTTTATTACTTTTATTCAACAATACGTGGCTAAAAGCCTTACAACAAACGATCATACAAGTCGAAGCCAACCAAAACAGTGAAACACCACAACTAGCACAAACGAAAGAGTAAAAACGGGGCCTTGTGCCCCGGCCACAGCTATCGTCGGCTCCCTGGCCAACTCCAGAGATAGTGCCTTGTGCACACGTCTCCGGATGTTGCCTCCACCATCTTCCGCCAACCCAACTCCATTATGTAGATCGAAGAGAAAGCTCCAGCCATGCCTGCTGTCGATGCCACCATGGCACCAGACCGCGCCCCCACCCTGCACGAGTCCACCATGAAACGATCGTCGTCGAGTCCTCGCTGCACCACGCCGCCATGACCCATCGTCGTTGTCGTCGTAGATGAAACTCCGCTCCACCGAAAGACCGCTCCAGACATCCCGTGTTCCAGAACGATGCCCCCAAGAGGGAGTGCCACACCGAGGATGTCTCCATCGTCCGATCTGAAACCAGATCTAGGGTTTCCCCCGAAACTCTGGGAGACGGGTGATTCACGGCGACGACACCTTCAACAAGGTAACGACACCCACGGGTGCCACTATCGCCGGTTCCGACAGGCCCGGCTTACACCGGCCGACCTCCACATCTCAGATGGGCCACAGCCATGGCCGAGCCGCCGAAAAAGGAGGTCATCGCGCCGTCTTCCAGCGATCTGCCTGGAGAAGCCCTCCACGAACTACAGGCTACTCCGGAAACAAGGGCCGCCGGAGCCGACCCGGCAGCAACGTTGCCGCCGCCGCCTGCAGCCGCGGGCACGCCTCACTGCGACCGGGTCACCGCGCCGATTTGGAGGACGACCAGCGCCGCCGCCGCGTTCCAGATCGCTGCTGCCGCCGTGCCAAGGATCCCCGCCGCCGCCGCGCCGCATGGGCCTTTGCCCGGTGACGCCTTTGGCGGCGGCGAGTGGAAGGGGAGGGAGTGCGGAGGGCTGTGCTCGCCGGCGTTGGGCGCTCCGGTGCAGCCCAGGCACGGCTGCACAGGAGCGGAGGGCGGCGAGAGGAGGAGAGGGCGTGGCGAGGGGATCGTGGATGTGAAATAAGCAAAGATAAATGGTTAATGTCTAGAGGTCAAGGGTTGTCTTAGAGGATGAGAAGCCGATTTCCCAACCTGGATCAATTTTATCCCACAAATAACTAGAGGGTAGCTACGGATTTTTTCTCACTAGTCCATAGTATATCTTATGTAGTTGTACTAGATAACAGGGCATGGAGGTCCATGGCACCCTCTATGACTCCATTAAATACACCGCAGTGGGAGCAATTGTAATTGTTACATCTTAAATACATGTTCAAGAGAGAGGTGAGGTAAGTACGAACCTCAATATCTTATCTGGGATCCGTTCAAGGCTAGTTCAGGGTCAGGGGTGATACCTTCTGGAAAGACACCAAGACTGCGCTTTAACATAGGAGACAGTCACCATTTCCGGATGGTTGCACCAAACCTATTAAGAAACTTCGATGTATCGCTTTTGTGAAAAGTGTGCGACACCTTTGCTCCAGGATGACATATTAGGCAAAATAGATCTTATCCGACTAGGTCGGTACGTTTCCCTGTATAGTTGTTGTAAATCTTTTGTATACGTTTTGTTAATATAAAAGAGCAGAGCCAGCCGTGGGGCAAACTACGGCAACCAAATCAATCTACGATTCTTAACTTGGTATCAGAGCCAGACGCTCTAGGGTTCCTCTTCCGCCGCCATGGCGATGACCACCTCCGCCGCCGGTTCCCTTCCGGTTGGCGAGCCCAATACCATCACCGTCCGCCTGGACCGGAGTAACTTCCTTCTCTGGAAGACCCAGGTCATCCCCAACCTCACAGGATCGGGCCGGCTCGGGTTCATCGATGGAACCACCCCTACGCCGCTGAAGACCATCACCACCGGCACTGGCGCAGATGCAAAGACCGACGTGAATCCTGACTACAACACGTGGGTACGCACGGATCAGCGCGTCCTTAGCTTGCTTCTCGGGTCCATGACCGAAGAAATCCTCGCCCAGATGGTCGGGCGCACGACCTCCCCCTCTGTGTGGAGCTTTCTCACCTCCATGTTCTCCGCCCTACCGCCACAAGTTGGCGACGACGCAGCGGCACGACATGGGTGCGGCTGACTACTTCCATCTGATGAAGGGATTCGCCGATGCCATGGCGACCGTCGGGGCTCCCTTGCCCGACGAGGAACTGATCGACTACATCCTGGCTGGTTTGGGAAGTGCCTTTGCCCCTCTCCAGTCGTCGCTCAATGTCTTCTCCAACACCAACCCCGACGCCGCCATCAAGCTCTCTGATTTCTACGCCATGCTTGTCTCTCATGAAGCCATGCAGGACCTGACGGGCCGTGAGATCGATTTCTCCTCTTCAGCCAATGCTGCGCGTCGTGGCGGTGGCAGCTTCTACGGCCAGAACGGCGGCCGTGGAGGTGTGCAGCATGGCGGCAGCTATCAAGGTGGTGGTCGCCAAGGAAACGGTGGTCAGCAAGGCCGTGGCTACCAAGGTCAAGGAGGAGGAGGCAGCTACTACCACAACGGTGGTGGCTACCATGGCCAAGGCGGTGGCCAGCAAGGCCATGATGGTGGCGGCTTCTACGGCCAAAACGGTGGCCGTGGAGGCGGTCAAAATGGTGGATACGGTGGTGGCGGCCAGAACGGCGGCCGTGGAGGCGGTCAAAACGGTGGCCGTGGCGGGCGTCGCTCTCGCCCGCGCTGCCAATTCTGCGGCATATGGGGTCATGAGGCACCCGCCTGTCGCAAGTTCCTGAACGGCGAGGTTCCTCGCTCCGGCAATGCCGCCTCTACCAGCCAGAACCACCCTGAGTACCAACCTCATTGGCTGATGGATACCGGCGCCACCGACCATCTCACCAATGACATGGAGCGGCTTCACGTCCATGAACCATACCACGACAGGGATCAAGTTCAAGTCGCCAACGGTGCAGGTCTGTCAATTTCGCACATTGGTCACTCTCGTTTAGCTGGTCCTATGCATTCTCTCAATCCTAAAAATATTCTCCATGTTCCTAATATTAGCAAAAATCCGCTCTCTGTTTATAGAATCGTTTGTGATAATGATGTCTTCATTGAATTTCATCGTAAATTTTTCTGTGTTAAGGACAAAGCCCCGAAGAAAATCGTTCTTCAAGGTAGAAGTCATGGGGATCTTTATCCTGTTCCGTTTCATCGGGCATCATCATCTTCATCTACTCGGCATGCTGCTAGTGTTCAGCTCTCGTCTAGGCAATGGCATCAACGGCTTGGTCATCCGTCTAATAATGTAGTTCAAAGTGTTGTTAAGAACAATTCTCTGTCGTGTTCATCAGATTTTGAGTCTTTAGTGTGTGATGCATGTCAACGTGCTAAGAGTCATCAATTACCTTACACTCGTTCTTGTCGTGTTTCCACTGCTCCTCTTGAACTCATTCATACAGATGTTTGGGGTCCTGCTTTGCCCTCGTCTGGAGGTTACAAATATTATGTTAGTTTCGTTGATGACTATAGTCGCCACTACTGGATTTATTTAATCAAACACAAATCCGACGTAGAGGATATCTTTTACCTCTTTCAAACTCATGTTGAGCGTTTTCTTAACACTAAGATCCGTGCAGTGCAGTCCGATTGGGGTGGTGAGTATCATCGCCTAAATGCTTATTTTCGTCGTACTGGTATTCTTCACCGTGTGTCATGTCCACACACGTCCCAACAAAATGGTATTGTTGAGCGCAAACACCGACACCTTGTCGAGACTGGGTTAGCACTTTTAGCCCATTCATCTCTCCCTCTACGCTATTGGGATGAAGCTTTCCTCACCGCCTGTTACCTTATTAATCGGATGCCCTCTCCTGTTCTCAACAATCTCCCACCCATCACCCGGTTGTTGCATCAAACCCCTGATTATTCCTTCCTTCGCATCTTTGGTTGTGCGTGTTGGCCTAGTCTTCGCAAGTATAACTATCGTAAACTAGAATTTCGTTCCAAGATGTGTGTGTTTCTTGGTTATAGCCCTATGCATAAAGGCTATAAGTGTCTTGATCGCAGCACTGGTCGTATCTATATTTCTCGCGATGTCGTTTTCGATGAAACTGTGTTTCCTTTTGCTACACCCGGCGTTGTCATTGATGTCTCCAAGTTACATCCAGTGTCCTTTCCTCCACAAGAACCAGCTATTCAGGGCCCAATATGCGCATATATGATATGACTTTGTTACCACTTGATCTCCCTGGTGTTTCTTCTGACTTGCCTGTGTAGGAATCCATCGTCGTGCCTCCCGTGATCGACGTACCCGCCATCGACGTGCATGCACCTTTGCATGCCTCGTCGACCGCGCCTGAGTCCGCCCAGGCGTCCCCTGGACCGCGCCCCATCTCGCGGCCTGGCTCCTCCAGCCCGTCTTCGGCTGGGCCGCCTCCGCCAAGCCCACCAGGCTTTGGTGATGCTGCTCAGGCCCCGGAGCAGCCTGCCTCGCCTACGTCTTCGTCGCCTGCTTGCTCCGGCGAGACAGTTTCCCCGCCTGAGTCTGCTGTGCAGCCTGCACCATCCATGCCAGCTGCGTCGCCGATTGTTACTCGCCGACGCAATAATATTCATCGCCCCAAGCAGTATACAGATGGCACGGTTCACTATGATCCTTATCGACGCCGCGCGTTCCTTGCGGTTCCTGCCTCTCATCGCAGTGCTCTTTCAGAACCGGCCTGGCGTTCGGCTATGGAAGCTGAATTTGATGCTTTGCAGCGCAATCAGACGTGGCGCCTTGTTCCACGTCCACCTGGCACCAATATTGTTGGAAGTAAATGGATTTTCAAAACCAAGTTTCATCCTGATGGTTCAGTCGACAAGCATAAGGCCCGGTTAGTTGCTCGTGGCTTCACTCAACAGCATGGCATTGATTATCATGACACTTTCAGTCCTGTCATTAAACCAGTTACCATTCGTCTGGTTCTGTCGCTTGCTGTGTCCCGAGGTTGGAGCCTTCATCAGATTGATGTCAGTAATGCTTTTCTTCATGGTTTTCTTGAGAAGGATGTGTATATGCAGCAACCTCCTGGCTTTGAGGACTCTCGCTATCCTCAGCATGTGTGCGAGCTACAACGTGCCCTATATGGTTTTAAGCAGTCTCCCCGTGCGTGGCACGCTCGGCTCAGTGATAAACTCCATGAGCTTGGTTTCATCTCCAGTCAGGCTGATACATCATTATTCATCTTCACCCATGGTGACCTTACTATCTACATGCTGGTTTATGTTGACAATATTGTGATTGCGGGATCGTCTCCAGCTGCTGTTGATCACCTTGTGCACGTCTTGGCACAAGCATTTCCCATCAAGGATCTTGGATGCCTTAACTATTTTTTGGGCATTGAGGCCTCCTATACCCATGCGGGCCTGCGTTTGACACATCATAAGTATGCTTTGGACTTGCTTCATCGTGCTCACATGGAGGATTGTCATGTTGTCGCCACCCCGATGTCTACCTCGGATACACTGTCTCGTGAGCAAGGGGACCGTCTCTCTGATGATGATTCATTCCGCTATCGAAGTTTGGTTGGTGGTCTTCAGTATTTGACGTTAACTCGTCCTGATATTTCTTTTGCGGTTAACAAGGTCTGTCAGTTTCTAGCCCAGGCGACTTTAGTTCATTATGAGGCGGTCAAGCGGATCCTTCGGTATCTCAAGGGTACCGTCTCTACTGGCTTGCTGATTTAGAAGTCCTCGTCTACTGTTCTGAATATATATACTGATGCGGATTGGGCGGGCTGTTCTGACGATCGTTGCTCTACTGGGGGGTTTGCTATATTTCTTGGCCCTAATCTTGTCTCTTGGAGCTCTCGCAAGCAAACCCACGGTTTCCCGCTCTAGTACAGAAGCGGAGTATAAGGCTCTTGCTAATAGTACAGCTGAAGCAACATGGATCCAGTCTGTACTCAAGGAACTTGGTGTTTGTCAGCTCAAGTCTCATGTCTTGTGGTGTGATAATTTGGGCGCCACTTATCTGTGTGCCAACCCGGTGTTTCATACCCGCACCAAACATATCGAGGTTGATTTTCACTTTGTGCGCGAGAAGGTTGCTTTGGGTGCTCTCGACGTCCGCTTCATTGCCTCCGGGGATCAACTGACAGACATTTTCACCAAGCCTGTTACTCGTAAGCTGCTTGGTCGTTTTAGTTCCAATCTCAACCTTGTACACGACGGTTTAGATTGAGGGGGTGTATTAGGCAAAATAGATCGTATCCGACTAGGTCGGTATGTTTCCCTGTATAGTTGTTGTAAATCCTTTTGTACACGTTTTGTTAATATAAAGAGCAGATCCAGCCGTGGGGCAAACTACGGCAACCAATCAATCTACGATTCTTAACTTGACATGTAGCCTTTACTTTCAAGCAATTTCGCTAGGCTATTCACATCATCATATATAATTCTAGGATGACATGTAACCACACCATGTTATGTTTGTATATGATGATAATCATGTGTTTATATTTGTTCTACTGATAATACACTATATCCACTACGCTAACTAGATTGCCACTAATATTCACAAGTTGAAAAATGCAGGATGAGACAACGCGTAGCACACAACTTAAGAACTTTATGCCATTCGGAGCAGGCAGCAGGGTGGTGTCCTGGAGCAGAATATAGCAAGGCTGTAGTTACACTTGTCCTCCATGTTTTGGTGACTGAGTACATGTGCGTTTTTCTTGCAGCTCAAAACATGTCACTATCTTTTTAGAAGAGACAATATGAAAGTTAGCTATGAATGATGCAAGGAGCTTGTTTATATAAATTTTCTTTATGTTTTGGTAGATGGGAGGAAATCAAAGGTGCAGATGTATTCCGCAGCACAGATGTGATGTTTCCCAAGGGATATCACATCCGACTTCGACCAATCATGTAGACCAAATCAACTTCAACTAGTCCATGGTCCCAGCAAAAAACGACGTCAGGCACGTGCCAAAACTTCTGGCCACGTGATCTAAACGGGCTTTCCTATATATTATCCATGCGTTGTAAGGAAATTAAAATCTGTTGTATGTGTGTGGTACTTAACGTTATCAAGTGCACGTTTGTTTTATATATGTAGTCATAATTCATACATGTCAGGGTTCGATCAGTTTTTTTAGATAATTCACCGTGATTTTATTTAATGTACGGCAAATTCGATGCCAAAAAGGTCACAAGGTAATCCGAGAGAACCAAAACCAGGTGTTACAATTTTTATTCACAAGTCCATAATTTGCTAATCAATGGGCAACCTCATTACTCGAGCTTCACAAGTGTGTGATCGCTTGATCACCAAAGATGTTCAAGGCTCGTTGACATCTTTGACCAACGGCCCATCAATTGACTGATCCTTCCCCTTGTTTCTCACCTTAGAAACTCCCCTAAACAGTATGTCTCTAACACTAACTTTGTCACCCATCTCCTTGGCTATTTGCACAACATGACAAGCTAGCAATTCTCCATCTCTTCGTCAACCACCAAGGAGAAAAAAATGGTACATCCTACCACGAAGCCACCTGGTGACCTCGTCGAACCAGACCCCGGCTCCATGAACTACACCTTGAGGAAAGGCACCGTCAGAACTCACCTTAGGCCAACCTACCTAAGAGGACACCAGTGTTCCACTCGAGGAACCGAAGGGGTAGTAGACAGAGTCAGAGCTGGCATGATGCTACCCGGGCTGTAACATCAGTCCATCCAATATCCCAAGAGACCATGTATAAGGTAAACATACAAAAAGGAAAAAATGCAGAACTTGATCGACGAAGGGATACAATGTTGAATACCAAGGATGAGCTCATGAATAATGACTTTGACATCTACAAATCTATGTCTAATCGAGAGATATGATATGGTACATTATCTCACAACAATCTTTGAAGGGTGTAGGGTTCATGTTGAGGTCAGTGCGGCTATGGCTCGACGTTCTACTTTCCATGAAGTAAGGTCGGTTATTTTGAAACTAGAGCCAGATAACTACTTTTGGACTTGGTATACACCGAATCTATAACCATAAGGCAATTTTAAGAGATTAACAAACAAAATTGTCGTATCCTTGCTTCATACCATGATGATTATATACTCTAGACATGAAGTGTAAGGAGCCAATGTGGCTAAACGATTTAACCTATCGCCTTTGAAAGATGCGAATTTAAAGACATTCACTGAGTTGTTTGATATATGGTTGATTAACGAGTTGTTAAGAAGCCTCGGACAAGGCTACATGTTTGGTTCTTTGCAGGAAGATGGAGATCCACACGTGCTCATGGCTTCAAACTTTGTAAACAAAGACTTTAGAGATCGTGTAAAGAGCCAATGATGCCAAATTTAAACCAAGTGTAAGGAGCCAATACTTCCTTTCAAAAAAATGAATTTAAATATATATTGTTGATTAACGAGTTGTGTGAGAAGCCTGAAACAAGGAGGCCTAAATTTTGGTTCTTTACAGGAAGATGGAGATCCACACCAAACGGTGATGAGAGAATTGCAACAAACCATCACAACTGGGGCAAATGTATTAAGCACCTACCATCTCATTTGATTTGTGGTGATTTTTGTACATAGTTGTTAACTTTATCCTAATTGTGGTGTTTTCTTTTGCAATTTACTCAAGTGCTGATAGTGGTGGTATTTGCTCATGGCGGCAAACTGTGTTAGCAAAGGCTTTAGAGATAGTGACATCTAGCTTGTCTATTTTTTCGGGCAAATTATTGTCATCATTTCTAGTACTATTATTGGTATACTGTTTTTCTGCAAAATAATTCCTTTTTAATGAATATTTTGAAGTTATGCTACCATGGTGAGTTGAGCGTGTTGGGTCGGACGGCTGCGCACCGCACAAGGTCGTGCCATGTCTATCTAAGGCCTAGTTTGGTGCCAAAGTATTTTCTAAACCGAAGTATATTAAAATAAAAGTATTCAACGTCTAGCAAACAAATATTTTAGTTTTGCCGAATAATTCACTTTCGAAAAAAAGAGGTTCAGACCTCTTTCTCCAATACTTAAAAAAAACTACAGTTTGATGAATATTTCAGTTTTAAAATCACATTATTTATTGGATCCAGACATCTTAAATTATTCAATACTGTAACATTTTCAGAAACCGAAGTATTCTCTCTACAAAAATAAAATATTTTGATGCCAAAGAGAGCCTAGCTCTCTTTGTTTTGGTTAGTAGAGACTGACTGACCAGCGGGCCCAAGGCGTCGGGTGTTAAGCAGCGGCAGCCGCATCAAGTTTTAGGGTTTTTTCCTCCTGTCGTCTCCCAATCCCCATCTCCTCCTCCCTCTCCCTCTCCTACTCCGGCGGCGGCGGCGTATTCTAGCGCAGAAGCGAAGAGAGAAGAACCGACCATGGCGACGATCGTCAACACCACGGAGGAGGAGCCCATGCTGGCGGTGGTGCGCTTCACCGCCGAGCTCGCCTGGGCCGACGCGGGCCCCGACGTCGCCGAGCCCGAGGTGGCCCGCCTCTGCGCCGAGGCGCAGCAGCACGTCCTCGCCGCCCGCTGGCTCGACATGGCCTCCCTCATGCTCGCCTCCGCCGACGTCTTCCTCCTCTCCCCCCGCGTCCCGGACAAAGGTCAGGTCACCCATCCCCCTCCCCTCCCTCTCTCTGCTCCATGATGATTCGCGCTTTGCTTATTCTGTCGTCTGTGCGGGATTTAGATCTAGAGTGCATCCTGGCCATCATCTGCAACCTCGTCACCAAGGCCGGATCCGAGGACGAGGCGCTGCAGATCGCCGAGGCCATCTGCGTCAAGCTCGTCCAGCAGCCGGGAGACAAGCCTGCGCTGCGCATCAAAGTGTAAGCAATACATCGGTTGACTCCGCGCTGTCCCTGTATCTGTATTCGAATTGCTTCTTTTCCTTAGGATAATAATTTCCTGACTTCGCTTCCAATGTATGGATGTGCGCAGTCTGTTCAGCCTGTACAACCTGCTGGCGAGCCCCTACGGCAAGGCCTTCGTCTACAGGAAGGCGCTAGAGGTCGCCGCCGCCGGGAAGGCTGCGGACTGCGTCATCCCCAGCTTTAAGAACATCGACACCTTTGTCGCCGACTGGGGCATTGGCAAGTTGGAGCAGAGGGATCTGTTCCTCGCTGTCTCCAGGATTCTCAAAGACCAGAAGGGGTGCGTCACACGATGCTCTTTGCTTCCGAGTTCCACGCATTTACTTATCACGTGGCAGGATTTTATATTGATGCAATTCAATCTTCTGGTTGTTGTGATTGACAGCATGACCAAGGAGCACTTCAACTTTCTGAACAAGTACCTAGCCACATTCGATGGATCAGCTGATGATGCCGATGTAATCGGTGAAGCAAAGGAAGAAGCTGCTGCAGCAATCATTGAGTTCGTGAAGTCAGCTGATCTCTATCAGGTACTCCTATCCTGTAGTTAACATCTCTGGTGTTAGGTCTTCTGTTTGCGTGGAAAAAACTTGTGGGGACATAGTGCGTATTGAGTTTGATTCCCTGTGACCTGTGCATCACTGTATCTGTATGGAAACTGTGATATAACATGCCCTTCTCCAGTCATGTCACCAAATATGAATTTCATTATAGCTTGCCGATAGTGAGTTTGATTCCCTGTGAGCTGTGCTTCACTGTCTCTGTATGAGAGCTGTGATATAACATGCCCTTCTCCAGTCGTGTCACCAAATATGAATTTCATTATAAGATGCCAATATTAGTTACGCAGAAAAAAATAAACTAAAGCTATCCGCTTGCATATAGCCTGCAATGTTATTCCTGTCAACCCTGAATGGTTTATTTGTTGTATGCCCGGGTCTTATATTTCAACCGTGGTTCTGAAACTCTGGCATTCCACTTAGTGCCAGCACTCTCGGTTCATGTACTTCATTGATGGAAATATGTTCATATTGCAGTGTGATCTGCTCGATATGCCAGCTGTTGCACAGCTCGAGAAAGATGAAAAGTATCAGCCAATTTACGAGCTATTAAAGATATTCCTTACTAAGAGGCTTGATTCCTATTTGGAGTTTCAGTCTGCTAACTCTACCTTGCTGCAAGGATATGGTATGTTTTATTGAAATACGTTAGCAATTATGTTTTACTTCATTCTTTTTGCTATCTAATGATGGACCATTTACAGGACTGGTTCATGAGGAGTGCATAACCAAAATGCGACTCATGTCTCTGCTTGATCTGAGCAGCCATTGCTCTGGTGAAATCCCTTACTCTGCAATTACAAAGGCACTTGGGGTAATCGACTCATCTTGCCTTTCTGTTGTTGTTAACCTACTGATAGTCTTACTGACTTCCAATTCTTTATTAGATCAATGATGATGAAGTCGAATATTGGATTGTGAAAGCAATTTCATCCAAGATTTTGGACTGCAAAGTTGATCAGCTTAATCAATTTGTCATTGTCAGGTATTTATGTCTGCATTAACTTTCTTGGCTAGCATTCATAGTTTAGCTGTGCATCAAGGTTTTGTGGTCCATATTAGAGAGTTATGTTCTTTCTTATGTTTAATGCATGGTCTTCTATGTAATTTCAGCCGGCATACTGAGAGGATCTTTGGGATACCACAATGGAAGAGTCTACGTTCAAAGCTTGGAGTGTGGAGGGTAATTTCATCTCTTACAATTATCTCATCTCAAATTTATAGTTTGATAATTTCCTGTTGCAATTTCAATTCAGTTAGAACATGCATTGCTTTCCAAGTTGCTGATGAATGCCAGAAAACTTTACTGCATCGATTTGACCAGCATTGCTTTCTCGGATTCATATTGAAGTCTAGTGCATTGTTTTGAAAAACTCTAAAAGCTTACCGTGCAACTGATTCAGTTTCCTTTTAAAATTGTGCTACAGGGAAACATCGCAAATGCTATCAGCACAATCCAAGCTAACAAGGTGGCTGAAGATGGACAGGGGATGCAAGGATTGATGATCCGTTGATCAGAGGGGAGTCCCTAAATTGAGATTATAGCCTGAGAGATTAGATGAACAATCCTTCTGTATTAGATGTCTTGTAATCCGAAATACTTCTACCATGCTGGCTAGATTTTGGTCGCAACGGCGTGCCTAAGCAATCTCATGTTGCGTGAATTTTGTAGACAAAGCCATGCTTAAAGTCAGCTGTTCCTTGTTACAGAGTCCTGATTGTTCATACTGGATGCCTGTTTATCATGCTATTGTTTCTTTCCAAGGTTTGGCTTAGGGATTGATGAGAATTTGTATCACATTTTTTTCAATTAAACTTCTTGTGTGTTCCCTGCAAAATTCTGTGCCTTGAGTTTATCTGTTATGAGTGTATGCTCAAATAGCTTGGGCTTGGTATGTGTTTTAAACATCTACCAAAACACGTGAAGTGGTGCAGCTGTGCGAGACGGTTGTTGCATGAAGGACCAGGAGCTAATGGGCTGACCAAGAAAATAGCAGCTAGTGCGTGACTAGTGGTGTTAGTGGCTGAGCATGGAGGCCAGTTAGTGTGTGCGTGTTAGCCTATTTAAGAGATGTAAATTATGTTTGCTTTGAGACCAAGAGAATAGAGAAAGAAAAGCTCGGCTGAAGCAGTCCGAGGCCAAAACTTGTTCCTGTGTGAGCTGAGAGAGAGAGAGAGAGTAGCATGTAGAAGAAGGGTGGCAGCTCCAACAAACTATCCACAACGAAGCAAAAATAATTGAATTTTGTATATATATAGCCTTTTGGCTTTTCCAACTCAACAAATGAATACAGATCGCGACAACATGTACATTTACATGGCAAAGAGCCAAGGGTTGCCCAACTAGTTCCCCTTCCTACAAAATGTTTCCCAAAAAGTTTGACCGAAATATGTAGCACCATCTTGTCAAGAGCTGTAGTCAATATGGGACGCCTCTGCCTGTCAAGCCCAATCTTCAAGGCTTAACTGCTATGTAAATGCCTGAAACAAAGTACCAGCAATTGGGTTTAGAAAGGTTCGAAGAGATTTGCATAAATACATTGCAAATATTATGATAAAAACTTATCCTGAGACGAAAAGGATAGCGTTTCCGAACATTTAACGCAAACATATGTGTAGTCTGGTACTTAGGAAAATCACCAATTTTTTTTACAATAAACCAATTTTTTGGTCATTTAACTTGAGCTCGGTGGTAGTATGAACATCATACCTCATTATTCAGCTTAATTTTCATCATCTTTTTTATTCAGCTTAATGAATATACGGGGAAGACTTGTATAGGATCTAGGCTTAGGTAGGATCTATGAGATCAATTTTTTTGCATGAGCATAATATGTTCAAAAAATTTCAAAAAAATTGACAACATGCATCTATGCTATATGTACAACGTCAAAAATTTGCAGGTTCAAATTTGACATACAGTTCGAGAGACAAAAAAGACAAATTTCGGTGTGAATAGTGCGAAACACTGTTTATTCAAATCTGACACTATTCACAGTATGATTAGCATTTTTGTTTCTCACACTGTATATCGAATTTTGAGCTGATTTTTTTGGAGTTGTACAAACTACCCGTAGGTACATTGTGTAATTTTTGCAGATTTTTTGACAAATTATAAATATGAGTTTTGTGGCGTGATCCTACGATCTCACCTAAAGAGCAGATCCTACCTAAGTCTTCCCCATGAATATACTGCAAATTATCAGAAGTTGCAAAATCGGAAATTTATTTGCAATAAATTGAACCAACCTAGCGAACATTTTCAACGCACGAACAGAAGGCACACCTTTCATGAAATGACAAAAGGCCACTATGTACATATGACGGTCCCCGTCAACCAAGGACACATGGTAGATGAAAATTCAAAGGAGTCCCAGTCAGAAGCCAACTAATTTAATAAACTAAGCCCTACAATTGCAGTTCAGCGGTTTTGTGCAGAAAATATCAATGGAATAAGGAGACAAGACAAACAGAACCAAATAGCACCGGATCACAATCTAGAAGTAGAGTTGCAAAGGGAGTGCAGTAAACCAACCTGTCAAATGAGTTAGTGCTTTGATGAACAGAGCTTGTCGATACTACTATTTTAGAGGAATAATGACATCCAGATTCGTCGCAACTCGCCATCCTTTGGGATAGACCAGACTCTCAGATTCAAATGGCACATGCCAGTTCATTATTTGAGAGCAGTCAGCAGGTATGCCTTCCATCTGGCTTTCATCCTCCACTAGCTGCTCTACAAACGTGGTTCCCTGGAAAGTAACAAGAATCTCGGCTGTTATAACCATGCAGAAAGGCATCGGAAACAAAGTCCAAGCTAATGGATTTGATCACCACCATGTGGGCATGTGTTAGATGGCTGCATAGAACCGTTTCCTATTCTTATTTTATTCCATTGCCCCCTTACATTTTCTTCTTAATTTCCCCATATCCAGTATCGGTACAATGGTTGGAATGAGACAAAATGTCGATGAACTAAATGAATACGATCACCGTACTAACAACTAGAGTACTTGAACATAGTACTGTGTGTAGCTCGAGATATTTGAAGAGAAACGATGAGCTTACTTGGAAACCCTGTTCCACCATTTCTGGATGCCGGATCGAATTCCAGGCCAGATGAGACCTGAGTTTGGAGTCCCAGAGCATGGTGCTGTTGAATGCGAAGCCCGACATGGCAACATGAAATCTCTGGAGCTTGTTGCCTTCCCCACTTGTATGCCACCCCACAACTTGGTTCTGTTTACATACGGGCCCTTCCAGCACGACGGTGTTACCCCCATCAGAGATCACTGGAACAGGCCATGTGCCGAACCTCCTAAATCATGGCAGGCAGCAGCAAGTCAGTAAGTTGGATTCTAATTTTATCCAGTATAATACTCTCAGAACTTAAGGTTTGAAATTCAATGCACCCAAAACTGAATATCCAGTTTTATCTGTTCAGGCAAGAAACTGTTCTAACATGGTGAAAATTACTGGTACCGAATCATCAATGATAACCTAGAAAGCAAACTGTTGGCACTACTGATTACTGAATCTGCCAGGAGGAAAATGCTAAGAAATCTGAGCCCGCTGTAGCAATGCTAGTAACGCCTTCGTTAAAGCTCCAATCTTTGACTCGGTTCGATGGCCAAACTCGTTTTGGCATCCTAGTAGAAACCATAAATTAACTACCCGGATCTTAAGACATGAATCGGTAACTCGGTAACTGCAGAGTTTACCAGTTCCACGCATTGGACTGAATCTGAAATTCTGAATGCGAGAACCTGTGGAAATGGGCACCTGATTTGGCGGAGGCGGCCGAAGAGATGCAGGGAGTAGACGCCCTCCTCGTCGGCGAAGTAGACGACGCCGTCGAGGCGGTGGTTCTCCACCACCTCCAGCCCCGCGTTCATCTGGTGCGACCGGTAGTCGACGGACGCGGACGCGGAGGAGGCGTTGAGCTTGTCGCAGCAGCCGACGTAGCGGTGCATGACGGCGGTGTGGCGCAGCGCGAGGGCGGCCTCCGGGGTGGGCTTGCCCGCCTCGACGACGACCCAGAGCACCGGCGGGCGCACGAGGCGCAGCGTCTGGCCCATCCGGCTGAGGTAGTAGGCCTGCGACGCCCGCGCGCGCGTGGGCGTGATGACGATGAGCAGCTTGTCGCCGGACTCGTCGCCGGAAGCGGGTTGCTGCTGCTGGTGGTGAGGCGTGGGGAGCTGCTGCTGGAGCTGGTTGAGGTGGTCAGAGGAGGATGCGTTGGGCGGGACGGGGAGGTGCGGGCGGAGCGGGAGGTGGGAGAGGAAGTGGAGGAGGCCGAGGAAGGATCCGAGGAGGAAGAAGGCGGCGAAGCGCGGGAGCGGGCGGCGGGTGAAGAAGAGGAAGGGGTGCGGGAGGTGGCCGGCGCCGTGGTGGTGGTTCCGGGGCGAGGAGGCCGTGGAGCCGTGGCGGAGCGGCGAGGAGGGCGGGGAGGAGGCGGCGAAGGGGTGCTGGTGCCGCAGCAGGTGCTGCGACTTGGCCGGCGAGTGCGGCCGCCGGATCGATGCCATCGCTGCTGCTGCTGTGCTGCTGTCCCCCCGAAGCAAGATTGCCGCTTCTTGTTGTTGGTTTTGGGTCAGGGGAGAGGCGGGCGGACGGGGATAAGAAAGAAAGAAAGAGAGGAGTTGGGCCGATGCTGGCGGGATCAGAGAGGCGGAATGAAGAGGGAAGAAGCAAGAACTAGGAGCGGATCGTGGCGCGAATGGCGGGGGGGATGTCGAATGGAATCGAAGGTTGGCGTGGTTTGGTGGTGGCGAGTCCGAGGTCGCCGTGGACTGGAAGGAGAAGAAGAAGAAGAAGTAGCGGAGAGGGAGAGGTTAGGCGGAGGAGGAAGAAAAGGCGAGAGGAAGGCGACGCGGGGGCAGGCAGAGCTGAGCAAGGAAGGAGGAGTTTTTTTTTTAAATATTATTTTTTTTAATCGTAATTCGAAATATATTACGCAGATCGAAAAAATTCCAAAACTATCGCACCGTCGGCGCGCGGCTGGCCGAAACTCGTGTTTCGGCAGTCTGTCGGCCGAAAGGAGTGTTTCGGCCAGCTGACGGCCGAAACGTCCCAAGGCGGGGCCCGCGCGAGGCCCGCGTCAGAAGCTGGCCCTTTTCGCGTGGTCGCCCAGCCGATTCGAGCTTGTTTCGGCCCCTAGCCGGCCGAAACGTTTTTTTTTTGCATTTTGGCCCTTTTTTTTGTTTTGGTCGCTATTATCTCCATTACAGTTTTAGATGCCAAATAAAATTTATAAAATAAATGTTATATATTTGCGTCCATCAATTCACCCTTACCAATTATTCTCCCGCCATTTTCTCCCGCCCTTCCTGATTCCCGTCATTATCTCCCGCCTTTCCTCGTTCCCGCCTTTATTCTCCCGCCCTTCCTCATTCCCGTAATTTTTTTCTCCCGCCGTTCCTCGTTCCCGCCAATTTTTCCCGCCCTTTCACTTCCCGCTATTTTCTCCCGCCATAATTCTTCCCGCATTTTTCTTCGCTTCCCGGGCTATAAAAGCCGTTGCTCAGTGAGGTTAGTAAGTAGTCTAGCGAATTCACTCATCGATGTCGGGTTTTCCTCGTTACCGTAGCTTTCTTCCACATCAGTCTGAGCTCCTACTGCGGTGTGCCGTCGAGTTTAGGGTAGACAATAAAATAGTTCCATGGGAGGAACTCATTAGTAGTGATAGTTTGCTCACTGAGATAGACGCGACATTGGTTAGCAGATCAACTAGGCTCAAACCATATTGGGCTCATAGGACTCCACGGGAAATACGACAGGAACTTCTCAGGCTGCATGAAAAGTGGATGAAGGTGGAGCAAAGAACTAGGGACGAGAAGTTCCTCGATTGGTTAGGAGATCATCCGTGGTCATGGTGGAAGAGAGCGAGGACGAAGATGACATCTTCATGCCTAGCATCACGGCCAAGAAAGCGTCATCGTCGAAGGGTAAGAGAGCGGCATCGTCGAAGGGCAAGGGAGCGGCATCGTCGAAGGGCAAGAGTGGCCCATCGACGGAGCCAGGAGGATGCGTGGACGGGAGATGACATTTATGTTAAGTGTCGCATGTATCTTAATTTCAGTTGTAGCTATTAATTTAAGTGTGTTTTAATGAAAAATTTGTAATCTCGCCGTTTTTTAATAAATGTCGGAAGCATTGTCTGATCAAATATAGATAGGAATATGTCTCATACATAGATAGGATTATGTCTCATACATAGATAGGATTATGTCTCATACATCGATAAAAGTTTTCCTAGTCTTCGTTATGTTTACGATACCTAGTCTTCGTTTTCCGTGGTCGAGGCCCTGAAGGTGACAATCGGTTTCGGTTTGGGTCGAGGTGCTGACGCAAACCTCGGCCCAACATCGGAGCGTCCTCCTGTGGCTGTGTCTCCTGCTGTGTCTGCGTCTCCTGTGTGACGGGTGGTGGCGTATGGAACAACACATCCTCGTCCATCTCTGCGTATGGTGAATCAGCAGACCCACCTGCAAAAAATAATTACTACTAGATAAGTGCATACTACATTCAAAAAAATAAATATGGATAATTAATAACAACAACGTACCTAGACCCACAAGACTAGTCAACGGCGCCGAAGAAGTGTTCCAGCCTACATGTACAGGATGACCTGGAGGAGGCATCCCCATCTGGTACTGCGGAGGCATCCCCATCTGGTACTGAGGTGGCATCCCCATCTGGTACTGAGGAGGCATCCCGTACTGAAACTGAGGTGGTATCCCCATCTGGGACATACCGTACTGCGACGGGGCTGCCTGCCAGGATGAACTACCAGGCTGGGAAGTATCAGGTGGCGTCGGCTGAACGTGCGGTGGAGACGGATGCTGCGTATGTCCAGTAGGCCGCTGCGACGAACTACCAGACTGAAAAGTATTTCCAGTAGGCCGCTGCGACGAACTACCAGGCTGAAAAGTATGTCCAGTAGGCCGCTGCGACGAACTACCCGGCTCCCCAGTAGGTGTAAGAAGTCTAGTATGTGATGAACGAGCAGTCTCCTGTCGTGTGAGACGTGGACGCGGAGCTCCATGACGAGGCACAACGTCTGTATAGCGGGTGCAAGTAAGAACATTGTACACACCTCGCAGCTTCTCCTCGAGACGCCTGAACCAAGATCTATGTTGTGGCGTCGGCGTGAACCCAGCTACATCCCTCTGAATGTCGGCTATCAATTCAGACTGTAATTGAAAAATTACATGTTATGTACGATCAATAAAAAAAATGTACGTACGTAACGAGTAATATAGTACTAACCGCGTAGTTTCTAGAACCTGCAATACCCTCCAATGGGTACATGTCCGTAATAGAAGGGGGCGGCATCTGAGAAGGCTCAGTTGTTGGCGTCAATCGGAGTCGTGTAGACTGTCTATACCTCCGTAGATACTCCTGAAAATCATCCTGTTGAAAGGGGCCATCAGCCTGCCATAGTGTAGTCGTCGCACTCGCCCATTCGTTTATGAATGGCTGTAGAGTCTGAAGCCAAAGCACCAAAGGTTTTTCGCCTCCTTGACGTCCAAGTCTGAAAAGTAATATTACAAAATTATTTATTAGAAATAGATTCAATGGACAGTTTTATTCATATTAGAAATAATTATAGACTGAAAAATAACTTACCGGTGGATTTCCGGTCGTAGTCGTGGCTGTCTGATGGGAGGGTCCGGTAATTGTCGTCGTGCAAACTGTCTCATCACCCTCTGCTGCGACATCTCCTCGACCATGACATCAAAAATAATGCGGCTCTGCGTCAACCAGTATAGCTGATCTCTCCTGCATAACTGAGATATGCCGAAGGGGTATCTCGCAACGATCCTCTGGTTATCATATGGCTCCCATATGACCTGGTCCTCGCGCAACTGATCAAACTGCATTGTGAATGATGGGTATGAATTCTTCACTTGAACTTGCGCATACCGTCTCTGCAATTTTAACGAATTATTTAGCTTGATGAAATAAGAAATGATGCGTACGTAAAGTAAGTACGGCGGTGCAAATTTTACCTCTCTACGTGTCCAGACGCTGCCAACTGTAGGAAAGTCAACCGGATCTGCACCGTTCAGTCTGTAATCCCAAGGCCTCTCAGCGTCGACGTCCGGTCTACCAATATGGAATCTCTCCCACGACCATAGTTGTAACAGTAGTGGACAACCAAGTAACGAAGATGACGACTTATTCTTCGTGCAAACATTGCATAAAGCTCTGTAAGTAGCAGCTAACACAGCCGAACCGAAGCTTCGGGGCACTATATCTGCTGGTGTATGTGCATCGGCTATCTCGCGGGCAAGAGATATATAGCGTGCACTAATGGTGTCGACGTGCGTCTCAGTGAACATCCACTTACCGAACAGCCAAATTATGTATGCCTCCAGACATCTAGTAATCAGCGGCGCATCCATAAAGACAGCAGGATATCCCAAATTACCAATCTGCGGTGCACGGAGAAATAAATAAGTATACAATAATTCATACTTAAAATACTAACACTGTTGTATAAATAAATTACCTGGAACTGGGTCAACCAAGAAACACGAGGACCGTGTGCGTGATCCGGTAACTGCATAACTCCTGGTAGCGCAGCGGCAAATCGTGCCTGCATCTCCTCACACCAATATTCTGAAGCCTCCAAAGGACCAATGGCCGTGCCTGCCAAAGGGAGACCTAACAAATATGACACATCCTGCAGAGTAGGAGCCATCTCTCCGCAGGGTAAGTGAAAGGTGTGGGTCTCAGGCCTCCATCTGTCCACTAAAGAGCTGAGCAGTGATTTGTCCAGTAGGACACGTTTAGATTTTTCCTGGTACATATCACGGTCAGCACCACCGTCATCATCTGGTTGGATATGTACCCACTCGGCCTCTGTGGACTCAACTAGTCGTGCGAACGGCAAAAGTCCAGACCAAGATAGCCTGCAGAATTAACAATTAATTTTACAATATATACAACGTATTGACATTTTACAATTATATTGACGATACGTACCTATCAATCTATTGAGGGTGTATCATCCAGTTAGTTGCTGGTGTGCGTGTACGCAACACACTTGGTTGCCCACCTTCCTCCCATATCCTAGCACGGTGTTTTGCATCGATCGTCTGACTAAGCAATGGATATGCAGCCATCTGTACATATTAGAAATTAAAACATAATCAACAAATAGTACAAATTAAAGTATAGTCCATACATAAATCTTATCTCACAACTTATCTAAACAAAATTATACACCTATAACTAATATCTTAATATATATACCACCTAAAATAAATCTAATCTCACAACTTATCTAAACAAAATTATACACCTATAACTAATATCTTAAAATATATACCACCTTCAATAAATCTAATCTCACAATTTATCTAAACATAATTATACACCGAAATTAAAATAGCTACAAGATTGGGTTTACCCTTGATGCGTGCAAAATCAGTCGTTCCTGCAGTCAAACTTCAACGTAGCATCACCACCACCGCTGCACCGCTCCTGCTACTCCACCAACAGCACCACATCCCTCCATTGTTGCCCACCATTGCTTCACCACCGAAACAAAAACTCCTCCAAAAACTATCCCATGAACAGATCCGGGATGCTCTTGACCTCCTCTTTCGATTTGTGGGGGCAAATATCTAATTTATCGGCTATTTTTTGGGATCAATTGAGGTTAGCAGCACTGGTTTTCGAAGGGAAAGAGAGAAGAAACTAGAGCAGAAGGAAGAAGAAAGGAGGAGGAAGGAAGGAGCGGGCGCGGCGTCGTCATGCGCCACTTTTCGGCAGACTGCCGGCCGAAAGGGACGATTCGGCCCGCTGGGAGCCGAAAGGGTGGGGCCACGCACTGTGCCCGTGTCAGCGCGCATGCATCTCGGCCAGCTGACCGACCGCGCATGCATTTCGGCTTTCGGCGTGCCGAAAGCAATGATTCGGCCGCCCGTGGGCCGACCGCGCGATAGTTTTGGAATATAATCAATCCGCGTGATATATTCCGAATTCTGAATAAAAAAAATAATATTAAAAAAAAAAACTCAAGGAAGGAGAGGGGAACGGAACGAGAGCTACTCCACAATCCACATTTCGACCTGCGCAGGTGCAGTGGGTGTGGTGTAATAACAGAATTTTTGGTGACGCTCAAATACTGGGGCAGTTCGCGTTTACCACTAGACTAGATAGATAGGTTGACTTTTAGCGCTCTCTGACTCATTCAAAGTGGATTACGAGAAGATTGTCTTGTTAAGGGGTAAGGGTAGCTGACGGTCAACCGTGTCCAAGGTCGAAATTCCGACATATGCGAGATTGTCAGAATGAACCGCACCGGAGAGAGAAGAGGAGAACCGACTCGAGCCGGTCTACCCCGCAGCAACCGCCTTGCCGCACCGTCTTGGATTTGGTGGGCGCCCCCTCTCTGCGACGAGTGGAGCGCACACGGGCATTGGCTGTTCTTCTTGGCCGCAGGTTGTGAGGAGGCGGCGCGAGTTGGTCGCGACGGGAGTCGGGAGGTACGTTTGGATATGAAAGTAGCCTTTATTTATCTGTGTCTTCTCACCTTTCGCTCCGGATTTCGGCCTTCGGCCAGCAGATCTACGATGGTGGGATGTCCGTGCTTCGGGTATGGGACTTCCTTGGAAGCTTAAAGGTCGTACAAGCCATTTTTGGCGGTTGGTTGACAACAACCGGACCTTATCTTGGTGGTTCCTCCCTCTTGAAAATGGTGGTGTCTATCTTCTTTGGTGTTGTCCGTTCTCTTCAGCTCTGCTCCTGATGCTTACGTCATGACCAAGTGGGCGGCGGCGGTGATGCTTCTTCCGGAGAGCTTGGCATGGTTGGGAGGCCCGGCTAGTTGTTGTCACCACACTGTTGTGTCGCGTCAGAGCTCAGGGTGAGCGACTCTGCTGGCGGAGCCTTTAAACCTAGGCGAGAGGGCAGGGGTCCTCTTTGACTTCGACACGATTCAGACCGGCTGGCATAGGCGACGACGCTACGATCTTCTTGCACGACCAACTTCTTTCGTCCAAGTCCATCCCTCCCCGCATCCTTGATGTTTCTCTGGTTTGATGGATGAGGACCTCGACGACATGTCTTGCTTAGTTCTATAGTTTGCTTGTTATTTTGATGTTCTTGTAAGCTGATCCTTCATCATCTTGTAACTATATGAGCCGCATGTGTCTTTATTAATTTATAAATGATTTTTTTTATGTATTCAAATCACGATGGCTACAACAGGAAATCGATCTTGGAAATGTTTCTATCACGAGGGTGTGTGTCTCCTCTCCTGCCGATGGAGACCTGATCAGCAGCTGCATGCCGTGTGAACGGACGGATGACTAGTGAAAGATGGGCAGTCGAGAGAGAGCGTGTGCGTAGCTGGCAGTCTGGCGGCGTGTCCGTGTGCTGGAACCGGAGCGCGTGGGCGAACGCTTCTGTTTATCCTCCCGAGTCAGCCACGCACCGCCCTATGGGCGTCGGCATGGGCCCACTGCCTGACAAGGGAGCATCACGGTATATTCGACCGTGGCTGCATGGTGTGGTGGCTGCGTGTTTAGTTTTGCCTTTCAAAATGGATGCCAAAAAATTAAGAGTGAATTCTACTTTTTACCCTCTGTTTTTTATTTTGTGACACGAGTTATTCCATATAATTTTTTGTGACACGAGCTATCTCCACTCGACATCGCTTAAACCTAAAACAGAGGATTGGGAATCGATAGAAACTGCACGCCTCTATTTCTCATGTTGCGGACGCATCGGTCTGCCTGGTAAGTCAAGCAATCAAGCCAGGTTAATCAGTATGTGTTCAGATCTGGGTTTGATCGGCTGATTTGCTAAGGAAACGGAAATTTTGTTTACGCCTCCAACCTAGCTTGGTGATTCAGCGTTCACATAGGATCGGTGGTGGGTCTGATCGGTCAGTAACGGGGATAAATGGTTAAAGAGGGTAAAAACTGACCCATTATTACCAGGGTAAAATATGGCAAATAAAAGGGGTAACTCGTGTCACAAAATCACAAACATAGGGTAAAAGGTGGAATTCACTCAAAAATAAAACTGAAAAATGTGTTTTGTTTTCAATTTTGGCTTATTATCATCACACGACAATATTCAGTCAAAACGCAAACATATTTAGGTGTATTTCTGGCCAATAAGGCAGAGTAAAAAAAAAGTAACCCTACCGAAATATTTCAGCTCAATTTTCATCGTGCACCTTGGTTTTGCATTTTCCACGGATGATGTTTCTTTGATGGATGGAGCTGCCACTCAAATGGTCAGGTCTTTCTCTCTCTGTATGGTGTTGGTGTTAACCTTGTTGTTTTAGTAGTTCATCATGTTCTATTTCCGTTTGAGTTTGTTCAGCCTAAGTCTAGAGTCAGGGCCGGCCCATAGGCCGGGCAAAAAGTGCGACCGCCCAGGGCCCTCAGGTGATAAGGGCCCAAAATGGTAAATTTCTAATAATATCCATTACAACAAAAAAAACTCTATATGTAAAAAAAATAAAGTATGAATTATTTTTCTAATTAACAACGTATAAATTTGACTATGATTTTCACTTATATTATATCTAAAAATACTATAAATAATATTATGAAATATTTCATACGGCAAAATATAACTATAACACTTAACGAGGTAACCCAAACACTTCAGTTAACAATAACAAACCAATATGACCAGTAAGGACAAATTCAATTAACATGATATTCTCTTGCTGGTGGAAGGACTATAGATTTTACAGAATCTACGTAAATTGGTGGAAGCACATGACATATTAAATATTAAATTTAGATATGCAAATATATTATAATCCACTTCATTTTATATTCATTGGTAATTATTCTAAACAACATTGTTTTAATATTAGGTACAAAGTATGCACACTTTGTTAAATTCGAACTTGTTAGACAATTTTTACAATGTAAAAGTAATGTCATTGGTTCAGTTTATATTGTAAAAGTTTTTATAAACATTCTTACTTAATCATACACTAGAAAGCGCTATTAAGATATTTGTTAGATCATACTCTTTACTTATGTTCACCATAAGCCCATATAAATTATATAGATTATGCGTTGTAAAAAAATTTTTTTTTTAAAACGGACTTCCGTATCTTTCAATAATATTCAATTCAAACAAAAAACCACCAATTAATATTTAATTATATTTTCAGTTATGTGGTTGACTTATGCGAAAACATAAAATTATGCATGTAATAATATAATATGCTGAAAATGTATTTAGAGAAGTATAAAAGTTTAGTACAAATTTTATTTATTTTGATTTGCACCGGGCCCAGTTTTTTATTGGACCGGCCCTGTCTAGAGTCTAGTACAGCGATACATGGCATCATGATCACGTGGACTGATGGATCAGCAGAGGTGCAACCTGATCATCGGTTAAGTGGAGCCAGGAGTTGTGAGTACATGCAAGTCCTAGACAGGTTTCATGCACGATCTGTTAGCAGCATGCGAAAGCTCCGTGGAGTCTAATCTGCCCAGTCTTGTGTGACAGTTACTTGGGAGTGACACAAGCCTGTGTGCATGTGTGAGCTAGTGGTGAGTGATAAACGGATCAGCCGGTGTGTGGCTTGACCGTGTGTGTTGCATGTAGCTAGTGGGTTAGTGCGTGGGTGCTAGTTGGGTTAGTCTGGCTATTTAAGCCATTGTATCCGGTTCATTTGTTAAGAGAAAGTGAGTCAGAAAAGACACAATTTGTGCGGTGCCAAAACTCCCGTGTACTCTTCATCTTCTACCTCGTGTGTGCGCGTCTTCTTCCTCCCGGGCAAGATAACATATGGAATGGAAGTTCAGAGATGCAGTATTTTTTTAGGACGAGCTGTGAATAGTGTATCGCAACATATTGTTTTTTCCTTTAATTCCTTCATCAAAATAAAATAAAAAGCATCTAAATTGTATGGCCCTTATGGTGATTACAAATCAAGATCAAATGCAATTTATCGCCTTTCAAGCAAATATATATCACCATTAATTATAGGTTAAATTATGACATAATTATAGTCAAACGATATTAGAGATATAGATGTTTCCACTACTCAGTAAGTAAGCTCAAAGTAAAGAAGCCGAAAAGAGTTGGACTGTAGTTTTTAAGTACCCCAGTTTCTGTGGAGCAGGTGCTCAATACATTTTTTTTTGCATAAGTCCCTTTCAAAAGGTGTATTTATTGCAAATATAGTCAACATATAAAAAACATGTAGGGCGTGACAGACAGGGCTGGCAACGGAGCGGTATATGCCGTCCCCCCAGGTAGAAAACGAACGCTCAAATACGTTCTGCATTGGGCCGTGGTTTGTGTCCACGCGGACAGAAAGATGTTAGAGATGGCCTAAGCACGTGGACCACACGGTGGATCTCAAGTACTACTACATACATGGTCATATGCTATATGAGATAGACGGTGACAGACAGGTGAGGCGACGGAGCGATCGATCTCAGGTATAGCGACATTTGGGTGGAGTACAAGCTAGGAAACTTGTTGTTCTTGGTCGACCCCTCCCTTTGTTCCCAGCCTAGCAAACGTACGACGATTATGTTCCTAATTCCTTGCTCTCGTCGTTGGCCCTTGCAGCCTATATACCTTCCCTCTATTCCCGGCCGTTTCCGTTTGGTAGCTGAAACTGCACATGGACCAGATTATTCGTCGTTGGCTGCCAATACGTATCCCGGTATCCTATCTTCTGTTTGTTAACCAATATATTGTATCTGAGCACATATACCAACTGAATATAATAATAATAAAATAAAGAAAAATTTATTACTGTATTACTCCTATCAGGACCCAGGACGAAAAAAGTCTCTTCACTTGCCGGTCTCATAATGCCATCCATGTTAATGTTAGGCTAGCTAGGCAGATCGACGCGCACGCAGGCCGATGCTTCCTGATCGTGCTCATGAGTCAACGACTCATATTCCTTTTCCTATTCCTTGTGCCGTCAGTCGGCGCGCACATGCCTCTTGATTAATTAGCTGTTAATCATTGGGCATGCATATGCCAGTGATTTCACACATGTATCGATCGTCAAACCAGCAGCAGAGGGCCGGATCCAATGCAAGTACTCCAGTAGACAACGCAGCCCGTAGAGAAAGACACCACGGTCCGAATTATTAAGCAATGACAAGCACAACTCTTCTTCTTCTTCTTCTTCTTCTTCTTCTTCTTCTTCTTCACACACACACACACAATGCAATCAACGAGTGACCCATCAGCAGAAAATGCGGAGAGATTACGATTAAATTTGACTCAAACTCTCTTGACACGGTGACACAAATAGAGTAGAGTTAGAGTGAGTGACACATCATCATCATCATCATCATCTTGTACCAAACTAATTGTAAAAAGGAGCAAATCGCGGAAAACCACCAACAATTTCCCTCTCACCTGTATCGTTGATTGCCAAACAGCTAGCAAAAGGAATTCAACGCGTACGTGGAAGAACCAAACGAAAAGCACAGCATACCAGAATGCATCCATGGCCGGCCGGCCATGGAGACCGACCAAACTCGACCTGATTTTCCATAGTACCGCTCTGTTTGGAAAGGGCACGAGACTTCAACGCCTTTTCGGTTTCAGTTGACAGCGATCTGAACGCAGACAGACAGAGATGGGTCGTCATATCATCGATAGATCCCCTTTATCTTCTTCATTCATCTTTGTCCAACTCTTCTTCTTCTCCTTTCATACCAGTGACTCATCAGCTGCAGATGCGCAGTACAACTAAGCAAAACATATAAATCCAATCTCAAGATTCGGACTTTGTGTTGTCTCAGAGACAAAGCACAGCTAGCTACAAGACTGACTCATCATTATCATCATGCACCAAGAGGAAAGAAAAGAGAATCAGAGAGACAACCAGATCGACACTAACGTTTCGTTACGTTTTCTGTACATATATACGATGTTTCTTGCTACGAGGTACAACAAGCAAAGGTTTTCATGTGTGGATGCAAATGCTCTCTACAAAAAAGGGTTAGCCCAGCAAGGATACGAGCATGTGGGGTGATTTTTTAAAGCATATGCTTTCAGGATAGACAGCAAAACCGTTGGAAAAGAACTGAATCTTTTGACCAGACATTTTCATGAAAAACAAACATATGTCGTGTCCTATGAAATAAAAACTATCCTCATGCTATAAACAAAAAGTTATTCTTGAAACATCAAATTTGTTTTTTTTTCACATAGGCCATAAAACTTATCTTTTTCATATGGAAATTTCCATGCACACATTGGACACTGACATGTGTTAAGAAAGTCAACTTTTTATTTAAGATAACAACGTCTGTTTACCTTGTGAGCACTACACTCTTGACTCTTCAAAGTCGCCCGAGAGCATCTACTTGGTTTAGGAGCCCATATTTCTGATTTTAGTTCCACGTCGCTCAGCCTAAAGTAAGTTCGACGGTTTTACCCATGGGTACGTCCGTCCATGGACACCCGACCCGAATGAGCAGGGTTTGGGTTGTTATTTTCGCCCATGGTTCTTGTACATGGACGACCCGATTAGTCGTGAGTAGGGTCTAGGGAAGGTCGACCCGGTCAAACCCAATCCGATTGCCAGACTTAGCCTAATGCATCTACTTGGTTTAAGGGTCTCTTTAGTTTAAAGGATTTTTCAAGAAATTGTACCATTTAGTTCAAATAAATGAATAATTTAAATTTCTATGAATTGCTTTCCTACACTACCTTTGAAAAAAAATCCTTCTGTTTATGAAAACTACTCCCTCTGTCCCAAAAAGATGTCACAATTTTGTCCAAATTTAGATGTATCTATACACTAAATCATGTCTACATACATCAAAATTTAGACAAACTTATGACATCTTTTTTAGGACGGAGGGAGTATGACATACACTTCACCCTATAGTAATTCCGCTGCATTCCTCTTTGCGGTGTAACCAAAGTGCACCTACAATTTCAAGTATCATGACATCTTATTCCTGTAATATTTCTATTTCCATATTTTTCAAATCCTGTGAAACAAAGAGGCCCTCCTAAATAGTTACTGCCTAGCCAGTGACACACAAAGAGAATGATGTCGCGTCGAGCTCGGGTGAAGATGTGATCTGTCTATTTTTTCTTCGGTGGCTCCCACGGTGGTGCCGAAGAAGATGGATAGGCGCTGGTTTGTCACATAGGATTATCCTATCTTTCCAGATTTGTAAGATTGGTGTATACGTACTTTGTATCTTGTCTTTTATTTATCAATGAGAATCGTATTACCATGCAAAAAAAAATACTAGCCAGGTTTTTTTTTTTTGAGGTGGTGCATGAGAAACCAGAAACATACTCTTAAGGAAACTGGAATAGATGGAACCTTAACGGGCCTAGGCTTCGTCCAAAGTGAGCGATCCAGCAGCTTGGGATCGCCCGAGCGGTAGGGAGGAGGGTCCGTTATGACAGACAGGTATAGGCAAGTTTGGAAATAGAAATTCGGCCCGTGTTATCAGGAAATAGAAATTGGCTCATTCCAAAGGCAAGTTTGGATGTCAAAGAGATCAGGTTACCGTTTAATATATTAGCTGCTCATCCGAATGAGAAGTGCTACACATCCGACGATTTTCTATTCGATGCATGTACGACACTCTTTAATCACCTTTAGATCAAAACTGTACACTACGGGAGAGTAGATCTTTACCGTGTGTCACAGGCACACGGCAAAGACCGAAAAACACACGGCAACGTCTTTGCCGTGTGCCGCACACGGTAAAGAGCACACGGCGAAATATGGCACGGTAAAGAGCTCTTTACCGTGTGCCAAAAATCGTGGCGCACGGCAAAAGCCGGAAGGTGGGCCCCACCACCACTTGACGCTGCCAACGGACGTTCACGGCGGAGTCCTGACAAGTGGGCCCTACCGGTCGCTCTTTACCGTGTGCCGACACACGGCAAAGAGGGATGACGTTATTAAAAAAAAATCCCTCACTGCGACGGGCTGGTGGTGGCGGCGCCGCCGTGCACCGCGTCCTGTGATGGCATGGTCACCGCCGAGGAGCTGGTGCCGGGCCGAGGCAGCAGGCCTACAGGTCGGCGATGAGGTGGGGAGAGCCTCCTGTGACGGAGTGGTCGACGCCGGGGACGCCGACGCGGGAGACACGGAGGCGCGGCCGTCGGAGCAGTAGATCGACAAGCCGGCGGTGGGCACGGGCGAGGTGCCGAGTAGCTCCGTGCGCCCTCGTCATGGACCTCCAGGCCTCACCTGACCTCTGTGCGTCCCCACCTCCTTGGCGATTCGGGAGGAGAAGCGCGGGTGCCGGAAGGAGCGGCCGCGCCTGGTGCTCGTCGGGCGTGCGCCGGACTGGAGCTCATCGCGCCTGGAGCCACCGCCGCCGCCTGGAGCTCATCGCGCCTGGAGCCGCCGCGCCTGGAGCCACCGCCGTAGGGATCCCGCCAACACCCGCGCATGGAGCCGCCGGCGCCGCCTAGAGCTCGTTGGGCCTGGAGCCGCTGCCGCCGCCGCCGCCTGGAGCTCGTCGGGCCTGGAGCCGCCGCCGCCACCTGGAGGTCATCGAGCCTGGAGGTCGTCCCGCCTAGCGCCGTCGCGTGCGGGAGCTCACCAATGCCCACTCCTGGAGCCGCCGCCGTCCGGAAGATGCATGCATTTGAGCAAGATGGGATCGATCCATCGGGAGCTAGCAGGATAAGGAAAGAAAAAGGAAAGGAAAAAAAAGGGAAAAAAGACAGGTGCGGGTGAGCCACGTCACCGATCCACGGCAGGGGGCGGTTTGAGCCGTTAGATTCTTCTTGATCCAACGGCTTAGAGCCGTGATACGTGTGAAACCCCTCCTAACCAATCAGAACACACGGTTTCTTTGCCGTGTGCGTGCGCACGGCAAAGATATTTTTTGTTTTTTGGTTTTTCTCTTTCTTTTCTTATTTTCTTTGATAGATCTTTTTGTGAAGTATTTTCTCGGAAAGTTTGTGAGAACTCAAATTTATCAATTTTTTATAACAACTAGTGCACATAAGAGGACTCCATTTCAAAGGATTTATTTTTTTGAGTATTTTTTTATTTTCTTTTAGTTTTTTTTAGAAAAAGGTTAAAATGGCGAGCATGGCTATTCATTGAAAGGGGTCGAATTTTTCAAAACTATCGATGTTTCTGTGAAACAATCACTACTTGTGTACATTAAAATGATTTTTGTAAAAAATTCAGAGCAAACTATCACACACTTGTAGTACAAATTTGAATTACTTTCGGAAAATCGGCATAAAGACATTTAAATGTGCGAAATCAGATAGAAAGCGAGAAAAATCCTAATATTTGGGAATTATCCATAAAATATGTACTTCTTTGTGTGATAATTGGTTGGGAACCATTTTGCACCATATTTTTAGTACTTGCTTCACAAAAAAAGTCATTTCACACTTAGAAAATGAAAAATGATATTTATATAAATAATTTGAAAAAACTTTGTTCGGTAACATTGTTTAGCATACCAATATACACCTAAGTGCCAAATATGGAAAGATTATCACAAACTATGCCACGGGAATTGTCATGTCATGGTGGTTTGACTTGAAACCTATACATGTTTATAGATGATAGATCTTTGTGTGAAGGATTTTTATGAAAAGTTTGTTAAAAATCAAGTTTATCATTTTCCCTAGCAACTAGTACACATAAGAGGTCTCCATGCTAAAGGATTTTTTTTTTATTATTGTTTTCATTTTTTTTTGGGTTTTTTCAAAAAAGTTCCAAATGGCGAGCATGGCTATTCGTTGAAAAAGGTAGAATTTTTGAAAACTATCGATGTTTCTGTGAAACAATCACTACTTGTGTACATTAAAATGATTTTTGTAAAAATTTCAGAGCAAACTATCACACACTTGTAGTACAAATTTTAATTACTTTCGGAAAATCGGCATAAAGACATTTAAATGTGCGAAATCAGATAGAAAGCGAGAAAAATCCTAATATTTGGTAATTATCCATAAAATATGTACTACTTTGTGTGATAATTGGTTGGGAACCATTTTGCACCATATTTTTAGTACTTGCTTCACAAAAAAAGTCATTTTTGACACTTAGAAAATGAAAAATGATATTTATATAAATAATTTGAAAAAACTTTGTTCGGTAACATTGTTTAGCATACCAATATACACCTATGTGCCAAATATGGAAAGATTATCACAAACTATGCCACGGGAATTGTCATGTCATGGTGGTTTGACTTGAAACCTATACATGTTTATAGATGATAGATCTTTGTGTGAAGGATTTTTATGAAAAGTTTGTTAAAAATCAAGTTTATCATTTTCCCTAGCAACTAGTACACATAATAGGTCTCCATGCCAAATGATTTATTTTTTTGAGTATTGTTTTCATTTTCTTTGAGTTTTTTCAAAAAAAGTTCCAAATGGCGAGCATGGCTATTCGTTGAAAGATGTAGAATTTTTCAAAACTATCGATGTTTCTGTGAAATAATCACTACTTTTGTACATTAAAATGATTTTTGTAAAAATTTCAGAGCAAACTATCACACACTTGTAGTACAAATTTTAATTACTTTCGGAAAATCGGCATAAAGACATTTAAATGTGCGAAATTAGATAGAAAGTGGGAAAAATTCTAATATTTGAGAATTATCCATAAAATATGTACTACTTTGTGTGATAATTGGTTTGGAACCATTTTGCACCATATTTGTAGTACTTGCTTCACAAAAAAAGTCATTTTTGACACTTAGAAAATGAAAAATGATATTTATATAAATAATTTGAAAAAACTTTGTTCGGTAACATTGTTTAGCATACCAATATACACCTATGTGCCAAATATGGAAAGATTATCACAAACTATGCCACGGGAATTGTCATGTCTTGGTGGTTTGACTATCAACTATACATGTTTATAGTTGATAGACCTTTATGTGAAGGATTTTTATGAAACGTTTGTCAAAAATCAAGTTTATCATTTCCCTAGCAACTAGTACACATAAGAGGTCTCCATGCCAAAGGATTTATTTTTTTGAGTATTGTTTTCATTTTCTTTGAGTCTTTTCAAAAAAAAGTTCCAAATGGCGAGTATGGCTATTCGTTGAAAGAGGTAGAATTTTTCAAAACTATCGATGTTTCTGTGAAATAATCACTACTTGTGTACATTAAAATTATTTTTTAAAAATTTCAGAGCAAACTATCACACACTTGTAGTACAAATTTTCATTACTTTCGGAAATTCGGCATAAAGACATTTAAATGTGCGAAATTAGATAGAAAGCGGGAAAATCCTAATATTTTGGAATTATTCATAAAATATGTACTACTTTGTGTGATAATTGGTTGGGAACCATTTTGGACCATATTTTTAGTACTTGCTTCACAAAAAAAGTCATTTTTGACACTTAGAAAATGAAAAATGATATTTATATAAATAATTTGAAAAAACTTTGTTCGGTAACATTGTTTAGCATACCAATATACATCTATGTGCCAAATATGGAAAGATTATCACAAACTATGCCACGAGAATTGATTATATCTTTATTATAGAAAGATAAACTAAAATAAAAAAATCAAAATTGGTCTTTGCCGTGTGCAAACACACGGCAAAGAAGATTTATTCTTTGCCGTGTGCATGCACACGGCAAAGACCAATTTTTTTTTTATTTTGACAAACAATAAATCTTCTTTACCGTGTGTAAACACACGGCAAAGAATAAATCTTTGCCGTGTGCAAACTCGCGGTAAAGACCGGCCGTGACTGCTCCGTCCACACTTCTGTTTCGTGGACACGCGTCCACTTTCTTTACCGTGTGTCGTTCTTTATCGTGTGCTTTTTACCGTCTTTACCGTGTGCCTTTCTTTGCCGTGTGTTTTTTTTGTTACGAAGCCGTGTGTTATTCTTTACCGTGTGTTTAGCAATGGCCGTGTGCCCGATATTTAGCACACGGCAAAGACCCGAGCACACGGCAAAGTCGTGCTCTCCCGTAGTGGTAGGTGCACAGCGAAGGTGGGATCGCGTTATCGTACAACTATCGTACGTAAAAGATGTGATTTTTTTAGATGTGATTTAGACTGGTCATGGTGTAGAGAAACGCAATGGAATTGCATGTTTCTTTGGTTGGCAGACGAAAGGCTTCTAGGTGAGAGAGAACAATTTGGGCTGCCTGACTGGAACGACCTGTAGCCGGTATGAAGTGTACGTGTATAATTAGCTTTTCCTTGAAAAGAAATAATGGGTGTACTCTTGCAGTGGGGTTCTAGAAATGGAGCAAGCCCGAGCCAAAAACTAAGCGCAACAGAAAAAACAGACTGCTGAAAAAAAATCTTGTAAAACACATTTTTAAGTACGGATCAGAAAATGTCGATACATGGATCAGCCATCTAAACAAGCATCGAGATATACCCCTATTACACATTTAGCAAATACGGATATGCAGCCGCCAGGCGCACTGGTTGTATAAATCCTTGGCTACCATCTCCAAGATACTGCACCCATGACACGGCGTTGCTCCACTGGTTGGAGATAAGACCACCCAAAGGGATGACCTGCAAAAAATAAGTGGATTTCTGTTTGTTAAACACATGATCATTACGCTTATTCCATATAGCCCACAACACTGCACACACTCCGACCCTAATACTTTTAAGATCATGTTTGGGAATACCCTTGAGCCAATTCCCAAACAGATTTGTAACATTTTTGGGTGGAGACAAAACAAAGGACATATGAATGATTCGCCAAATGGATTTTGCAAATTGACATTCAAAAAACAGATGTTGTATATTTTCATCGTGGTCACAAAAGCAGCAACTTTGGCTGCCCTTCCAATTTCTCTTTGCCAAGTTATCATTAGTTAAAATTACCTTCCGGTTAAGAAGCCACATAAAAATCTTGATTTTCAATGGCACCTTCATTTTCCAAATATATTTACGCAAGAATTGGGTCTGATCATTAAGAAGATCTAAATACATAGACTTGACCATGAAAACCCTAGAAGAAGTTAAGTTCCAAACAAACACATCTTGTGTATTAGATAAATTAATGTGCACCAAACGGTTTACTAGCTGCAGCCAATTATCCCATCTATTACCCGTTAATGATAGGCGAAAAGTAATATTCAAAGGTGTGCTTGATAAAAATTAGCCATTGAAACTTGTTTTCGTTGGACTATATTATAAAGCATAGGATATTGCGCAAGGGGTGTAATTTCTAGCAAGGTATCTTCCCAGAACCTTGTGTTCATTCCATTACCTACTTGAAAATAACCTATACTGAAGAAATCCTCTTTAACCCTCATAAGCCCTTTCCAAAAAGGCGAGTCCATAGGCATTGCCGAGACATGAGATAGTTTTTTTGAGTGAAGATATTTATTATGGATCAACTCTTGCCATACCCCTTCTTCATTTAAAAGTTTAACCAGCCACTTGCTTAGTAAACATTTATTCTTTAAGTCCAAAACTTCTACACCAAGTCCCCCTTGATCTTTCGGACGACAAATAATTTCCCATTTAGTTAACCTATATTTTCTTTTGTGTCCATCACTCTGCCAAAAAAACGTGAGCGAAACATATCCAATCTCTTACGAACCCCTTTTGGAATCTCTAGGAAAGAGAGCATGAATATAGGGAGGCTGGTAAGCACATAATTAATAAGAATTAGACGATCCCCGTAAGATAAAAGTTTCCCTATCCAACTACTCAACTTCTTCTCAAACCGGTCCTCAACTGACTTCCAATCACTATTCTTGAGCTTGCGAAAATGAATTGGAACACCCAGATAAATAAAAGGAATGGACCCCGATTCACACCCAAAAAGTTGTATATAATCACTCTCCATCTCCATAGCCTTTCCGAAACAGTAAAGCTCACTCTTATGGAAGTTAATTTTTAGCCCGGATAATTGTTCGAAAATACATAGAATGAGTTTAATATTTAATGATTTCTCTAAATCGTGCTCCGAAAAGATGATTGTATCATCCGCATATTGGAGTATGGACACTCCACCGTCTACTAAATGTGGAATTAGGCCAGCTACTTGTCTGTCTTCCTTAGTCCGTTGAATCAAAAAGGCGAGCACATCCGCCACAATGTTAAAAAGAATAGGTGACAGAGGGTCACCTTGTCGTAAACCTTCATGAGTTCGAAAGCAATGACCTATGTCATCATTTATTTTAACGCCCACGCTACCCTTGCTAACTAATTGATTAATCCAATGACACCAAATTGGATCAAAACCTTTCATACGCATCACTTGTTGAAGAAAATTCCAATTCACCTTATCATACGCTTTTTCAAAATCAATTTTTAACAAGACCCCGTCCATTTTTTTGGTATGCAACTCGTGGATCGTTTCATGAAGGACTACTACACCCTCTAGTATATGTCTTCCCGGCATAAAGGTTGTTTGTGAGGACGAAACACAGTTTGAGCCACTTGAGTAATACGATTAGTGCCCACCTTTGTGAATATCTTGAAACTCACATTAAGGATGCAAATAGGTCCGTACTGCTGGATCTGAACTGCATTTTCTGTATTGGGCAACAAAATAATTGTGCCAAAGTTTAACTGAAACAAAGGCAGAACTCCTCTTTGAAAATCCCGAAACAGCCCCATGGGGATATTTATAGCCTATAGGGTTCTTGAAAAAAGAATAAGACTACATTTAGATGGTATCCTAAGCCCGGTCCTCGGGCAGGGAGCCCTGTTCACCACCTTTAGCGGCGCTAACGGGAGGCGCCACCACGCCTATATATTTATCCTAGGGCACTTGGAAGTACGTTTGTGCTGCACATTGAAATTCTCCACCCTTGACTTGGAAGTACCCTCGTGATGAAGTTGGAAGTACGTCTTTGAAAGTACTGCCGCGCTGCACTTGGAGGTAGGCATGCGCCACACTTGAAAGCACCATGACTTGAGATCATGTGCGCCCACAAATCCTCATACAAAAACTCATGTCATCTACTTGGATAATTTTCAATCTTCTTTTGGATGAGCTTGAAAGCACCATACCTTGGAAGTAGACCAGCGTTGCACTTGGAAGCACCATACCTTGGATCTCTAGATTTTGCTTCGAGCGTGGGAAAATAGCTCATAATGGATGAAAACCTGCAACCCTTTCACCCGTCTCTTTTGTGGAGACATGGGATCCGTATATAAGGTGTTTTATGTTGATTATTCTTCTAAAGTTCATCCAAATGACCATTCATACTAGTGTGGCATATAAATGACATAAAGCAAGACAAACACATGATGATATGATTGTCGTCGGTTTTCCTTATTAAGAATTGGGAGCATCCTTACTACATATAACAATTGCAACACATAGGACTTAAAAACTTGTATCGGAACTTGTAGGTTTCAACTCCCTTAATACTAGTATCCACTAAAAATAATTAACATAAAAAATGCTGTTTCAAATTGTCCAAACATTTAGCCTCATTAGTCTTAACGTCTAAGAAAATTTTAATTTTTTTGTCATAATATCCACCATGAATTCTTTGTTTTGAGTACGTGGAAACTTTTAAAACCATGCACAAGTCTTTTAAATTTGGTTCTCATACGTCAATAGTCTTCAATAATCAAAATTGACGCTAACTGTAATTCTATTGTCGAGTAGAGTTTCGGTTCGACACCAGTGCCGAGTATTCAATAGAAATATGGATGCAACAAGTGTCCTACAGTTTGCATCACATATCCTCACGATTACTAATGGTTTCAAAATCAAATAGCTAAATTTATTGAAGAAAGCGATATCAATTCTTACCTTTCAGGGGTGACAAACAGCAGATTCACCAAGCTCCAGAGATGCAAACATTTGTTACCCGCGTCCTCTATTCCTGCCCATCCACGATCTCCAACACTGCATAATCAATCATAGCGTCCAGATCCCATGCAAAATGTTTGGGGGGCACGACCGTGCCTCACGCCCTGCAGAAAGTAGAACACGACATTAGGCGGTATCAGAGGACATATTGGTTGCCAGAATGGCACGGAGCCGAAGGGGGGCGAGGAGGGGAGCATGACCAAAATTGGGTAAACGCACACAAAAAAAGGTCTTGAATCCTCAAACGTGGTACGTGCGCCTTTAGTGCTGAAGTGGTGGGATCCGACAGTCAAAACTACTTACTTGTGTGCAGGGTGGGTCCCACATGTCATAAAACGAGTCAAACATTCGGCAAATTAGGCAGACATAACGGAAATTGTCGTCAAGTTCGTCGAGTGGTGTAAAATTAACGAAATCGCCGAGTTAGTAAAGTTCAAGTAAAACTAGTGGCACAACCCCGAATTTGAACTAGTGACGCAGTCATAATTTGGCCAAATGTTTATTGGTTTATCGGTTACAGTACAAGTTGTATGGACCTTATATCTTGGAACGTCCTGCACCCACTTGCTGTCTAAGAGCATCTCTAGTGGAGCGTGGAAAATTGGGCGTGGAAATGGTCATATAGATGGCCGTGTAAAAAGATTCTCTATTAGACACTCACAGTTTTTCAGTGGGGCGTGGAAATACAGGGTGTCTATATTCTCTCTTATATTTTAATAATATTTCCAACGGCTATATTTCCAACAGCTATATTTTCAACGGTAACATTTCCAACGGCTATATTTCTAACGGCTATATTCTTGATGGCTATATTTACCTTTGATGTGTTTTGATTTCGCTGATGCTGAAGGTTCTTCGATTGTCGGTTCTTCGTAGTTGTTGCGAGTCAGTAGAGTTCAACAAGTCCATAAAATTATGATTGGATTCCATCTGCAAAAAATTGAGACAAACTTCACTACACAATTCCACACACAAGATAGTAGAAACAAACAACAAATATATGTATAGCAGCAAGGCAAGCAGCAGCGGCGGCAGCAGTTGACCCCGCTCAAATCCGCCTGCTAGGTCCAATCAATCGATCCATCCAGATACATACATGAGCTAGCCAGCTCCAATCAATCGATCGATCCACATACATGAGCTAGCTAGCTAATAAAAAAATGGATCGATCCGTCGCACGGCCGCGTTCGCTGGCTGCCGAAGCATGTGGACGAGCTGACTCGACCACGCGAACTTGGACGGCACGGAGGACCCGCGCGCGGCCGGCGGATACGAAGCCCCCCGCGTCGATCTGGTGAGCGCCCACCGTCCCGATCTGGTCAACGAAAGGATTCCCCTCGCTCCTCTCATCTCTCAGTCGGCGGGGCAGTCATAAGGGGTGCTGGAATTTCAACCGCTTTGGCCTTTGGCCCATGGCCCATTATCAAATTCTGAAACTCACATGGCCCATTCCAAAAATCAGTGGCAGCACTAGTGGGGGACTAAAGTTTAGTCCCACATTGCTAGTTGGGAGAGAGTTGGAGTGGTTTATAAGGAGAGTTGTTCTAGTGCTTGTATGTGAGTGAGAACAAGAGAGAGCCCTCGCGCACTCCTCCTCCTCCTCCTCGCTCGTTCGTTCGTCACGACGCGCCGTGGGTTGTGGGATTGAGCCGAGCCGAGAGCCTATCTTTTGTTTTGCCGGTTGGAAAATTAATTCGCATTAATTATGAGTCATTAACGGACGCGTTACTCAGCCCGTTTTGCTTCCGGTCTCTCTGGATCGTGGCGGGCCCGACTCGGACGTGGGCTACGTCCCACGATCTTTCCAGCCGCACTACATAAGCGCCTGCACAACCCTAGCCGCCACCACCAGACGCATACGCGACTACCTCCTTCCAGTTCATTGCGCCGCCGCCATCGTCTTCCTCATCCCGTCCGTCGGCGTGCACCGACTGTCGGGACAGTAGGCCTCCGGAACCCTGCCTCTCGTCAACCTGTACGGGTGAGGGGCAATCAGGTTTTTGGGGAGCGCTCCGGCGCGACTACTGGCATCACGACGTCGTCATCGGACGACGAGTTTCTCCACACCGACAACTTCTTCCCGGATCTCAGCGACTTCTTCAGCAACCTCAACATGGGCGACAACGTCAACACCAACTCCAGCGGTTCTGCTCCCGCTGTTCAGTACGTGTTCCTGTCCATTCTATATGATATGTTTATTCAATTCGTTTGTCTAGCGGTTGCTATAGATTGGATCGGTTCATCCGTTAGATTATTTGTTTGCATGTTTAGTCTACTTGCTACCGCCTTGATTTACATGATAATATTTCGGATTAAATCATATGCTAAATTGCTAATATATTCAACAATCCAAAAACCTGATTATAGGCAATTTCCTGCACCTGCTTTTCTTGCGTCGACAAAGCCTAACCCTTTCAAGGGTGTGGATTATAAGAGGTGGCGCACGAGAGCAGTGTTGTGGTTTCAATCCATGCAGTGCTATGCGGCCACCAAGGGCAAGCCTGAGGGCGATCTTGATCCTGCACAGCAGGAAGCCTTTGAGAGGATGGACACTATGTTTAAGAGTGCCCTTCTCGGAATTATTGATGATTCCATTGTGGATCCCTATATGTCGTTTGACAACGGCAAGGATATGTGGGCTGCGCTCGAGGCCAAGTTTGGGGCTTCGGACGCTGGCAGCGAGTTGTATGTCATGGAGCAATTCTATGACTACAAGATGACTGATGAGCGCTCTGTTGTTCAACAGGCTCATGAGATACAGTCGCTCGCAAAAGAACTTGAGCAGTTCAAGTGTACTTTACCGGACAAATTTGTGGCCGGAGGCATCATTGCCAAGCTTCCACCTTCATGGGGCAATTTTGCTACTTCTCTGAAACACAAGAGACAGGAGTTTTCCGTTTCGGACCTCATCGGATCTCTTGATGTGGAAGAGAAGGCAAGAGCAAAAGATACACGTGCTCGGGTTGCTGAGGTAGGTTCTAGTGCCCACATGGTACAGAAGAAGAACTACCAGCCCAAATATAACAAGAAAAAATCCGAGGGTAAAGGCAAGTCCAATGGCAAGTTCAAGCCTTCTCAGCCTACCAACTTTAAGAAGAACAACAATAAGAAGCAGCGGAAGGGATCATGCCATATTTGCGGTGATCCAAGTCACTGGGCTCCTCGTTGTCCAAACCGCCATGAGTCGCGCGAACCTGAGAACGGCGGCAAGACTGCCAACGTTGTCATTGGCGATGTTGAGATGAAGGAATCTGGGTACGGTATATTTCCTACCATCCTTTCAGTTTTTCATTCACCTGAATGGTTGGTTGATACTGGTGCCAATATACATGTTTGTGCTGATGCTTCATTGTTTTCTTCTTACCAGGCCACAGGGACTTCCCCCGTGCTGATGGGGAACGGGTCACATGCTACTGTTCGTGGTGTTGGTACGGTCGATCTGAAGTTTACTTCGGGGAAGATCGTGCGACTGAAGAACGTTCATCATGTGCCCTCCATCAATAAGAATCTCGTCAGCGGTTCGCGTTTATGTCGAGATGGTTTTAAGTTGGTTTTCGAGTCCAATAAAGTTGTAATTTCCAAGTATGGACAATTTGTTGGTAAAGGTTATGAGTGCGGAGGCTTGTTCCGCTTATCTTTGTCAGATGTTTGCACTAAAGTTATTAATCATGTTTGCCACGATAATGATTCTGATGTATGGCATTCACGACTTTGTCATATTAACTTTGGTTGCATGACGCGATTAGCAAATATGAGTTTAATTCCGAAATTTACTACTGTCAAAGGTTCCAAGTGTCAAGTGTGTGTTCAAGCCAAGCAACCTCGCAAGTCCCATAAGACTGCGGAACCGAGAAACTTGACACCACTCGAGCTTATACATTCTGATCTTTGTGAGATGAATGGTGTGTTGACAAAAGGTGGAAAGAAATATTTCATGACACTTATTGATGACTCCACTAGATATTGTTATGTGTATCTTCTGAAATCAAAAGATGAGGCTTTAACTTACTTCAAAAACTATAAGGCCGAGGCAGAGAACCAACTTGATCGTAAAATTAAACGGTTAAGGTCTGATCGTGGTGGAGAGTATTTTTCCAATGAATTTAATTCGTTTTGTGCGGAACATGGTATTATCCATGAGAGGACGCCTCCCTATTCACCTCAGTCAAATGGGGTAGCTGAAAGAAAGAACCGAACTCTATCTGATTTGGTTAATGCCATGTTAGACACTTCGGGTCTCTCCAAGGCATGGTGGGGGGAGGCGCTAATGACTGCGTGTCATGTCCTAAACCGAGTTCCCACAAAGAATAAAACCATTACTCCATTTGAGGAATGGGAAAGGAAAAGGCTGAAACTCTCTTACCTACGTACTTGGGGTTGTTTGGCGAAAGTCAATATACCAATTCCCAAGAAGCGCAAGCTTGGACCCAAAACCGTAGATTGTGTTCTTCTGGGCTATGCTTTTAATAGCATTGGTTATAGGTTTTTGATAGTAAAATCTGAGGTATCCGACATGCATGTTGGTACGATTATGGAGTCGAATGATGCGACTTTCTTTGAGAACATATTTCCTATGAAGGATATGGCTAGCTCATCAAATCAGGAGATTCCTACTTCGTCTAGTCAGGATTTGGCTGAGATCCCTATACCCACCATTCCGATAGAACACGTAGAGAATCCAGTAGAGGATGACATTGAAATTCCTGTAAGGAGCAAGAGACAGAGGACTGCAAAGTCCTTTGGTGATGATTTCATTGTGTACCTCGTGGATGACACACCCAGTACTATTTCAGAAGCCTATGCATCTCTTGATGCTGACTACTGGAAGGAAGCTGTTCGTTGCGAGATGGATTCCATCATGGCTAACGGAACCTGGGAGATCACTGATCGTCCTTATGGGTGCAAACCTGTAGGATGTAAGTGGGTGTTCAAGAAAAAGCTTAGGCCTGATGGTACAATTGAAAAGTACAAGGCAAGGCTTGTGGCCAAGGGTTATACCCAGAAAGAAGGTGAAGACTTCTTTGATACTTACTCACCTGTGGCTAGATTGACCACTATACGAGTGCTACTTTCATTGGCTGCCTCGCACGGTCTTCTCGTTCATCAAATGGACGTTAAGACAGCTTTCCTTAATGGAGAGTTGGACGAGGAAATTTACATGGAGCAGCCAGATGGTTTCGTAGTGCCCGGTCAGGAAGGCAAAGTGTGTAAGTTATTGAAGTCGCTATATGGCCTCAAGCAAGCTCCTAAGCAATGGCATGAGAAGTTTGAAAGGACTTTGACTGCTGAAGGCTTTGTTGTAAACGAAGCTGACAAGTGTGTGTACTATCGCCATGGTGGGGGCGAGGGAGTTATTCTTTGTCTATATGTCGACGACATACTGATATTTGGAACCAATCTTGATTTAATCAAGGAGGTGAAGGATTTCTTATCTCGTTGTTTTGAGATGAAGGATCTAGGAGTAGCTGATGTTATCTTGAACATCAAGCTGTTGAGAGATGATAATGGTGGGATTACACTGCTTCAGTCTCACTATGTGGAAAAGGTCTTGAGTCGCTTCGGGTATAGTGACTGCAAGCCTTCTTCTACTCCATATGATCCTAGTGTGTTGCTTCGAAAGAATCGACGGATTGCTAGAGATCAACTGAGATATTCTCAGATTATAGGCTCGCTTATGTATTTGGCGAGTGCCACGAGGCCTGACATCTCTTTTGCTGTGAGCAAGTTGAGCCGGTTTGTTTCTAATCCGGGAGATGATCATTGGCATGCGCTTGAGAGAGTTATGCGCTATTTAAAAGGCACTGCGAGCTTTGGAATTCACTACACCGGAAACCCGAGAGTTCTGGAAGGTTATAGTGATTCTAATTGGATATCTGATGCTGATGAGATTAAGGCCACTAGTGGTTATATTTTTACACTTGGTGGTGGCGCTGTTTCTTGGAAGTCTTGCAAGCAGACCATCTTAACGAGGTCAACTATGGAAGCAGAACTCGCAGCATTAGACACAGCCACTGTTGAAGCAGAGTGGCTTCGTGAGCTTTTGATGGACTTGCCTGTGGTTGAAAAACCAATACCCGCAATCCTAATGAACTGTGATAATCAAACTGTGATCGTCAAGGTGAACAGTTCTAAGGACAATATGAAGTCATCAAGGCATGTGAAGAGGAGATTGAAATCTGTCAGGAAATTGAAAAACTCCGGAGTTATTACGTTGGATTATATCCAAACAACCATGAACTTGGCAGATCCCTTCACAAAGGGTTTATCACGTAATGTGATAGATAATGCATCGAGGGAGATGGGTTTGAGACCCATGGTATGAGTTGTCCACAGTGGTAACCTACTCTATGTGATCGGAGATCCCGTGAATTAGAGCTGGGAGACAAGCTGTTGGTCAGCTTGGAGGAGAGTATATATCCCTATAGCAATTTTACCACTCCGTAAGATGCAATACTCTCCTATTCTGTATGGCAGGTTGATATTTATCTTAATGTGTTCTAAGTGGCTTATTTTAGCTGAGATGTTGTCCTACAGAACATCTTTTGAAGAACACACCTATATGAGTCTGATTGTTAAACGTCGCAATCTATGAGAGTTGGGTGCTCTCTAGTAAACTCATGAAAGGCCCTGGAGTATGACGCATAAGCTCCAAACCGCGAGGAAGCCTCGCGGCAGCCTAGTATCGGTCTAGGCTTTGTATGAAGCTAGTGCGCAGAAAACTTGTAGTTCAAGGCATAGTCCACTATTCAAGTTGCAATCTAGTGTAATATGAAGCTTTAAGTGGAAGTTCAACTTAACAGTCTCCACGACATACCGGTATATAAAACAATGTTCTGGAAACTTATTGAGGAGATGTGCCAATGAGAGTTTGTGGGGGATTGCTGGAATTTCAACCGCTTTGGCCTTTGGCCCATGGCCCATTATCAAATTCTGAAACTCACATGGCCCATTCCAAAAATCAGTGGCAGCACTAGTGGGGGACTAAAGTTTAGTCCCACATTGCTAGTTGGGAGAGAGTTGGAGTGGTTTATAAGGAGAGTTGTTCTAGTGCTTGTATGTGAGTGAGAACAAGAGAGAGCCCTCGCGCACTCCTCCTCCTCCTCCTCGCTCGTTCGTTCGTCACGACGCGCCGTGGGTTATGGGATTGAGCCGAGCCGAGAGCTTATCTTTTGTTTTGCCGGTTGGAAAATTAATTCGCATTAATTATGAGTCATTAACGGACGCGTTACTCAGCCCGTTTTGCTTCCGGTCTCTCTGGATCGTGGCGGGCCCGACTCGGACGTGGGCTACGTCCCACGATCTTTCCAGCCGCACTACATAAGCGCCTGCACAACCCTAGCCGCCACCACCAGACGCATACGCGACTACCTCCTTCCAGTTCATTGCGCCGCCGCCATCGTCTTCCTCATCCCGTCCGTCGGCGTGCACCGACTGTCGGGACAGTAGGCCTCCGGAACCCTGCCTCTCGTCAACCTGTACGGGTGAGGGGCAATCAGGTTTTTGGGGAGCGCTCCGGCGCGACTACTGGCATCACGACGTCGTCATCGGACGACGAGTTTCTCCACACCGACAACTTCTTCCCGGATCTCAGCGACTTCTTCAGCAACCTCAACATGGGCGACAACGTCAACACCAACTCCAGCGGTTCTGCTCCCGCTGTTCAGTACGTGTTCCTGTCCATTCTATATGATATGTTTATTCAATTCGTTTGTCTAGCGGTTGCTATAGATTGGATCGGTTCATCCGTTAGATTATTTGTTTGCATGTTTAGTCTACTTGCTACCGCCTTGATTTACATGATAATATTTCGGATTAAATCATATGCTAAATTGCTAATATATTCAACAAGGGGTCCATGCAGTTCAGTACCATGCATCCGGAGGATGAGATCGTGGAGAGAAGAGCGGCGTGATGCAGCTACAGGGAAAAAGGGGATCCGACAGTGTATTAACTTCCTCAACTTAATCTTAATAATTGCAACTCTTGTCTCTCTAGTAGACTAGTATACTGGATCCTGCCAGCCTAGCACCAAGCTCTGGTTGCTTATCCAGTTATCCCAATGAGTTTCCGATAGATGGACTTGGATTATCGGAGCGCTGGATAGTATTGCGATCCGCTGCTCCTCTGTGCCATTTCCATCGTCAATTTCATGCTTCGCCGCCGGCCAGCAGCCGCTCCTCATCTCGGCGAGCTGCTAGCTGCAAGATTACTCCTACGCGCGCGGCTGGTATGTTTATACAAGATTTTCTTGTGAATTTCAATCGATCGAGCACTAGTTACAGAAGTATATTTGTGAGGGGAACACATACTGTGCAATGTGCAAATGAGCAACTTTGAATGGGCGAGATTTACGAAAAAATTAGGCAACTAAGAATTAGCAAGTTGAAGATATGCTTACGTAGACTCGGAATTCATGTTTTATGGAACACGAGAACGTACTACTATCGATGCATTTGCATCCTTGTGGACTGTTCGGTTTATTTCAGATTGTAGGGGATCGACTATGTTTTATCTGAAACAGAGTCATGAAATTTCCTTCATTCCAGGCAGTGCAGAAGTGCAAACAGAAGCAGATTATAACATGGCTCGAGAGCTGTGGAATCACCGGTGGATACAAATCCTGGTGCTCCTCAGCCTCGGGCTCCAGTTCGCCCTCTTGGCCTTGGCCGGGATCCGCCGGCGTGACCGTGAAGCTGCACGAGGTAGAAGGTTCCTCCTCTGGCTATCATACCTCATGGCCGACTCCACCGCCATATATGCCCTTGGGCACCTGTCGTTCAGCACCACCATGCGCGAGCATGAGCTCGTCACTTTCTGGGCGCCGTTCCTCCTGCTGCACCTCGGCGGCCCCGACAACATCACCGCCTACGCGCTGCAGGACAGCCAGCTCTGGCTTCGCCACCTCCAAACCGTTGTCGTGCAGGTCCTCGGAGCAGCCTATGTCCTCCTCTACAAGAACATTGCCGGCGGCAACTTGCTCAGGCTCGCCTCCGTCTTGATGTTCGTCCTCGGCGTCGTTAAGTATGTGGAAAGGACGTGTGCGCTCAAGGGCGGCACCCTGGAGAGCATCGGCGACTCCGTCAAGACGCAGCCACCCGCCATCCACAACCATTTCCACCCTCAGGACGAAGCGCCGGAGGAGGAGTTCCTGGTGCGACGAGCACACTCACTCTTCCACATCTGCAAGCGCGCCATTGTTGATTCCTCGGTGATCGAGAAGGACACTGTGCAAGGCCACGAAGAGTACACTGCCAAAATGATGGACAAAGTCGAGTTATGGGGGCTGATGGAGATCGAGCTCTCCCTCATGTACGACGTCCTGTACACCAAGGCGGCCGTGGCTCACACTTTGGTCGGCTACCTAGTCCGTGTCGTCTCGCCGCTCATCGTTGCCGTCTCGCTGTGTTGTTCCAGTTTACTGGCAAGCACGGCCACAATAGAGACGACATTGCCATCACCTACGCCTTGCTGGGTGGCGCCATGTTCATGGAGACGACGGCACTCGTGAACGTGCTGGGGTCGGGCAGTACAACATGTTGCACTTCTGCACTCGCCCTGCCTACACACCACTCACCACCCCTCTGCTGGGAAGGATTGCAGAGATGGTTGCGCCCAATGGGTGGTGGAACAGGAAGCATTACGCAGGGACAGTTAAGCTTTCGGTTCCGGTGAAACGTCGTATCTCTGAATATATGCAACGGCTGTACGACAAGGGAAAGTTCAACACAGGCATGCTCAGGAAGAAGTGGGGCTGTACCGTCGTGAGAAGGCATCCTCAAGGAGTCCCTCGGCGTCGAGTTCCAGGAGGGCATCATCATCTGGCACATCGGCACCGATGTTTTTCTGGCCAAGAGCGAGACAGCCAAGGTCAGGAGAGATTGTGTAGACGCCATCAAATTGTTGTCCGACTACATGATGTTCCTGTTGGTGGAACGCCCCTATATGTTGCCAGGCCAACCCCAGAATAGGTTGTACCAACGAACCTGCGAGAAACTAGTCAAGATGCGATCGGCCAATCCTATGTACCCCGGCCGTCGACGCAATGGTAGGATCAAGAATCTGTTCCGCGCGCACGACGCCCCAGACTCCAGCAATCGTTCCAGGGCCGTCCAGATGGAGGAGCTCGCCAACAATTTGTACGATGAGTATGAGAACCGGGAGTTGAGCCACATTGCTCCTCGTCTTACTTATGTGGCTCGACTTGCCAAGCAACTGCTGGAGAAGGAGAGGGATGGCACGGTCGACGTGTTTGAGCTTCTCCATGACGTGTGGATGGACATTCTTGTCTACGCGGGCAACAAGTGCAGCAGGAATTCTCATGCCCAGAAGCTTAACAGTGGTGGTGAGATGACTACCATCCTCTGGCTTATGGCAGAACACCTATACCAAGCATCTCTCTAGTAGGCAGGAATCAGTCGAGATGATGTAATATAATTCATTAATGTCACACGTGGTGTTTTTATTTTAGTTTTCAGTCCATGTATATCTTACTCACATGTGTATATATTTATTTTGAAAAATCAACCTCATCTACACCTCTTATAAAGCAAAACCCCGCAGCGGGGCGCCGCCGGCCACACCGCCGCCGCTGTCTGCTTGGTGCCCGCCAGTTATCCATGAGTGTACAAACCTACAAGAAGCTACTCCTCTGTTCTTGGAACACGCGTGGGCTGAACGACCAGGACAAGTGCCTCGACGTGAAACGAAACCTCTACGCACAACCGCTCACCAAAGCTTCGTCTTTCCTCCCGCCAGGCTTCACGAACTTCGCTGCCAAGCTCTCTGATGGCGCGTCTGGAGGCATCATCACCGCGTGGAAGGATGCTGACATCCGTCACGTCCGCGATGTCGAGCTAGGGCACTCTCTAACCTCATTCTTTGAGTTTGCTGCAAATGGTTTGGCATTCGAAGTGAAAAATGTGTACGCTCCTTGCACGCCTCCCGAACGGGGCTCCTTCCTCAATGAGCTCCGCTCTCTCACTCCCAGCTGTGACTTGCCATGGATGCTTGTGGGTGACTTCAACCTCGTTCGTGGCCCGGAGGACAAGAACACTGCCTCCTTCGATGCCTCGGTCGCGGATGCCTTCATCGACGACCTCGTCCTTCAAGAACTCCCCCTCCTCGATTGACACGTGGTCGAATAACCGTGCAGTTCCCACGCTTGTACGTCTCGATCGCGCCCTCATCAACCCACAGTGGGGTGGAGCCCTGTTCAACTCCACCCTTCGCTCGCTGATTCGGACGACCTCAGATCACGTGCCCCTNGAAAAAAAATATACTCTGATTCGTGAAGATTGAAGAAGCAGGCTAACGCAACTTGCCGGTACGTGTGTGTACGCGATCGATCTCCCGGGTTCTACGTACGAATATAAACTAATCCAGCTGTTGGTTTGCATTGATATCCATGACGCATTTCTTTGATACTGCCATGACACGTACGATCGATGATCGACACTCGATCATCAACTTGTCGATCGTCACCTAATAATAAGCTTGATTTTCAAACCTGACAACTTGTCAAAACGTAAAGCTCACTGATCGATCGTCGCGGCGTAACTGCGTTGGTGTACATTGATTGTTCTAGCTCTCGATCGGGCCAGCAGGCGGCCGGAGGAAGCGCTAGTGCACATGCAGCGAACAGATCATCGATCGGCACAGAGTATGCAATAAGCTCGATCGATCGGTCACTAATCAAATGAGTAAGATGATGATGAACTAACTAATGGTTGCTCCTCTGTCCGTATTGCATAGAATATAGGTATGCGTACGTATATGCAGGCATTCATGTGGCACATGCATGGGTGTTGGATGCTTCTTATTCCATCATCCACCAGAGAATCCCACTAGCTGATATATGTATTTTTTTTTTTGAAGTAGAACCTTGTAGCTGATGCCGGAGAGAGAGAGGACCTCTCAAGGGATGAGAGGGCACCATATGAGGGCAACTCCACGCAGAGACCCAAACGGACTTGGTTTTGATCCTTTTTCATCTGTTTGGGTCGAGCGACGGACACAAAATCCACGCCGGTGTCTGGGCCGCGCACAGTGCACCAAACGCGGCCGACCCATTTTTCATTATCAGTCCACAAAAGGGTCATTTTTGATATATATATAGGGGGATGGGCCACAAACAGCATGTTAACACATAATTTTACATAGCAAAAATAAATAAAAAGACCACCCTAGCTACTAGCCTAGCTACCGCCGGCCTACTCCTCGTTGTCGTCGTCCTCGCAGAGGTCGATGAATGGCGGCGGGGCCTAAAGATGGGCTGATGGCATCCTCGCCGTCGCCGGGGGAGTCGGCGGCTGCTCCGGTGGTGGATACAGCTCTGGCGGCGGGCCAGTCCACGACCAGTTCAGGCCGATGAGTCCCTCGGGTAGAGGGGGGACCGGCGGCAGCTCCAAGGCCATCCGCTCGTACCATGGTGACGGGGGAGGAGGGTTCTAGGCCTCCTCGACGGACCGGCGTAGGACGATGTCCAGCCCTGGGCACCTCCGGAGCTCCTCATCGGCAAGGGTGCGCAGCGAGTCCTCCATGACCCGCTTGACGAGTTCCTCCTCATCGTCGTCGGGCTGGGTCGGCTGGTGCTGTTGCTCCTCCTCCTCGTCCTCCTCCTCCTCCACCAATGCCGGCACCGGCGGCAACGGACCAGGGACGCGTCGGGGGCGTGGCTGCACCTCCATGAAGGCCGTCCGGTGGCGGGCGTCGTGCTCATCGCGGAACCAGGTGTTCCAGTAGGGACTGGACTCCGCGAAGGCCGGGTCGTTGAGGAGGTCTGGCGGAAGCTGGGCTCGTCGACGCTGGATCTCCTCCAAGCGTGCTCAACCCGACCTCGGGACCGCCGGCACCGGAATCCTGTCGGGATTCAAGTGCCAGTTGTTTGGAAGCTTCATGTACGACCAGGACACAGGGACGGCGTGGTCCCAGTACCACTGGCACCGTTTCTTGCCGAGGTACATCCTCCGTAGGTGCCGCGACATGCTGGCCGCCGCCGGAGGGGCGAGCTGGAACGACCCCGCCGCATGGGCGAGCTGGAACGGGCTCGCGCGGCGTCGCTGCCCCGACGAGGACCCGGCCTCGGCGTCGTGCGCCCCTTTGCCGTTCTTCTTGAAGAACCCCATTGGGCGGCTTGGGCAGTGGGGCGGTGGGCTAGGGTTTGGTGCCGGCGGCGAGGGAGCAGTAGTATCCACAAGTGGGGGATGAACTGGCCGGGTCGCCCCGCACGCGTGGATAAAAAAGAAGGACCGGGGTGTCGGTTGGGTCGCAGCCAAGTGGGGCCGAATCGGGGAGGTGGACCGGCGTGGACGGATGCGGCCGAATGCGGAGACGCTCCGTTTCACGTCCGTGTGGACGCAAACCTGCCCCAGATTTGGGCCAGGAATGGGTGTGGACAGATGCGGGACAGATGAAAAACGGACCCATGATCCGTTTGCATCGATGCGTTGGGCCGTGATCTGCACCCAAACGGACCGAAACGGAGCATTTCAGACGAAATGGGTCGGCGCGTTGGATCTGCACCCCTGAACCTAGGGCAGATGCCCAGTTTAAAAAATGTATTTAAACACGATTTAAGATGTTCAATTTTTTTCAAAGAAAACTTTACGTGTACATCTCTACAAAATATGCGTGTGATATACAGTTTTGCGAAAAATGGATATTTTATTTTGCCTCACAAATTTTGATACTGAAAATACACTTTTTAGTGGACATTACTTTTTTTTACGCAAACCAAATAAAAAGTCATATTTCTGCAATATTTTTCTACGGGCACAGAGAACAGGATATGTAACAACTATTTTCAATTTATTTTGATATTTACAAGTATGCTTTTTAAAAATGGGGGCAGATACCACCACATTCATATGTGTATTTTTTCTGAAGGGCTTGCTAAAGATAGTGATATACTCCACATTTTTGAATAAATTTCTCGTAAACGAACTTGCAGAAGCTGCCGCATGCATATGGCCAACTGGTGGCACCGTGGCAGTACCACTTGTACTGTTTTAATGCTTAGTTGCATTAAAATAGGCTGTGTGTTTAATTCCGTGTCATGTTAAATCATCCTTAATGATCGAGCCTGTCTTGTCTGCAAGATCTCTCTTCTCTCTCCTCGATCGGTCGGCAATACGCGTTGGTGGTACTCTGTGCAACATGTGGTTATTTGTTTTAATCCAGGGATGCCACGTCTGCGTGCATGCAGCTTTTGGTCAAGAAAATTGCGAAAGGTAGCAAAGCAAATACAACAACGGCGCCGGCTATGTTTTATCAGAAATTCTGAGATGTTTATCAGATTTGATGACTATATTTGTTCAGCTTCAATATGTTGATCTACCGTTTTTCAAGCTTAATTTTGGGGATATAACTTTGTTACCCAAAAAGGAGGGTCCTTTGTAGAATTGAGCAGTATAGACCCATTTGTTTATTAAATGTTAGCTTTGAATTTTATACTAAGGTGGGACGAATAGAGTAACGGGCTTGGTCGAAACTTATAGTTTCGGCCTACTCAATTTGTCTTTATTTCCGGGAGGAACATCCTAGAGGGGGTTGTCATTCTCCACGAAACTATACATGAGTTGCATAGAAAGAAGTTGGATCGTGTGTTTTTCAAAATTGAATTTGAGAAAGCATACAACAAAGTTAAATGGTCTTTTCTTCAACAAGCTTTGCGCATGAAGGGCTTTCCACGTTTGTGGTGTGAGTGGTTGGTGTTGAATATATTAGCAATTTAGCATATGATTTAATCCGAAATATTATCATGTAAATCAAGACGGTAGCAAGTAGACTAAACATGCAAACAAATAATCTAACAGATGAACTGATCTGATCTATTGCAACCGCTAGACAGACGAATTGAATAAACATATCATATAGAACGGACAGGAACACGTACTGAACAGCGGGCGCAGAACTGCTGGAGTTGGCGTTGACGTTGTCGCCCATGTTGAGGTTGCTGAAGAAGTCGCTGAGATCCGGGAAGAAGTTGTCGGTGTGGAGAAACTCGTCGTCCGATGATGACGTCGTGATGCCAGTAGTCACGCCGGAGCGCTCCCCAAAAACCTGATTGCCTCTCACCCGTACAGGTTGACGAGAGGCAGGGTTCCGGAGGCCTACTGTCCCGACAGTCGGTGCACGCCGACAGACGGGATGAGGAAGACGATGGCGGCGGCGCAATGAACTGGAAGGAGGTAGTCGCGTACGCGTCTCGTTATAGCGGCTAGGGTTGTGCAGGCGCTTATGTAGTGCGGCTGGAAAGATCGTGGGACGTAGCCCACGTCCGAGTCGGGCCCGCCACGATCCAGAGAGACCGGAAGCAAAACTGGCTGAGTAATGCGTCCGTTAATGACTCATAATTAATGCGAATTAATTTTCCAAACGGCAAAACAAAAGATAGGCTCTCGGCTCGGCTCAATCCCACAACCCACGGCGCGTCATGACGAACGAACGAGCGAGGAGGAGGAGGAGGAGTGCGCGAGGGCTCTCTCTTGTTCTCACTCACATACAAGCACTAGAACAACCCTCCTTATAAACCACTCCAACTCTCTCCCAACTAGCAATGTGGGACTAAACTTTAGTCCCCCACTAGTGCTGCCACTGATTTTTGGGATGAGCCATGTGAGTTTCAGAATTTGATAATGGGCCATGGGCCAAAGGCCAAAGCGGTTCAAATTCCAGCAATCCCCCACAAACTCTCATTGGCACATCTCCTCAATAAGTTTCCAGAACATTGTTTTATATACCGGTATGTCGTGGAGACTGTTAAGTTGAACTTCCACTTAAAGCTTCATATTACACTAGATTGCAACTTGGATAGTGGACTATGCCTTGAACTACAAGTTTTCTGCGCACTAGCTTCATACAAAGCCTAGACCGATACTAGGCTGCCGCGAGGCTTCCTCGCGGTTTGGAGCTTATACATCATACTCCGGGACCTTTCATGAGTTTACTAGAGAGCACCCAACTCTCATAGATTGCGACGTTTAACAATCAGACTCATATAGGTGTGTTCTTCAAAAGATGTTCTGCAGGACAACATCTCAGCTAAAATAAGCCACTTAGAACACATTAAGATAAACATCAACCTGCCATACAGAATAGGAGAGTATTGCATCTTACGGAGTGGTAAAATTGCTATAGGGATATATACTCTCCTCCAAGCTGACCAACAGCTTGTCTCCCAGCTCTAATTCACGGGATCTCCGATCACATAGAGTAGGTTACCACTGTGGACAACTCATACCGTGGGTCTCAAACCCATCTCCCTCGATGCATTATCTATCACATTACGTGATAAACCCTTTGTGAAGGGATCTGCCAAGTTCATGGTTGTTTGGATATAATCCAACGCAATAACTCCGGAGTTTTTCAATTTCCTGACAGATTTCAATCTCCTCTTCACATGCCTTGATGACTTCATATTGTCCTTAGAACTGTTCACCTTGACGATCACAGTTTGATTATCACAGTTCATTAGGATTGCGGGTATTGGTTTTTCAACCACAGGCAAGTCCATCAAAAGCTCACGAAGCCACTCTGCTTCAACAGTGGCTGTGTCTAATGCTGCGAGTTCTGCTTCCATAGTTGACCTCGTTAAGATGGTCTGCTTGCAAGACTTCCAAGAAACAGCGCCACCACCAAGTGTAAAAATATAACCACTAGTGGCCTTAATCTCATCAGCATCAGATATCCAATTAGAATCACTATAACCTTCCAGAACTCTCGGGTTTCCGGTGTAGTGAATTCCATAGCTCGCAGTGCCTTTTAAATAGCGCATAACTCTCTCAAGCGCATGCCAATGATCATCTCCCGGATTAGAAACAAACCGGCTCAACTTGCTCACAGCAAAAGAGATGTCAGGCCTCGTGGCACTCGCCAAATACATTAGCGAGCCTATAATCTGAGAATATCTCAGTTGATCTCTAGCAATCCGTCGATTCTTTCGAAGCAACACACTAGGATCATATGGAGTAGAAGAAGGCTTGCAGTCACTATACCCGAAGCGACTCAAGACCTTTTCCACATAGTGAGACTGAAGCAGTGTAATCCCACCATTATCATCTCTCAACAGCTTGATGTTCAAGATAACATCAGCTACTCCTAGATCCTTCATCTCAAAACAACGAGATAAGAAATCCTTCACCTCCTTGATTAAATCAAGATTGGTTCCAAATATCAGTATGTCGTCGACATATAGACAAAGAATAACTCCCTCGCCCCCACCATGGCGATAGTACACACACTTGTCAGCTTCGTTTACAACAAAGCCTTCAGCAGTCAAAGTCCTTTCAAACTTCTCATGCCATTGCTTAGGAGCTTGCTTGAGGCCATATAGCGACTTCAATAACTTACACACTTTGCCTTCCTGACCGGGCACTACGAAACCATCTGGCTGCTCCATGTAAATTTCCTCGTCCAACTCTCCATTAAGGAAAACTGTCTTAACGTCCATTTGATGAACGAGAAGACCGTGTGAGGCAGCCAATGAAAGTAGCACTCGTATAGTGGTCAATCTAGCCACAGGTGAGTAAGTATCAAAGAAGTCTTCACCTTCTTTCTGGGTATAACCCTTGGCCACAAGCCTTGCCTTGTACTTTTCAATTGTACCATCAGGCCTAAGCTTTTTCTTGAACACCCACTTACATCCTACAGGTTTGCACCCATAAGGACGATCAGTGATCTCCCAGGTTCCGTTAGCCATGATGGAATCCATCTCGCAACGAACAGCTTCCTTCCAGTAGTCAGCATCAAGTGATGCATAAGCTTCTGAAATAGTTCTGGGTGTGTCATCCACGAGGTACACAATGAAATCATCACCAAAGTACTTTGCAGTCCTCTGTCTCTTGCTCCTTACAGGAATTTCAATGTCATCCTCTACTGGATTCTCTACGTGTTCTATCGGAATGGTGGATACAGGAATCTCAGCCAAATCCTGACTAGACGAAGTAGGAATCTCCTTATTTGATGAGCTAGCCATATCCTTCATAGGAAATATGTTCTCAAAGAAAGTCGCATCATTCGACTCTATAATCGTACCAACATGCATGTCGGATACCTCAGATTTTACTATCAAAAATCTATAACCAATGCTATTAAAAGCATAGCCCAGAAGAACACAATCTACGGTTTTGGGTCCAAGCTTGCGCTTCTTTGGTATTGGTACATTGACTTTCGCCAAACAACCCGAAGTACGTAGGTAAGAGAGTTTCAGCCTTTTCCTTTCCCATTCCTCAAATGGAGTAATGGTTTTATTCTTTGTGGGAACTCGGTTTAGGACATGACACGCAGTCATTAGTGCCTCCCCCCACCATGCCTTGGAGAGACCCGAAGTGTCTAACATGGCATTAACCAAATCAGATAGAGTTCGGTTCTTTCTTTCAGCCACCCCATTTGACTGAGGTGAATAGGGAGGCGTCCTCTCATGGATAATACCATGTTCCGCACAAAAGGAATTAAATTCATTGGAAAAATACTCTCCACCACGATCAGACCTTAACCGTTTAATTTTACGATCAAGTTGGTTCTCTGCCTCGGCCTTATAGTTCTTGAAGTAAGTTAAAGCCTCATCTTTTGATTTCAGAAGATACACATAACAATATCTAGTGGAGTCATCAATAAGTGTCATGAAATATTTCTTTCCACCTTTTGTCAACACACCATTCATCTCACAAATATCAGAATGTATAAGCTCGAGTGGTGTCAAGTTTCTCGGCTCCGCAGTCTTATGGGACTTGCGAGGTTGCTTAGCTTGAACACACACTTGACACTTGGAACCTTTGACAGTAGTAAATTTCGGAATTAAACTCATATTTGCTAATCGCGTCATGCAACCAAAGTTAATATGACAAAGTCGTGAATGCCATACATCAGATTCATTATCGTGGCAAACATGATTAATAACTTTAGTGCAAACATCTGACAAAGATAAGCGGAACAAGCCTCCGCACTCATAACCTTTACCAACAAATTGTCCATACTTGGAAATTACAACTTTATTGGACTCGAAAACCAACTTAAAACCATCTCGACATAAACGCGAACCGCTGACGAGATTCTTATTGATGGAGGGCACATGATGAACGTTCTTCAGTCGCACGATCTTCCCCGAAGTAAACTTCAGATCGACCGTACCAACACCACGAACAGTAGCATGTGACCCGTTCCCCATCAGCACGGGGGAAGTCCCTGTGGCCTGGTAAGAAGAAAACAATGAAGCATCAGCACAAACATGTACATTGGCACCAGTATCGACCAACCATTCAGGTGAATGAAAAACTGAAAGGATGGTAGGAAATATACCGTACCCAGATTCCTTCATCTCAGTATCGCCAATGACAACGTTGGCAGTCTTGCCACTGTTCTCAGGTTCGCGCAACTCATGGCGGTTGGGACAATGAGGAGCCCAGTGACTTGGATCACCGCATATATGGCATGATCCCTTCCGCTGCTTCTTATTGTTGTTGTTTTTAAAGTTGGTAGGCTGAGAAGGCTTGAACTTGCCATTGGACTTGCCTTTACCCTTGGATTTTTTCTTGTTATATTTGGGCTGGTAGTTTTTCTTCTGTACCATGTGGGCACTAGAACCTACCTCAGCAACCCGAGCACGTGTATCTTTTGCTCTCGCCTTCTCTTCCACATCAAGAGATCCGATGAGGTCCGAAACGGAAAACTCCTGTCTCTTGTGTTTCAGAGAAGTAGCAAAATTGCCCCACGAAGGTGGAAGCTTGGCAATGATGCCTCTGGCCACAAATTTGTCCGGTAAAGTACACTTAAACTGCTCAAGTTCTTTTGCGAGCGACTGTATCTCATGAGCCTGTTGAACAACAGAGCGCTCATCAGTCATCTTGTAGTCATAGAATTGCTCCATGACATACAACTCGCTGCCAGCGTCCGAAGCCCCAAACTTGGCCTCGAGCGCAGCCCACATATCCTTGCCGTTGTCAAGTGACATATAGGGATCCACAATGGAATCATCAATAATTCCGAGAAGGGCACTCTTAAACATAGTGTCCATCCTCTCAAAGGCTTCCTGCTGTGCAGGATCAAGATCGCCCTCAGGCTTGCCCTTGGTGGCCGCATAGCACTGCATGGATTGAAACCACAGCACTGCTCTCGTGCGCCACCTCTTATAATCCACACCCTTGAAAGGGTTAGGCTTTGTCGACGCAAGAAAAGCAGGTGCAGGAAATTGCCTATAATCAGGTTTTTGGATTGTTGAATATATTAGCAATTTAGCATATGATTTAATCCGAAATATTATCATGTAAATCAAGGCGGTAGCAAGTAGACTAAACATGCAAACAAATAATCTAACAGATGAACTGATCCGATCTATTGCAACCGCTAGACAGACGAATTGAATAAACATATCATATAGAACGGACAGGAACACGTACTGAACAGCGGGCGCAGAACCGCTGGAGTTGGCGTTGACGTTGTCGCCCATGTTGAGGTTGCTGAAGAAGTCGCTGAGATCCGGGAAGAAGTTGTCGGTGTGGAGAAACTCGTCGTCCGATGACGACGTCGTGATGCCAGTAGTCGCGCCGGAACGCTCCCCAAAAACCGGATTGCCCCTCACCCGTACAGGTTGACGAGCAGCAGGGTTCCGGAGGCCTACTGTCCCGACAGTCGGTGCACGCCGACGGATGGGATGAGGAAGACGATGGCGGCGGCGCAATGAACTGGAAGGAGGTAGTCGCGTATGCGTCTCGTTATAGCGGCTAGGGTTGTGCAGGCGCTTATGTAGTGCGGCTGGAAAGATCGTGGGACGTAGCCCACGTCCGAGTCGGGCCCGCCACGATCCAGAGAGACCGGAAGCAAAAACGGGCTGAGTAACGCGTCCGTTAATGACTCATAATTAATGCGAATTAATTTTCCAAACGGCAAAACAAAAGATAGGCTCTCGGCTCGGCTCAATCCCACAACCCACGGCGCGTCGTGACGAACGAACGAGCGAGGAGGAGGAGGAGGAGTGCGCGAGGGCTCTCTCTTGTTCTCACTCACATACAAGCACTAGAACAACTCTCCTTATAAACCACTCCAACTCTCTCCCAACTAGCAATGTGGGACTAAACTTTAGTCCCCCACTAGTTGAAAGAACAAACAATGCCCGGATGTCGCCTAGAGGGGGGGGGGGTGAATAGGCGATTAAAAACTTTTTCTAATTAGGGGCTTGATAATTGCGGAATAAAACTATGTGTTTAAATTAACAAGCCAACAACCTAATATTCTAGGTTCACCTATGTGCACCAACAACTTATGCTAAGCAATTCAAGCAACAAGAAGATAGCAATATATGAACTTCAAGCACGAAGGCTATCACAATGTAAATTGCATAAGTAAAGCTCGGGTATAGAGATAACCGAGGCACGCGGAGACGAGGATGTATTCCCGAGTTCCTCCTTGTTAAGGGAGTACGTCTCGTTGGAGGGGTGTGAGCTCGCCACAAGAGGCCTACTCAAGATGCCACAAAGGCCTCACCCTATTCTCCTATGAACCTCACCCAAGGGATTGGTTCACCTTCCACTATCGGAATCCTTCGGGGCGGATTCCGGAGCCCTTTACAACTTCTCTTGGGGCACACACCCACAACTCAATTGGGGGCTCCCAAACTCGTGCCGAAGCTCCACAAGCGAAGACTTCACGGCACCTCCAACCGTCTAGGGTACACAATGCACCCAAGAGGCAACAAGCTCTTGGGAACACAATGCACCCAAGAGTAACAAGCTCTCAACGTTCAATCCCACGTATCACCGAGGGAAACTCAAACATATGCACCAAATGCAAAAGGCAAGAGCACAAGTGCTCAAATCCTTCACTCTCAAATTCCAACTAAGCAACAAATGCTTTGGGGGAATGAGAGAGGAAGAACAAAGAGGAGAACCACAAAAGAACTCCAAGAACTAGATCCACTAGGTTTCCCTCACTTAGAGGAGAGATTGATTGGTGGAAATGTAGATCTAGATCTCCTCTCACTTTTCCCTAAAAAATATGCAAGATTCGTTGGAGGGATTGAGAGGGGGGCAAGCTTTTCAAGGTCAACAATGGTGGGAGAGAGAGGGGAAAACGTGCTGCCTTGGATGGGGAACCATTGGGAAGAAGGCCCCTTAAATAGGTCCCCCGAAATCTGACCGTTATGTGCAAAATCGTACCCAGCGGTACTACCTCTAGCCTGGCGGTACTACCTCTGGGCGGTACTACCTCTGCGCCAGCGGTACTACCTCTGGGACCCTTTTTGACTGAAAATGATGATTCCAACGGTAGAACGTGGCTGCTACCGCCGGGGTACCGGGGGGGATACCAGTACGCAAAAAGGGCGCACCGGTACCACCAGCGGTACCACCAACGGTACCGGGCGCTGTGCAGCAGCAGTTCCGCTCCAGGTGTAGCGGTACTACCGCTGCCGCAGCGGTACTACCGCCGGACAAAAAAACTGCAGAACAACCGGTACGAGAAAAATCATAACTTAATCATCCGGACTCCGTTTTCGATGATCTTGGGCTCGTTGGAATCGCAACGAAAAGTTCTACAAGATCATGCAGAGAAACATCATAGTCCATCAAGGGAGGATAAAACCAAATGGGGAAAGGTAAAACCTCTCTATAAAAGAACAACCGGTAAATCCTCCAACATCACAAATGCAATAAGATGTTCATCAAGACTCCGTTTTCTATGATCTTGGGCTTGTTTCGAAGATAATCACAAGCCCTACAAGATCATGCATATACACATCATAGTCTATCATGTGAGGAGGAAAACATAAGTAGAGAGTTTGACTTCTCGTAGAAGAGACAAACCGGTAAAACCTCCGATATCAAAAACGCAAGAAGATATTCATGAGATCCGTTTTTGATGAACTAGAGCTTGGTATGAAGATGAACACAAGCTCTAAATTCTCACATGGATAAAAGACAACTAAGAACCAATAAAGATGATTGTATGGATGCAAAGGTTTGAGCTCTCCACGAACGATACGATCACGATACTCGGTCGAGAGCCCCTCTTGATAGAACGGCTATCTATCCTATAACCCGGTCTCTCACTAAACAACATGAGACCGGTAAAATGGAAACCCTATCAAGATCATACCTTTGCCTTGCGCATTAATCCACTTGAGGTCGAGGAAGAAGATCTTCAACTCCTCAAGACGCACCACCTTTCTTCATTGCGCTTCGCTTGGTGAAGATTCACATGATGCTCCCCCATACACCAAGATGGGGAGAGCACTCTTCGGCATATCTTCACATGAACTTGAGAGTTGATCAACCCGCACAAAGCCTTGATCAACACCACCTTCTTCTTCCCTTGAGCTTGACTCCAACAAATGGAGATCAAGCAAAGCATCTTGACTCCAACACATGGAGACAAGCTTGGCCTTGATCAACAAATGATCTTCTACCTTGACCTTGACTCCAACCGATGGAGACAAGCTTGGCCTTGATCAACAAATGATCTTCTACCTTGACCTTGACTCCAACCGATGGAGACAAGCAAGCTTGGCCTTGATCAACAAATGATCTTCTACCTTGACCTTGACTCCAACCGATGGAGACAAGCAAGCTTGGCCTTGATCAACAAATGATCTTGACACAAGCTAAAGGACAACCTACACATAGAGCTCAACACAAATATTAGTCCATAGAGATTGTCATTAATTACCAAAACCATGCATGGGATCAACCATGCACTTTCAATCTCCCCCATTTTGGTAATTGATGACAATCCCTTTTTAAGAGGGTTTATATAAAGAATAAAGCATCCTTGCAAGACACACGAGCAAGGATGCAAAGCGCATCAAAGGCAAATGCAACAAAAGCATAAAACCCAAATTCCCTTAAACCCTCTAAACTTCTCCCCCATTGGCATCGATTGCCGAAATGGGAAGAAAAATTTAGAGAGCCAATATAATAAGAGTTCCTCCATAAAGGTGTGCATTTCTCAAGATATGAGTGAAATCAAATGCACTTATTCATTGACGAATAATTAGAGGAAATCAAACTATATTGAGGATCCAAAGATTGCAAAAAGATGAAATCATTTTAAACATCTCCACAAAGGAGCAAACCAATCGAAAAGATCCAAAGCAAGAGTTCCAAATAAAAATGGAGAAGCTCCCCAATGATCATGCACAAATGAGGAGTGCATAAATATGGTATCCTCACTCCCCCAAAATCATCTAGAACACTCAACAAGTGCAAGAGTGCATAATGCAAAAGCAAATCATAGCACTTGCACCAAAGATGTGGTTGAGCCAAAAGAAGATACCAATTTTCAAAGTTTCAACATAAGATAGGCCCAACCGAGATAAGAAGATCTTTTAGAGAAATATGTTCACAAGCTTAGGGATACCAATTGGAAATTAAACCAATTGAAAATGCCAAAAGCTAGTGAGAGCATTTAGCCAATAAAATTCAACATGCTCACCACGGTAGGCATGAAGTCAAGGATCTTCAAGAAATACATGAGTGTGCAAAGATACCAATAAACAATAAGGCAAGCACTCATGAGACAAATTTGGAACCACCACGGAATTATATATGAAAAACAAGGTGGCTCAAAATAGGATACCAACTAAAAGATGACCTCTCTCATATGTATAGGTTTCTAATTAGACAAACCACAAAGATATACATCCGCAAAGAAACATATACAAACGAAATGGTTCGGGAAAAAGATAACAAGGTATCCAAAAGGAAGTCATAAATATACAAATGAGATTGTTGCTTAAAAGCATAGCACATAGCTCAAATTTATCTCAATGTACATAAAGGAACTTCAAATATATCAAATGCATCACACAAATCACTAAGGGAACAAGAGATAGTGGAGATGCTTTGAGTTAGGCAACAAGTATCCCAAGGAAATAAAATCAATTGAAGAAAGGATTTTGCAAAATCAACACACATATCACAAAGATATATTAAGTGAAGGAAAAAGCCAAAACCACAACAATTGCATATAAGAGCTTTCATGCCAAGAGGCAACCTACACAAGGTTGAATACTAGAAAGGTATGCATGAGATAGATACTTGTTACCGAGATGACATTGGTGATGAAGATGATGAGAGTTAGTTTGACATCAAAGCTTGACTCCGACAATCACTTGGTGAGAACACCTTCCTTATGAATGAGGCAAGCATCCAATGCATCTCCATTGTACCTAAAACACAATTAGAGTACAAAATGGTTCCCAAACTCATTGGGTCCCATAGTAGTTAGATCAACTACAATATATAGGAAACACTCCACATAAATATGTGCATATAGATATGAAATTGAATTTCATGCACATCTTAGCCGATTTAGGATTCGGTGGAGCATCCCCTATATATTGGAACTAGAAAGACTAGCATGCCATAAAATATATATACTAGTAAATATGCATGCATAGACTTACAAGAACCAAACGAGATACAATTTGGACAAAAACACCAAGTAAACCAAGAAGAGAGCACACCTAGGTGTGATACAAAAAGGTTGTCCAAACTATATCAAAATCCAAATCAACACATGATTGATTCCAAAACACATCAACACATGAGGTGTGATATCAAAAGGAATCAAACCAACACAACAAATGATCGATAAGACACCAATTGAAAATAAGATACCAATTAAAACAACAAATGTCAATTTAGGAGAAAAGATACCAAGAAGAGGGTGATACTTGACCGAAATCAAGTAAAAGAAAATAAGGCAAAAAGGTATCAAGACTCCCACAATAAATATTAACTGGAACAAATATCTATGGGAAGATATTAAATTCCATTTAATACCAATTGAAGGTAGGCAATAGATAAGGCAAGTCAACGCAAGAGCCAATGTGAAGATGGTCTACACAATCCACCACAATTACTAGTATCACTTGTCAAGACAAGGAGTATATAGAGATATCTCTCGGTGGTATATAGGAATGATGAGCAAGACCAACTTCACAACGAAAAGCATATGGCAAGAAGTAAGAATTTAAACGCCATATTTAAAGAGGTTTGTTGGTAGTTTCAATTATTCGAACCAACCGGCAAAGCCAAGGTTAGAATAAAAGGAAACAAATGGTTTCTCACATAATATATGGAAATGCATATTAGAGAAAAACCACACCAAGCCACCTCAAACAAACAAGAACCAACGGGTAACCACAAAGGAAAATTGGAACTTGTTTGAGTAAACATGCCACATAGGAAATTGATAATGTACAATATCAACTCTAAGTGGAAAACCTCAAATGTTCACATTTTTATGGGATTGTAATATGCACATAGCTTATTACTCCCCCATAATGTGATAATTTATTTTATTTTTAAACAAGAGGCAAATAAGACCAACTAGAGAAATTAATGGACATTGTAGAATTTGAATTTCTCATGAATATAACATACCACATAGTAGCTAGATAATATTTAAATATCAATACTAGGTGGTGTGCCTCATGTATACACATTTTTAGGTTTGTGATGTGCACAAAGCACATCACTCCCCCAAAATGGGATAGTCCATTAATAACTCAAAGAGCCAAATGAAATCCACACAAGATTCAAATAGCTCATCACACAAATTACACATACATGATACACAACTAACATACACCACCTTGAATAACAAGATAAGTAAGAAAGGAGCATATCACATACAAACACATGCTAGGAACAAAACTAACATATGCAAGGGAGCAAGCAACTTTCAATGAATATATGAATTAAATACAAGTTACCGCAAGGAGGAAGCATTGGATATGAGATAGATATGTGATAATCCAATTGACTTGGCTTGAGAAATAAACCCATGAAGATCCCTTAATTCTTCAAAAATAGCCAAGTCACCAATGTCCTCCACGCCAACCTATTGATCAAGTTGAAGCTTGTTGGTCCCCAACCAAGTTGGGTCCTAAGAGGTTAGTCACAATAGGTTTGGGAACCCAAATGGTGCTTTTCTTGACACCACTTTGAGCTCCCACATATTTGGCAAACACATTGCCAACTCTATCCTTCCTAAGAGAATATGCATCATCAATTATGATAGGAGAGGAAGAGGTACCGTTAGTGCATGAAGAAGCAAAATGACCTTTGCCACGGCAAAGGTAGCAACACCGACTCTTCTTCTTCTTAATAGGCTCCTCAACTTGAGGAGCATTGGCTTGAGTCTTCTTAGGAGGTGGCCGTTGTTCAACTCGTGGTTGAGCACGAGATTGAACAAGAGGCCGCTTCCCTAGTTGCTTCTCACTAAGAGGCTTCTTCTTCATTGGGCAATCCCGAACATGGTGCCCTTCAACCTTGCACTTGAAGCAAGTGATCTTGGCCGGATTCTTGACTTGAACTTGGCCCTTCTTCTTCTTCTCAACCTTGGACTTGATCTTGTTGTTGGAGTTGAATCCAAGTCCACTCTTGTCATTTGGGGATTGTTGCACACTCAACATGTTGTCAAGTGCACTTTTCTCCCCATGACGCTTTTCCAAGCCCTTCTTCATAGAAGTGGCTTGGGCCTTGAGCTCTCCTCTTTTCTCTACATGGTTAGTTACAACACAAGTACTAGAGGAGGTAGATGCATCAATGTTAGAGCAACAAGGCAAAGCAAGTAATTCATCACATGAAGTACCAACATTTTTAGTGGATGAACTACTAGGACTAGCACATGGCAATATAGCATTTTTGATTAAAGTTGTGCTAATATCCACATGAGGCTCACTTGATGTTACCTTTGTAGTGATGGCCTCATGAGCTAACTTAAGACAAGCATAGGATGCTAGAAGATCATCATTGGAGCTAGATAGCTTTTTATGATTTTCTTCCAACTCCCTATACTTGCTAGTTAGCAACTCAAGTTGAGCCCTTAGCTCAACATTCTCCTTCAAAGTGGGTGCTTCACAAGAAATTGAGTTAGTAGCACAAGCATCATTGACATTAGGAATAGAAGAAGACAACTTGGCAAGATCATCATTTAATCTAGCATTTTCATTTTTCGTGACTTTATATTTAGCATGAGCATGGTCACGTTCTTTAATGATTTTAGCAATTATTTCATTATGAGACTCCTCGATAGAATCTAGTTTCTCCTCTAGAGAAGCACGAGTCTCTTGCTCTTCCACAAGAGCATCTTCTAAAGATGCTTTCTCCATAGCATCATCCCTTTCAATCTCACCCTTTTCTTCAAGACTAGCTTGCAAAGCCTCAATAGTTTCCCCACGCTCAATAAGAGTGCTCATGATTTCAAAGAGGTTAGCTTGGGCACTTTTATTGCTAGGAATGGCTTTAAGAATCATTAGACCTTTATTTTGAAGCCTAGCATTAATTTTTTCAATATCATCTTCTTCATCATCATTATCATCATTATTATTCTCATTGCTAGAAGAAGATTTAGCCATAAGGCAATAAGTGATGGATGAAGAAGAGCAATTAATTTTTGAACCACTCAAGTTCATATCTTGTTGCATAGCAAATTTGGTTTCCTCTACATTATTATCAATGCAAGATTTAGAGGGAACACAAACATTTTTATCATGGCAACAAGATAAAGCAAGCATATCATCATTAGATTTATCTAAGAAATTTTTGGATGATATACAAGGACTATCAACACTAGCATGTAAATCATTTATAGTGCTACGAGTGTTTAGGTCCAAAGATAAAGCATTGCAACAAGATAGAGATAAATGATCATCAATAATGAGCTCACTATCAAGGTTGCAAAACCTATCACTACTCACCATTACATTGGATTGTGGCTTACCACATTTTGGTGAAGTAGATGAAGACGAGAGCTCGTCACGGCCGGAGGTGGAGGGAGAACAATCATCCTCAATAATGTTGGACACTCCATATTTGTCTTGAAGCTTGGTCCAAAGATCATGAGCATCCCGGAGAGGCATGATTGACTCGAAAACTACAACACTCACAAATTTGCAAAACTCATTAGATGCTAGAGCATCTAGATATAAGTTTTTCTCATCCTCTAAAGTCGTACTTTCGTAGTCCTTCGGAGGAGAAAAACCTATATCTAAGATACGCTCAAGATTGGGGTCCAAGACCCGTAAGTGTCTAAGCATATGAGTTTTCCAAACATTAAAATTTGTGCCATTGAATATAAACAAGGAATTGTGCACTAAATCCCTAGACGACATCTTTACTCTCTAGGCGGTAAAGCCAAACAAGAGAGACGAGGCTCTGATACCAATTGAAAGAACAAACAATGCCCGGATGTCGCCTAGAGGGGGGGGGGGGGGTGAATAGGCGATTAAAAACTTTTTCTAATTAGGGGCTTGATAATTGCGGAATAAAACTATGTGTTTAAATTAACAAGCCAACAACCTAATATTCTAGGTTCACCTATGTGCACCAACAACTTATGCTAAGCAATTCAAGCAACAAGAAGATAGCAATATATGAACTTCAAGCACGAAGGCTATCACAATGTAAATTGCATAAGTAAAGCTCGGGTATAGAGATAACCGAGGCACGCGGAGACGAGGATGTATTCCCGAGTTCCTCCTTGTTAAGGGAGTACGTCTCGTTGGAGGGGTGTGAGCTCGCCACAAGAGGCCTACTCAAGATGCCACAAAGGCCTCACCCTATTCTCCTATGAACCTCACCCAAGGGATTGGTTCACCTTCCACTATCGGAATCCTTCGGGGCGGATTCCGGAGCCCTTTACAACTTCTCTTGGGGCACACACCCACAACTCAATTGGGGGCTCCCAAACTCGTGCCGAAGCTCCACAAGCGAAGACTTCGCGGCACCTCCAACCGTCTAGGGTACACAATGCACCCAAGAGGCAACAAGCTCTTGGGAACACAATGCACCCAAGAGTAACAAGCTCTCAACCTTCAATCCCACGTATCACCGAGGGAAACTCAAACATATGCACCAAATGCAAAAGGCAAGAGCACAAGTGCTCAAATCCTTCACTCTCAAATTCCAACTAAGCAACAAATGCTTTGGGGGGAATGAGAGAGGAAGAACAAAGAGGAGAACCACAAAAGAACTCCAAGAACTAGATCCACTAGGTTTCCCTCACTTAGAGGAGAGATTGATTGGTGGAAATGTAGATCTAGATCTCCTCTCACTTTTCCCTAAAAATATGCAAGATTCGTTGGAGGGATTGAGAGGGGGGCAAGCTTTTCAAGGTCAACAATGGTGGGAGAGAGAGGGGAAAACGTGCTGCCTTGGATGGGGAACCATTGGGGAAGAAGGCCCCTTAAATAGGTCCCCCGAAATCTGACCGTTATGTGCAAAATCGTACCCAGCGGTACTACCTCTAGCCTGGCGGTACTACCTCTGGGCGGTACTACCTCTGCGCCAGCGGTACTACCTCTGGGACCCTTTTTGACTGAAAATGATGATTCCAACGGTAGAACGTGGCTGCTACCGCCGGGGTACCGGGGGGGATACCAGTACGCAAAAAGGGCGCACCGGTACCACCAGCGGTACCACCAACGGTACCGGGCGCTGTGCAGCAGCAGTTCCGCTCCAGGTGTAGCGGTACTACCGCTGCCGCAGCGGTACTACCGCCGGACAAAAAAACTGCAGAACAACCGGTACGAGAAAAATCATAACTTAATCATCCGGACTCCGTTTTCGATGATCTTGGGCTCGTTGGAATCGCAACGAAAAGTTCTACAAGATCATGCAGAGAAACATCATAGTCCATCAAGGGAGGATAAAACCAAATGGGGAAAGGTAAAACCTCTCTATAAAAGAACAACCGGTAAATCCTCCAACATCACAAATGCAATAAGATGTTCATCAAGACTCCGTTTTCTATGATCTTGGGCTTGTTTCGAAGATAATCACAAGCCCTACAAGATCATGCATATACACATCATAGTCTATCATGTGAGGAGGAAAACATAAGTAGAGAGTTTGACTTCTCGTAGAAGAGACAAACCGGTAAAACCTCCGATATCAAAAACGCAAGAAGATATTCATGAGATCCGTTTTTGATGAACTAGAGCTTGGTATGAAGATGAACACAAGCTCTAAATTCTCACATGGATAAAAGACAACTAAGAACCAATAAAGATGATTGTATGGATGCAAAGGTTTGAGCTCTCCACGAACGATACGATCACGATACTCGGTCGAGAGCCCCTCTTGATAGAACGGCTATCTATCCTATAACCCGGTCTCTCACTAAACAACATGAGACCGGTAAAATGGAAATCCTATCAAGATCATACCTTTGCCTTGCGCATTAATCCACTTGAGGTCGAGGAAGAAGATCTTCAACTCCTCAAGACGCACCACCTTTCTTCATTGCGCTTCGCTTGGTGAAGATTCACATGATGCTCCCCCATACACCAAGATGGGGAGAGCACTCTTCGGCATATCTTCACATGAACTTGAGAGTTGATCAAACCCCCACAAAGCCTTGATCAACACCACCTTCTTCTTCTTCCCTTGAGCTTGACTCCAACAAATGGAGATCAAGCAAAGCATCTTGACTCCAACACATGGAGACAAGCTTGGCCTTGATCAACAAATGATCTTCTACCTTGACCTTGACTCCAACCGATGGAGACAAGCTTGGCCTTGATCAACAAATGATCTTCTACCTTGACCTTGACTCCAACCGATGGAGACAAGCAAGCTTGGCCTTGATCAACAAATGATCTTCTACCTTGACCTTGACTCCAACCGATGGAGACAAGCAAGCTTGGCCTTGATCAACAAATGATCTTGACACAAGCTAAAGGACAACCTACACATAGAGCTCAACACAAATATTAGTCCATAGAGATTGTCATTAATTACCAAAACCATGCATGGGATCAACCATGCACTTTCACTAGTGCTGCCACTGATTTTTGGGATGAGCCATGTGAGTTTCAGAATTTGATAATGGGCCATGGGCCAAAGGCCAAAGCGGTCCAAATTCCAGCAGTTGGCAAGGTTTGTTCAAGGAGGAAGTGTGGAGATTCAGCTAAATTAGTAAATTATGATATTGGACATTATTTCCAANAAGTACAAAAAATATGGTGCAAAATGGCACCCATCTCATTCTCACAAAGAGTAGTCCACATTTTATGAATAATCCCCAAGTATTACGGAATTTTCTTGATTTCTACCTAATTTCTCCTAGTTAAATAAGTTTATGCTGATTTTTAAAAGTAATTTCGCCTAGTAAAATGAGTTTTTGTGATGCAAAAGATGATATAGTTTTCATATTTGGATTCCTCTTATTTTTCTAATTGATTTAGACATTTTACTTGTTAAATTTTTGATTTACGGATTTAAAGATATGAATTATTCCATATTAAATGAAAAATAGAAAAAAAACATAGCTATGCCGATGGATTTGCCCGTCTGTGTAGCGTTGTATACCTATGCCTTCGGCGTAGCGCTGTACGCCGACGGCTAATCTGGGCTGACGGCCAGTTGCTGGCTGCCCAGCTCAGCCCCTACACCGACGCCCCGCAAAAAGCCGTCGGCGTACGCAGTGGCTGTCGGCACAGAGAGCCTTTCCTGTAGTGACATAGTCATACGTGATACGTCCTATGTACGCCTCCATACCACATAAGTTTTTTTAATCAAACAGGAGCAAAAGCTTTGCTCCATTCAATTATTTAAGAAGTTTTTACATAAAGACGACAACGGCTTAGTAGATTACAGGCCTACACTTTCGATATAAAGAACTCAAACACTTTGTCCCGCGCGATAATCCAAAGGCTTGCCTCTATAACATCCCGGGGGTTTTCCCCAAATTAGAATTTGCTTATTTTTCTTTTTACATCATCATGACATCAGGCATCATGCACATCACATATTTTTTGCAACAAAATTATTTTTATTAAACCCTATTTTATTTTGCTAAAATTATCGTAAAAGGTTTACTGAGACAGTCGTCTCCGTTTTCAAAAATTAATTGCCAAATTAATTTGCAAAGAAAATAAAAGTTTAGAGTGTGAGAGAGAGTAGCCCAACCTGGCCAAAACCCCACCTAACCTCCAAACCCTAATTTCTCCCTGGCTTTTCCCTTCCCACCCCCTGTCTTCTTTGCAGCCACCCTCCTCCTTTTCCTTCATTTTCCAAATTTGGGTCCTTCCACCTCTCAAGTCAGGTCCTTTTTCTCTCGGCACCAAGTCCCTGCTTTTCTTTTAGGTCCATGGACCTTATCCTTACTCCCCTTTTCTCTCCTCCACTCTCTCCTTCTTCTCGTGGTCGACCTCTCCCCACGCACCCGCGCCACCCGTGCACCTCCACCCGCGCCTTCCTTCCTACCTCCGGCCGAGCCGCACCACCGCCGCCACTCTCCTCCTCTCCCGGCCCCGTCCATCGCCTCCGCCCTCGCCTCCCCTTTCTTCCCATCGGTGGCCTCCTTCCGCTCCGGTCGCGTCCGCATCGACCCGAGTCCCGCCGGCCCAGCTCCCGCCACCGGTTCCTCCTCCACCTCGCCACGCCATCGGCCGCCGGCCAACCCCTCCCGCTCGTCCCGCGCCTCCCCATCTCCTCCTTCCCTCCCGCTCCTCTCCTCTCCACCGTCGCGCCCTCTTTGGCCGCCTCCACCCCGGCCGCCACTTCCTGGCTGCTACTCCACCCTGCTGGCCCGGCCCTCCCTCTTTCCTCCACCGGCCGACCACCTCCCTGCCACGGTCAACCCCACCTCCAAAAAGCTCGAGCTCGTCCGGTGGAGTCTCCGCGTTCACCTCTCGGCCCTGCCTCGGCCGTCCTTGGTTTGTCCCTGTTCCTTCCACGTCCCCGATCGTGGACTCGTCCTCGTGTCCCCCCCGGCATGCCCCGCATCTGTTCGGTGAAATGCCCGTGCGGTGTCCGCTGTCGCCACCGTGTCCGTCTCCGTGCACATTCCCCGTTGTCGTGACTCTGAAGGACCGGGTACCCCCCCCGACGCCGGAATCGCCAAGGTTCTCCGCCTCATGCCCGTTTGTGTCGGCCGCCTTCGTGCACGTCCGTGAAGACCATGAACCCCCGACGACCCCGAAGACCAGAACGCCAAGGTCCGCAACCACGACGACCGACCCGAGTACGACTACTTCCACGACGTCGACTACTTCGACTCCGGACGGAATGACTACTTCGACGACGTCGGCTACTTCCGCTCCGAACCCGAAGATCCCTCGATCCAATGTGTGACCCCAACCCTATCCCTAAATACCCTATATGCGTATCTTATAAAAATCATGCATGCTTAATTAACCTCGCACCTTTATCCATTTACTCGAATTAAATCAACTAAATTTAATTATGGGGTTTGTCCGGTGCATTTATATTGTGCACCGATCCCATTTAAAATGCTTTGCTAGGTGTTAGGGATAAAATTGGATCACATTTAATTTGTCACGCATTCATGTCATCAACATGCCGCTTCTTTTGCCGTAGTAGTAAAATGCATTTTTGCGCCTTCCAGTGTTCGTTGCTTCTTCGAGAATAGGACGATGAGTTGATGTGAGTAACGACAGGTTCTGCTACCTCTACCGGACTGCTCACTTGCTATCTTTACTTGTTTTCTGTCTCTTACTCCTCCTATCTTTTGTTCCTTGCTAGCCTTATGTTACGATGCTTGTGTCTCGATCCTATCCACATGTTTACCGTGCAACCATGATAAGCCACACCCTCCACATCCTATTAACCTGTTTTTTGTTTACCTTGTTAGCCTTGCGAGTCCTAGTGCATGCTTAGGTGCTTTGCTTGAGTCTTGTTATCTCTTTATCTAGTCTTGTTGTTAACATGATAGCTAGGCTCAACTTAAATGATAATCTTTAATTTCTGTTGCGATGGGAATAATATAATAAAGATAAGGCACCGGCGGAAGGCCAATCGTGGTGTTTTGTTCTGCTAGTGTCGCCTAGGACCCGAGTTCTTTTCCGCTGATCCAAGACTGAGCGCACTAACCACATGTGGGAGTTCTATGGGCCTCCCCGCAATCTACTACTGGATCCTCAAACCTGTCCAGGAGCCACAACTTAGTTCGGGTGTTTCCATTTGCGCGTGTACAATGATGTTGATGTGAAGGTAAGATTATTATGGCTACATGGTTACTTTATGGTAGGGTTGCGGCCTGCGCGTTTATCACATGCTGAAGAAGGGCAATCGTATGAGTGTTCCTTCCGAAGCCACGCACGCAACGGTTAGGCCCACCTCGAAGCTTCGGCCGGACTCTCAAGGTGGATCTGACCTAGCTAGGTGGCTCCCTGGACTTGTTTGTAGAGAAGGGAAGTATTACGTCGAACGCTCCACCAGTACACCTCTAAGCGAGTGTTTCGATGCGTGTGGGTTCATTGGTGCATCCCTGCAGGGTGAAATCTTTTCGAAAAGCCGTGTCTGCGGTTATGGACGACTTGGTGAAATGTGTTGGCTAAAAAGATCATAGATAACTTGCGCCTTATGATAATAATAACTTGACTAGTAAGATAGATTACATGAATAATAACTCATAAAATTTGTCCACTGTGTGAGTGCCTTTGGCCTTGCTGTCCGTGGTTTTAAACGGGCGGGTAAGGAATTGGCTGGGTTATGTTTGGTGTTAAAATAGTTGGTTCCTTATGCGCTCTCTTACCTTGTCTCTTTTAAACGAAAGTTGTAGCGTGTCCCTATAAGTTGTTAGTGCTGCTTGCCGCCGCTTCAATCACTAACCCTCTTCCCCCGGAATTCCAGCTTTGATATCTTGTGAGTATTACTTTCCAGTACTGTTTATAGTACTCACCCCTTCGGGGCTGCTATTCTAATGCAGCCGACAGGTTTGAAGTCTGACGACGTTAGCTTGGGAATCCCTCCGGCTTGGCCTGGGCAGGGATATGGTGCCTATGTTATCTTCTGGACTCTTAGTCCACATTTGCATTCTTATTCGTAGCCGGATACTACTTCGCTTCCGTTGTTATTTGGATCTTTGTATTGTCTCTTTTGTATTCTTGACTCGGTGAGTCGTTGCTGTATAAATGTTCTTTTGTGGGTTCCATCGAGAACTGTTGTAATGTTATCGCAATTCCACCCGCATAATGTGTGTGTTGCGACGGGCATGTTATGCCTGGTGGGCGTCCTAGGATCGTTATTATGCGGATTTGCCGGGAATGCTCAAGTCTGCATAGTACCGATCCCGGGGGTGTTACAGCCTCCTTCTTGATCTTGTTAAGAATGACTAGAGGCGGGCCATGCTTGTTGTTGAAGACTCGAGCATTTTCTTTCGTTCCGAAGCTCCCAAGACAGAAAGAGAGGGTGAGAGAACCCATCTTCCTTTTAGGGTTGTAAATTTTGGTGGAACGATGGCCTGTCCTGGCTCATCGGTTGCATGTTTATAGGATCGGTAGAATCCTCCAATAGGCAAGTACAAGAGACGCTAACGTATATGATTGGAGTACTACTCCATATTGTATACATTACACTATTATTACACGTGTAACAAATCCCTTATTCTAAAGCTTTTACATGTAAATTTTGATAAAACCATCAACAAGTTGATCTTTATTGGAGATGGACTTGATATCCAACAATTTGCTTGCAACTATTTCATGTACAAAGTGGTAGTCAATTTTAATATTTTTTGTCGGGCGTGGAACACAGGATTAGCAGATAAATAAGTAGCACCAATATTGTGGCACCATAGACAAGGACGTTCCTTGAGAGAAATACCAAGTTCTCGAACCAATGTTTCAACCCAATTAAGTTCAGCTATGGCATTAGCAAGAGCTTTGTATTCAGTTTCAGTACTAGAACGAGACATGGTAGCTTGTTTCCTGACACTCCATAAAATCAAAAAATATAGAAAATCCTCCAGTGAGTCGGCTATCATCCAGACAACCCGCCCAATCTGCATAAGAAAATGCACCAAGATGAGTTGACGTAGATTTCAGAATGGTCAGACATGTATTAATTGTATCCTGAACATAGCGCAAGATCCTCTTTGCATCTGTTCAGTGAGCTGTAGTATGGGCATGATGATGTTGGCAGACTTTATTTACTGAAAAAGACAAATCAAGTCGTGTCAATGTCAAATACTGAAGCACCAACAATGTTTCTGTAACTTCCGTTGTCCTCGGGACCAAGAGGAGATCCATCAGTCAATGACAATTTTTCTGTAATTGACAAGGGTGTCGGAGTGGACTTGCACCCACTCATGTTAAATAGAGGCAACGAATCAACAACATATTTGGCTTGAGTCAGAATTTGGCTTGAGTCAGAACAGTACCATCAGAACATCTGGTGACTTCAGTGCCCAAGAAATAATGCAATTCACCTATATCTTTTATTCCAAAAGTTGCACCAAATTTTTGAAGCAAAACCAAAATAGTTCGACCTGAAGAGCTAGTCACAATAATGTCATCAACATAAATGAGAACAAACATAGTGATACCTGATCTGTTATAGAGAAAGGCTGACGTATCTGCCTTGGAAGGAATGAAACCAAGGTCTGATAGTTTGGAACCGAGATGAGAATATCATGCACGAGGGGCATGTTTTAGTCCATATAATGCCTCGTCAAGCTTGCAAATGTAACGCGGGGCGTGTTTATTTTCAAAACCAGGTGACCGTTTCATATAAACTTCCTCTTCCAGAACACCATGTAAAAAATGTGTTCTTCATGTCTAGATGATGTAGACTCCATCCCTTTGACACCTAGATGGATAGAACAAGTATGATAGTGGCCGCTTTAACCACGAGACTGAAGATATCTTCATAATCAAGACCGTACCTTTGTTTGATCCTTTTGCAACTAGCCGCGATTTATATCGATCAATAGTGTCGTCAGAACGTTGCTTAATATGATATTACAAGGGCCACTCACCATGAGAGTCCACCATTTCTTGATGCTTAGATCCAACCACGAGGTAGGGTAAAGAGAGTGAATCCCCAACCAGTCACGGATGTATCTCCATAACCGGTGGGTGAACCGGTAATGCACAATAAGGTGACCAATTGATTTTGGCACTCTTTTACAAAGAGGATAAAGCCCACAATCTGGGCAACCTCGCCTCTCCAAATAGTCGGTCGTCCAAAGACGGTTTTGAAGAGCAAGCGAAGCAAAAGAAATTAATCTTCGGGGAGGAGGGGGGAGCCCAATTACTCCAAACAAGATTGCTCATATCAGACAAGGTAGTCCCAAAAAATTGTGCCTTGTAGGCGGAGGTCGCACACCACCAAAGTAGTTCTTTGGTTGCTATTCGCTCTTGCGTTTACTTTGGAGTTTCACTTGTAATATTTTCGTTCGGGCTCGGAATTTTAGAGAAAAAAAATCAAGTCTCTGTCAAAGCTAGATGGAAATTCTGGTGTCTTTGACGAGCTTAGAGCATCACCATTACGCGTACCTAAAAATGACTATCAGCAATCATTTTAAGTGAGAGGAGAGGAAATAAATTCCTTGCTAAAAAAAAGGAAATAAATTCCTCTTCGACAACAGCTAGCTTTCCTAAATCTCAGTCCCTGTGTTCTTCATGGATTTCCTAAACAAACTACGAAAATAAGCATAACTAAATAGTCCTAAGAAATAAATAGGATTAAGCATAAGCCCGAAAATAAAACTAGCCTGGTTCGCTAGGCGGCATTAATCCATTTTGCCTTTAACTTAGTTCAACACCCATGATGCACCAAAGCCGTTATCTGAATCTGGCCGTATCAACCCATACTGCACCACAGACCTTATCTGGATCGTACGAAAGGATATAGAAATCTATCGGATATCGTTTGGTAGCAGTATATAATACGTTGATTAATCCTATTTATAACGTAACATAATATGGTCTACAATACTCTAGCTGGTGATGCCGAGAAGATCAAAAGCATGAGGTAGGCTACTGACCATAGATCGACCTGTTCATTTTTCTCCCTCTTTAGTACCTATGATTAGCTGATAACGTTAATTCGAGAGTAGTTTGATTTGGCTAACGTCCTATCAACACAAGGCATGTATGGGAATGCAAAATGCATAAGCATAGCTAGGTGGAGTGGAGAGGGGAAAAGGTTCTTCCCCTAGGAGCATTTGATCGTTTTTTCCGGTTCCATGATTGGTGGGAGCGTGGAATGTCCTCAATATTCCACATTATTTTTTGGATATGGATGTGACTTAGCTTATCCACTAGTAAAGAAATGTTTGAGATATGGTAACAGCAAGGACTCAATCCGCCATAGGAAAACTTTTTTTTACTACTACCTCTGTTTTTAAAAATATAAAATGTTTTAGCAACTTCACATGGTGATTAGAAGCGGACTAAAGTAAGTGAACATATATACAAAAGTGTGTCTAGATACATATAGATACATGTGAATCTAGAAAATGACTAAAACATCTTATATTTAAGAACGGAGGGAGTACCTTGCTAGCCAAAAGAGTGGAAATAGCTCCCAAGTTACGGGGATATCGTTTAAAAAGAAAACATCGAAAAGTTATTGTGTAATCTCCAGAAATGCTGAGAAAAAAATGATGCACAAAATAGATGTGTAGTATGTACGCAGAAATTTTCTTCAACATATCATTTAGCTGTGATCCACACAAAAAAGGACAAATATATATAGCAAAACCCTTTAGTAACCACAAATTTTCTTATTTCGTGGAGCCTACAAATTAATGTAATTATTATTAAAAAAACCAGATCTATACAACACATCTAAATGTATATGGGGATTTTTTTAACTTGAATTATTAAAAAAACATTTTCTATTTTTTAATTCCGTGCTCCTTGGATACCGGGAGCCCTATGTCGATAGCAATAATTGTTTATAGTACTGTTTTCTCTCTCTAAAATGACAGTTTAATTGTTTGTAGCTCCGGACATGGTTTTGACAACTGTGCAGAAAAATACACGCTTAACATATAGTCACGCAGCGCACCTGTGTTCAGATGAAATACGCTGTTGTAGGGCTAGGCCCGATCTTCACGGATTTGAGGGGAAAACGGGGATGAACACGAAGAACACGAGGGGGAACGAGGGGGATTCGTGGGCAAAACACAAGGATAACTAGCAAATCCTGCTAAGAACTCCACCTAACAACAAACCCTCAAAAGGTAGCCTTTGGATCGAAGAATCAAAGCCAAACTTACTCTTGTTGAAACCGATTGCTCTTACCGGCCGGTCCACCGATCCAATAGAATCACCGCAGTGAAAGATTGGTTTGCACTACTAGAGACACCGCAGTGAAAGAGTAGCAACAACAAGATCTACCTCAACGAGGCACCCTAGCTACGAGGGAGGAGGAGCATAGCTCACACAAGTCTCAGATTCAGTCTGACCTCGAAATGGGGAAAGTGGAAAGCTATTTATAGTCTATTACAAAACGGGGCAGGAAAGGTGGGGAACCGGCCTGGGGGCCGGCCTAGGCCGGCCTGGAGGCCGGCTGGGAGGCCGGCGCGTGGGCCGGCGGCGTCGGGATGTGGCCCGGCCTGGGGGCCGGCCTGGGCCGGTATGGAGGCCGGCGGCTTCGGGTGGGTGCCCGGCCTGGAGGCCGGCCTGGGCCGGCTGGGAGGCCGGTCGCCTCGGGTTGGAGCCCGGCCTTGGGGCCGGCCTAGGCCGGCTGGGAGGCCGGCCACCCTGTCTTCGCTCCTTCCCTCCTCTTCTTGTCCATCTTCTTGGATCTCCTCTTGTCCATCTTCTCCATCATCTTGGACCTTCTCTTGGTCATCTCCTTGACTCCATTGTGGGCCATCATCCGGGTGGATCCTGAGTATGCACAAGGTACCGGCATGAAGTAGCAAACCATTCAAAGGAAGGTTGAGATCACACATCGAGAGGAGCGAGGTCACCTTTTCATGAAGAGTCTTGACTCTTGATCTTGTCATTGGGCCATTTGGCATGGTGTCCATGGTGTTGTCCACATGTGGGGCTACATCATACGCTGATCCTGTGTGTATAGCACTACATTCTCTCAGTCGACCAAATATCATTTTTGTGGATCCAACATCTTACTTGGAAACAATAATACTGGGCCTTAATTATTGAGCTAGGATGCGCATTTTGAAGATGCATGGTGGAAACTTGACGAAGAACAGATGCTCTATCAACCCGGTCTTGCAAATGCTAGCAAGTTAGTTCAGATTCAGATAAAATTATTCAAGGAGATGCCCTAATTCCTACTGTAAATCCTAAGCCTAGCTAGTGATCTCACATACTTTGGGACAGTTGGTGTATGTACTTAGTATATATGCTCCAGTTATTATTCTTTCTGCTGTCTGATTCTAAGCAAGAAGATGTTGTATATATCTCGGCATATGACCAAAAAAATCTTTATATTCCTGTTTACATGTCTGCGAGTTCACCACGTTTTGGCTCTGAACATCTGCATGACTCGTTTCTCCCAAGTTGTATTAGTTGCGGAGAATATTTACCCTCGAATAAGCTCCACTGCCGAAAAAGCTTTGTTGTCAGTTTCCTTGTGGTACATATGCAGTTAACGGAGTATTAAAATCACACAGTTTCAGGAGCATATACGAGGACAAATTCTGTTAATCTGCATATATGCACGTACGCGACAGGTCGGGACGAAGCTACCTACGTGTACAGTACAGCCACCAAAGTTCACATGTATTTCGATTCAGTTTCTCCTTGGAGCAATTGGGCTAAAAATCCTATATACCTTCTCGTGAACCTTTGTCAATCTGAATCTTGATCCACCTCTGCGCACATATGTTGATGTGGTGGATATATATGTACCACCAGGTCGTAAGATTCATGCCTTACAAGTTTTTTTCTTACTCCGACTTGGACGGATATGTGCAATTTTACTCTTTATTCTACGGTGTTAAACACTTTTAATGCTAAATTCTGTAGTTTTCAAGCTCTATAGGTTTGAAGAACATATGCTACTCTGATCCTACAAAATTCTTTTGTTTTGAGAATCGACAAACTAGAGAACCCCTTGATTACACGTGTACTCGCCTTTGTGCGTGCTGTTAATCATTGACCGTCTATGGGGCGGCCGGTTCCTTCCTTCATTATCCCGTTCTTTAATTTCCATTGGATCTTTGTTCAAAAAAAATTTCTCCATTGGATCAGTTTAACTTTCCGCCATTGTTGGGTGGACGGTCTTGTTGTGGGACGCCATGCACTCTTCTCGTCGCTTTCCTCAGCACACACAGATAGGGGTGCAGTGTTCCGGTAGATCTTAAAGATTAGTACAAAGACGAGAAGGTCGATAACTTGACACATCAGCTAGCTAGGATACCCTTTAGGAACTTGGTCCATCTTGGGGAAGGTCCAGACTTTGGATGTATACGCATGCGCGCATCGATAGATATATAGCACCGTTGTTTATTCACCATCCTAACGTACTGGTAGTAACAAGTAACGGATTTGCTAATTCTTAGCCGCCTGATTTTTTATGTTTCAATCACGTATAAAAATGTACATGAGTTGCACTTTTCAGGAAGAAATGTGCAATTGCACTTTTCTGTCAGAAAAGTGCAATTCGTTCTAGTTACACTTTTTTTGAACTGCAGTTATACTTTTTCTGAGATAATTTAGACTTAAGAAATTCTCAGGTTCCTGATTTTTTTCTTATGTCTCAGTCACCCATAAAAATGTGTATGAGTTGCACTTTTCTAGGAGAAATGTGCAATTGCAACTCATTCGAGTTGCACTGTTTTTTAAACTGCAGTTGCACTTTTCTAGATGATTGAGACTTAAAAAATTCTCAGTCAACTGAGACATAGACAAACCCAACAAGTAATCTAGTACTATTTCTTTCAGGATACGACGAGGAGAAAGACCCTCTTTAACCTGAATTCTAATTGATTGGATATCCCGCATAAGGAATTGAAGGAAGACGCGACATTTTATTCCGGGGAATCCCAAACGAAAAATGCACACTATTCCCTCTTTTCTATCGAATCGGTCATAACCACTACCTACATTCCACAAAATAGTACAACACAAGTAGGAGCTAATGAATAGGCCCGCGGATTTGGACCAATAGTTTGTCACAAAAGTGAGCACCCGAGGAGTTCGTGCATTTCACTTAGGATTAAGTATATTTTTTACTCTGAAATTTATAGGATTGGACACAAATCCCCCTAAACAATAAATTGGTATGTTTTAAACCCTCAAATCCACAAAATCGTCTAAATCACCCCTGCTAGTGGTTTTTGGCGAATTTGGGCAGTTTTGGACAAATTGAGATGGTTTTGCTGGCGTTGACTCTGGGCGCTGACGTGGCGCCGTTCGCTGACGTGGCACGGGACCTGGCCGCCGGCGCCTTTCCTTAGGGTGTTTTTCGCGTATGTGTCCAGGCGGGAGAAGCTCCTCGTCGCCGCATTCAACGACCTGCTAGGGCCGTCGGCGGCGGCCTGCCGCGTTCAACCTCACTATGCCTTCCTGAGGTGCTCCTCGTGCTGCAGCGGATGGCGCGCCGGCGGGAGCGCTTCGTCGGATGCGACTGCTAGTCCACCAAAGCGCGGTTCTTGGAGTTTGGCGCGGAGCACGAGATCGGCGTCGGGGTTGAGGGCGACGCGGAGGCTTGGGTCGCCGTGGACGGCCGCAAGGTGGTGCAGTTGCGGCGGCTGCGTTGGAACTTCCGCGGCAGCCACACCCTCTTCCTCGACAGCGGCATGCCCGTGGACATAACGTGGGACCTCCAAGGCTGGATCTTCCGATCGATCGATCCGACCACCCCCAGCGTTGTGTTCACGTTCCATGCCAGGGGCACGTCGGAGACGAGGCTGTGGACGGACGACGGCGGCAGCATAGGCGAGCAAGAAATTGAGAAGCCTCTATCGTCGGCGCCGGCGCGCGGCCAGCGACAGAAGAGAGGCGCCATCGGGGCAAGGGTTCTGCCTGCTGATTCAAGGTTTCAGGAGCTCGTCTAAGATCACTTGATCTGTACATTCCCCGATAGATTTCGCCATTTTTCCCCACTTCTTCTTGCTTTTCGTGCTGGGGATTTTAGTATCAGTGTACTGATTAACGCTGGTTGTGAATTCATCCAATGAATTTACGGGGGTGTGTACTGATTAATGCTGGTTGTGAATTCATCCAATGTGGTATCAGGTGGGGAGGTTAATTGACATACGGAACGAGCTGTTTTCCGTTTTTTGCTTGCTGCTGTGTTCGTCCGAACCTCCTACCTCTCCGCCTCTCCGGTAAGCCAAAATAGTGGAGAAAAGAGGATTGGTGCCTGCAGCCCGACGTCGATGGAGGCAAGCTAAAACGCCAGCAGCTTCCTACGCATATGCGGATACCGAAATTCCTCCTCACCGGGGCGAGATCCCCTGGCTCTGCTCGCCGACGCGGCCACCTGCCGTTTCTCCTCTCCGATGTGAGCCTCCCCGCGGCCGCCCGCCGTTTCATGTCCCCGACGCGAGCCACTCCGGGTCCCAGCAACACCTCGACGCCATTGCCGGCCGCCATGGCCATGGAGCCACCGCGGGAGGCCAGTGCAGCGTGGCAGCAGGACTGGAGGAGCATCTGCCTGACACCTCGTCCACGTCAGCGGACGGCGCCACGTCGGCACCCAGAGTCAACCCAGCAAAACCAGCCCACTTTTTCCAAAACCGCCCAAATTCGTCAAAAACCGCTAGTAGGGGGTGATTTAGATGGTTTTGTGGATTTGAGGGTTCAGAAAAGACCAATTTATTGTTTAGGAGGATTTGTGTCCAATCCTATAAATTTCGGGGTGAAAAATATACTTAATCCTTTCAACTTAAACTGGAGCCAAACTTCTTCACGAATCAAGTAAACTTTTATTGGGCCGGCCCACTACACGTTGACCCATGGCAGGATTGCTCCCAGTACCCCAGGTCCAGAACGGGCTCATGGGCCTAATTCCGTTTTTCGCCCAAAACCGAGCCCATGTCTCTCCCCACCTTCCTCCTCTCCGGCTCGTCTGTCCATCCTGCTACTGCTGCTGCTGCTGATGCTTGCGCTCTCCTCCGTCTTCCGCTCCCGTGCCTTACTCCTCCCCTCCCTCGCCCCGCCGCCGCCGCCTCCTCTGCGCCTGCTTCCGCTTCCGATCCCGCGCGCGGTATCCTCCTCCTCTTCCCCGTTCCCTCCGCCTCCGACCTCGGGGATGGAGGACCAGGCGGCGCCGCAGTACAAGTTCGGGCCGTATAAGATCGACGCGAGGGAGGTCTTCCACGCCACGGCCCTCTCCTACGCCATGGTCAACCTCCGCCCCCTCCTCCCTGGTAATCTATCTATCCATGCTTCGATCTTCTCGCTTTGCCTCATTTCTAGGGTTAGTTAGTTCTCCGTAACTATTCCATGCCAGTTTGCCGCTCCCAGCTTAGAATCATCACGGTGTAATGTCCTTAAAAAAAGTTCAATCTTCGGATCACTAGAAAATATTTAGAACAACATTTGACTGTGGATTAACTATTGATAGATCAGATCCCCTTATTTCAAGTAGTTATGCTCGCACTCCCAAGAGTCGAAAAAAGAGATCCTCTGCCGTGCTTTTGCATCAATGTAAACCTGGGAGAAATAACCGTGCAAACGGGGTTGGCATGCTTCATTTTTGGGCACACCGATCCCCTTCTTCGAAGCCCAAGCTTTTTGACTGAAGGTTTATCCTCTCAAGAAGTTTTTCCTTTGCTTAAGAGAATCTGAGAATGTCATGTGTTCCTCCGACCATTCACTTGGGGAAAACAAGGAAAAAGACCAACAAACCGAGTGGCTTGTTTTTTATATGTATAGGGTTCCGAAATCTTGAACTCGGAACCATGCAATGCACACCTTCCTACATTTTTCTTAGTTTTCCATGTGTGCCTTCATATGTACATCTTACTTGTCACACACATGACACATTTAAATTATCTGCCTGGACAACTGCAGATCTATTCCTTTCATCACATTTGACTCTTATGTATTACAAATCAGCATGATTATGAATGTTAGATTTGTGTATGTCACCATTTTGCGGCTTGCCATCTATGCAGAATTCTGGATATAGACTTAAAAACATATTCTGTTAAATTTATATCTCAGTGTCATACATACTAGTATGTTGAGAGCCATTACCCTTGTGTAGCAACTACGTAAATTTGTATCCTTTGTACTTCTGGCTGCTATTTTATATTTACCCTTGTCAATCTTACTCTGCAGGTCATATCCTTTTTATTTGGCAGAGACGTTTCTGTCATTAGAGTTAATGAGAATGCTAATGACATGCCTGGACCGGTTTTCCTTGTTTTGACATACTATTGGTAACTTTGCTTCACTTGCTTGTTTATGCTTTGCCAAAACTCATGATAACCGCCCAGACACTTCCACTAGAAAAGGAGAAGTGGAGATTTTGAACAGATTCAAATATACTAGTATACGTGTTGTTTTCCTAGCCTTTTGCACTGATATGTAATTCAAATCCAGATATCAAGAATGTCATGAGATTGCTAGTATTAGTTATTCATATATATGAATGGCTTATCAAAATAGTTGAAACATTCCTCGTTAGATAAAATTGTATAGTATTTAAAGTCATGGCATCACAATCAGTTGATCTACTTATGGCATCGTCGAGTTTTATGCACCAGCTACTTCCGATGAGCAACCTATTCATACTTCTGATGGTATCATCGAGTATCTACTTATGTCTTATGGTATATCACTTCATCTGATGTAGTGATCCACTGCCTTCTTTTGTCATGTCGTTTAGATGTTCACAGCTTCCATAATTTGGATAATGATGTCTATTACGGTTTAAAGTTTCATATGTTGAGAACACATGTTTTATCATATATATATCATTTTTCCTTGACAATACACACATGTCCTCGTGTGCCCCAAACGCGAAGTGAAACGATTTGTTGATCTAAGTTCTGATGAGACTAGTGATTTGTGGGTAACTGCAAAGGAAGTTGGTGCACAGCTCGAGCAGTTCCACAAAGCTTCTTCCCTCACATTCGCGATTCAGGTGAAGTTTTTATATCTATGTGCTGATAGCTCATACAGTTTAAAGGGGTACACCTTATTCACCTGTATGTCGTAATACTCTATGGAGTATGAAGGAGCAGCTCCTGATTTAGCTATTTGTATTTATCAGGATGGTCCTCAGGCTGGCCAAACAGTTGCCCATGTCCACATCCACGTCATCCCCAGGAAGAAAGGAGATTTTGAGAACAACGATGAAATATATGATGCGGTACTTGACCATTTTTCCATCCATATAATCTCAATACAAATTTTCCCTTTTTGTATAAAAGCTTATCATTATGCTTTGTAACAGATTGATGTGAAAGAGAAAGAAATGAAGGAGAAGCTTGACCTTGACGTCGAAAGAAAAGATAGAACCATGGAAGAAATGGGTCGTGAGGCAACTGAGTACCGCGCTCTTTTCTCCTAGATAGATCATAGATGTATTTCGGGCGACTGCTTTCTCCCAAATAAGCCTTGTGGCCACTTGTCCTTCACTGCACAATGGAGCTCTTATTTTCCACTGACCTGGTGGTGTCCAGTCCAAACTGATTTAGTAGTAGTGGGAGAGCAATTGTTCGTGGGACGAATATGTTGTGCTGATTATTACATGTTGGTCGAATTTATTTTCCTGTTCCTCCAATGATCATCGCTTGAAAAGAGAAGAAGACTGGATACTTGGAACCTAATCACAAATAGGCTTGATAGCCAAGCTTATTTTGAATTTTACTGATAGAGACATACACATGTCCTACCTCTTGGCATCAAATGGCCACGCATGCACAATTATTGATGGGTGATTCATCTCGTCACCTTTATGCAGTCAGAGTCAGTGCTTTGGAAAGTGTGGGGATGCAACATCAAGGTCGTTAGGTGCCGGTACATGGGCGAACACTGTTGTTTTTTCTCTTTTTTTTTTCAACAGGAAAAGTGAGTCAAACACAACGGCTGCCAACTCTCTGTATGAACAAGCAAATATTTTGTCAAGAGTGCACAAAATAATTGCTCATCTTTTATGAATAGAATGAAGTGAAAAGGGAATCATGAGCTGAGCTATATATGCAGTGCCATACTGCCATTTTCGTCAAAAACATATACGGTGCCATTTTCCTAGGCATATATATAACCTTTTCCCCAAAGTAAAGTAAAGTGGTTTAGCTAATACTGGCTAGCAGTGACGAGCATGAGGATGATCTCGAGGTCGATCGCGGTAGCTGAACGGCCGGCCGGCCGGCCGGTGACGAGGGGTCACTGGTTGGTGGTGCAGTTGTTGCCGGTGCCGGCATCGTCGCCGCAGCCGCAGGCGCGGGGGGAGAAGGCGCAGAGGCCGAAGGGCTTGCCGGGGACGTTGCAGTCGATGGCGTAGCAGCACCGCGTGTCCACGCACGAGCTGCTCGCGTTGTTACTGCTCGCCGCGCAGCACCGGCACCCCATGCACAGCTGGAACGGCTCGTACCTTCCTCCTCCTCCCCCGCCCGGAGCGTCGTCCCCGGCGGCAGCGGTCGTCGCGGCCAGCTCGATGGAGCGGTACACCACGACGGGGGCCGGCAAGTACCCCGGCGGCGTCGATGGGTGTGACGTGGACGCACCTTGGGCAGCTTCAGCTTCAGCTTGGATGGAGGTAGTGATCAAGAGCAGCAGGAGGAGGGAGAGAGCACCGAGAGAGTTGGACTGCGTGGGGTGAGCCATGGCTGGCTTGGGCTTTGGGATTTGGCCTTTGGGGAGGATGGAAGTAGGGAAGAAGGAGAGGCGACTCGGGCGAGCGAGATGCGAAGCTGCACCTTTTTGTGTTAGCCAAGGAACAAGCAATGGGGTTTGGCAGGCAGGCTCCACATACATGTATAACGAGATCCTATCCAGGGGTGTTATAACAACCTAAACAATCACAATGCATCAAAAGATGACATAACAACCCCTCATGTGAAGCAACGTAAAACTTAGGCTGATCATTCCCTTCCTGGAATCAAACAAGCTTTACTTCAGCAAGTAAACAGCACCCCCATGGCTCCATTTCTGCATATATCAACATAAAGAGTTCAGCAGCTCATCTCTAGGGTTAAACCCTGCTGGTTTTCGGCAAGGGCTCGCTCACTCTGTCTAAGTAGTACCACATAAGACCACAGACAGAAAACTAGAGGGCCTTACAAGCAGCAGCAGCAGCAGCACACGGATCAAATTTACAAATCGGAAAACCATGTAAAAGAAGAAGAAGAAGAAGAAGAAGAAGAAACAAACACGCACGACACGAGTGCGCACGAACGCGCCATCCACGGTTGCAATTTACAACTGAACCTATCTCCTTTCCAGGCAGCAACCGGAACACGAGGAGGCACTCACCGCACCCTGCACGCCGGGACGGCGGCGGGCGTGCATTTGGGGTTCGGAATGGCCCTGTAGTGGACGCTGTTCCCCGTTATTAGCCTACGGTGCATTCTGTAGTCGGGAAGGCCGCCGCCACCGGCATGGATTGGCCGGAAACCTCCATCGCTTCCACCGCTGCTCTGCAGCTGCAACGGCTCGAGGGTCTCGACGACGTCGCTCATGAGAGGCCTCGCCTTGGGGTTCTGGCTCAGGCAGTAGTACGCGAGGCTGCAAGCCTTGTGAGCCGCTCTAGCTGAGTACTGCCCCTCCAGTCTCGGGTCGATGATTTGGAGAAGCCTCCTCTTGTCATTCAGCTTGGGGCAGGCCCAGTCAACTAAGCTGTGCTCCCTGCTGGACCGTGACTTGTCGATGGACTTGCGCCCTGTCAGGAGCTCCAGAAGGACGACGCCGAAGCTGTAGACATCACTTCTAGCAGTCAAGTGGCCTGCTCATTAGGTATATACATGAGAACAATTCACAAGGAGACATAAATATTGCACTTTGTTTTTGTCAGACTCTGCTACAAAACAATATTCCTATGCTGAGGAAATGATATATGTGTGATTTTAGTTTCAGCTCATGCAATAGAAATAATACTTTTGTGGATAGAATGACATCAAGAAAATATGCTCAAACAGTTTACTGGTATCTTCTAAGAAAATTAGTTACCAAAGAAATTTCTCAGAATGAGGACAGTACCGGTCATCACATATTCAGGGGCAGCATAACCGTACGTTCCCATCACCCTTGTTGATACATGGGTCTCATCACCTTCTGGTCCAGCTTTTGCAAGGCCAAAGTCGGACAGCTTAGCAGTATAATCCTGTGGCAATGCAAATAAAGGATATATGTCATTATGCGAACCATATAATTATTCCCTACAGATATGCGTAGAACTGATGGGCGATTAATCACTCACAGAGTCTAGCAGAATATTTGAGGTCTTGAAATCTCTGTAGATAACAGGCCTTTCGGCATTGTGGAGGCAAGCCAACCCTTTTGCAGCTCCCAAAGCTATAGACATCCTAGTAGCCCAGGGTAACGGGGAAGCTGTCTCTGAAAGAGAGAAAAACAAGAAATGTGGTCAGTAAAACTTTCCTCTCCAGTACAAGTTTACTTCAACACGTAAGAACAAAACCAATCAATAGTCATACAGATTTATTTATAAATGTGCCAGAATAATCGTGTAACAAGTACTGACATTCTATATCACACGTCACAATTAGCGAGCATTTAGTTCTAAGTGTTGGAAGTTGCACATTTTACATAGAGAATCAATGATCTGTGGCAGCTAATAAGAATAGTCCGTAATTGGACTTGGCTTTTCTATTGAGGGTAGAAAAGAATTAAGACTGTCAAATAGGGAATCCGAAAGCCAGTGCCAACCATCTGGCTACCACCCTAGTGCTACAACCCATAACCAAGGAAACCAGAAAGTTTACCAAGTGAAAACTGCTTCAGGTTACTAAGCTATGGGTAAGTTACAAAAGTTTGGATGATTAATGTCAGTTTTGAGAATATTGTATGTATCTCATAAATAAAATTTCCAAAACATTGAAATAATAGAACTACTGCTGATTGACTGGATAATATCATGGCGAAAATTATGAGCCCTACAAATTTTAGGTTGTAATGAAATCGTTCCTGAATTAATCCTAGTACATATCATTTGCGAAAAGTATGAGGCTGATAGAAGATGCCAACTGCAGCCTATATGGCAGATAGAAAGAACATGTCTAGCTATATGGCAGACAACAAGGTCAGGTCACACCGAGAATGCCTTGTTAAAAAGCACATAATTTTATTGCGCATATAATGTTCGCCTTAAGGGTTTCTTATCAGTGAAAATGGCATTCAAGAAAAGGGAGGCAAGAAAATATGTAAAATATGGTGCCAGAGAAATTGCTAATAGCAGAAGTATTACTTCGAAATAAATGATTTTCTAGACTTCCTCGAAACATGAACTCATAGACGAGCAGCCTGTGGTCATCTTCACAGCAGTATCCGATCAACTTTACTAGATTTGGATGCCTTATCTGCCCCAGGAAATTAACCTCAGTCTGACCACGAAACAAAAGATGAGTCAACAACTAAACATATTAATAACTATTTTTTCGGAAATTGACAGCTCGTTAGCAAAAACAAAACATCAACGAAGTAATAAGGACTTAACAGGGTAATAGTATGCACAAATATTCCGGAACCAGTTTAATAATAGCTTTGTCTTGGCAGTGATTCACAGTTACAATCAAATTAAGTCTCTTTGGTTGGTGATGTTGCTTGTTATCAGCATACGAAGTATAAAACTATGTCATTCACATGAAATAGGAATGGTTGGCTGTTGCCAGCTTATCAACTTTCCACATCCCTTGTTCATGATGCATACCCAGGATAGTGTTTTTACTACAACTGTAACTTATCAAGAATTATTCAGATCAGGCAACCAGATTTTGCATGACTGTAAGAAATAAATATTGCATTTAGTCCTCAGTGTGCTTTTTGTTTGCAAAGGATGCTTATTAGAAAATGAGCATGAATCGATGTACTGCATATACATAGATAGAATCTGCAGATTTCACAAGATAATATGTCTTGTATGATTATCAAATTTACAGATGTCAATGTACACAGTAAACACTATGGATCATGAGAAATACTGAACAATTTGGTGACTCACAAGCCATTCTCTGTGTCCTTGATGTCCATCTTTGTTGAGCACCTTGACGGCAACAGGCAGCGATTTCAAGCCAACCCTCACATTCTCGTCTATGTAACCCTTGTAAACAGTTCCGAATCCTCCTTCACCAAGAACATAATCCGCTCGAAAGCTCTTTGTGATTGTTTCGAGCTCAAACAATGTGAAGGCAATCACATTGTTGTATATGGAAATGTCCTTGGTATCTTCAATTTTGCCAGGCGTTGAAGGATCACTTATATCTGAAAAGGTTCGGTTGTGCTTCCTATCTGCAAGAGCAGTCTTGGCAGAATGTTGCAGCAAGTGCAGCTGCTGAACTGAGGAAATGACATAGCAGCAACAAGAATGAGAAAATAAAATCAGGTCGTTGCAAGTTGTTGTAATGTAGTGTATGAAAAAAAGAAAGTTTACAGGATTTTTTTCCACTAAAAAGTAAACGCACAACGCAAATAACTGTAGATTTACACGAGCAAGGTGCACACATGTCAGAACCAGGGGACAAGATCTACTGCAAGGTTGCGTGCAATAAATTAAATAAACTTCAAATTGCTGTGCAACTAGGTACTAGTAGTAGAATAGATTATGTTAATTCAACTTGCAGGATACTGATTTAATAATCTGTAAACCGAAGAGAGTCAACAGTGAAGAGGGGAGCACCGAAACTGCAGTCCCTGCTACTGGGGCAAGTGACTGTTCTGAAAGATATCCCCAACCAAGGTAATCAAGCAGAATTTATGATGCAAAAAATCAAGGGAATGAAAGAAAGCACAGGAGAACGACAACTCGGGCAGCAAACAAGAAATCACGGATCAGCGGCCCAGAATTATAAATTCGTCAGAGAAGATGAAACTTGAAGTAAGAACCGGGTGGAGACAAAGGCTTCCACCAAAGAGTATGGAACTTGAGCAAATGCAGACGCGAAGCCAAAATCTCTTGATGAATTGCAAGAAGAAAGTAAGGAAAAGATCGAGCAGCAGTTCGCAGCTCAATCTGGGCAGGGAGCAGTCCCGGAAGGAAATAATGTTCGTTACCGAAATCACCAATGAATCTTGAAGAACCGAGAAGGAAGGATTGTAGGAACTTGTGGCGATTCCGCCCGCACCGACAAGAGATCCCCCTCATGAACTCGAGAAACGCCTACAGGATCAACTTTTACGCAATTCGAAGCCCCCAGCCCGAGATCCCGACAACCACCGACCGCAAGATCAACAGAAATCTCCAAAAGCAAAGAAAAAAAACAGAAAGGGCGGCCGGGCGGCCAAACAGAGGCGGATGGATGGATACCTTGCGCATGCGCGGCGACGACGGCATTCTCCTCACGTGTGCCGCAGTTTCCCATCGCCCCCTCGTCGGCGTCGCCTTGGTTGCGGTGCGGGTCGGTGCGCTGATGGGCCAGGCTCTCATTCTTGGCGGGCGCCGACAAGTGGCCTCATGCCCTGCGCGGGGACGCGCCGCCGCCTCCTCCTGCTCGAAGCAGTGAGCTGTGCGTGCGTGCGCGCGTGCGAGGAGAACGAGGTGCGAGCAAAGGCCGGTGGCAGCGCAACCGTGAGAGCGAGATGGAGACCGCGGCCGAGGAGCGAGTGAGGAAAGGAACGACTTTTTGACGGGAGGGAGAGTGACGAGGAGAGACTCGTTGGTTGTTCTCTGGGTCGGGTCGTCGTCTACCCTGGCGAGTGAGTGAGATGTGTCGTGATCGATCGGTGTGACTCGTGACGAAGGCTGGGGTCTCTCCTTAAAAGGGAGAGCAGTAGTACTACTCCCTTCCACTTCACAAATCACAGTCACTTGGTAAGAGTCTATTAAGGGCGTTTGACGAAATTTGGCGATCAGTCACAGCGTTAATAGCCCAATTTGCGCAGCCAATATCTCGTCCGACCGACCGACGCGTTCAACCCATGCCCTATGTATCGGGAGCCATTTGGCCTCGCCGGACAAAACTGCGGGCGCGAAACTGATGGATGGACCAGCCGTGTCATCGACGCAGAAGCCGAACCGTTTAGTCAAAGGTATTCATGACGTCGGCAGCGCCATAGTGACCCGTCGTTTCGACTCTGCAGCACGGCGGCGTCAATGCGGGCGCGCCTTTTCGAGGTGCCGCTCACCGCTCTCTGGCGGCGATAAAAGTCGTGTCGTGCCCGCATCCAATCTCACACTCACCCCCGCACTCCACTCTCCTCGTCGTTCAAAACCCTAGCTAGCCACCGACGATGATGATGTTCGGCGACAAGCATAGCAGCGAGCCGCCGCTAATGGCTTCCCCCCCTACGCTGCTGAAGGAAGAGGCGGCAGCGCTCAACGAAAACCACTATCCCGCGCCGCCGGACATGCGAGCCCCCGGAAGGTGGACATTGAGCATTAACGACATTGCGGTGCCCAACCTGCCCACGCCGACGAGCCGCGGTTGGCGGGACGCGGTGGTGCGCCACTACTGGGGCGAGCTCACCCCCAAGCAGTGCGAGGAGGCCCAGTGGCAGCCGGCTACGGCCAACGACGACCGCTATGAGGCCGAGTTACGGCGTCTCCACCACGAGGAGATGACCACCTGGACCGGTGACGGGTTGCCGCCTCCGCCGCACAACAAAACTTCGTCGGTCGGTACGCGTTCTGGGGCGTGCCTAGGCGCACGCTCGAGTGGGTCATGAACCACATCGCCGTCGGCCGCCCGCGCCTCTACGCCCCCTCCTCCTCATTCACAGTTCCGGCGCCCTTCCGAACCGCTGGGCGCCGAGGAGAACGGGCTCATCATCGTCCGACTCGGACTCCTCCTCCTCCCACGGCACATTGGCGCCGCTCACCCCCAAATTGGAGGCGAATGAGGAGATGCGCAGCCCGGCGAGGCGCAGCGGTGGCAGCCTCGTCATCCACGACGGCACGGCCCAGTAGTAGCAGCCGGCCCCTTCCTCCTCCACCGAAGGTGAAGACGGAGTACGAACACCTGATCACGCGTGCAGGAGATGCTCTTCAACCTCGCCGTTGATCCCGACGGCTGCCCCGGATCGCCGATGTGCTGCAGGAGTCGATGAACGACGTAATGCCGCTGGACGAGGCGCAGGACCACGCGGCGATCATCGGGCTTGTTAGTCGACCTCACCGCTGACGGCTGCGTGGTGGGGCCCATCGACGTCGTAAAGGATGAGGAGGAGGATGACGACGGCGCCAATAGAGTCCGGACGTTGTATTGACGCTACGACTGGAGAGAGGTACAATTTTTTCTAAGCATGATTTTCCTTGATAGATTATGGATCTATTATTAAAAAGATTCTAAGATTTGAATCTTGACACATTTCTTAGGAAATCTTTTGAAACACATGCAAGATCTGTGGCGATGATCTCCTCGTAGGACCGGGGACAGAGAACGATAAGATGTGGTGGGCATGGGCAATTTGGCCATGCATCCATGATCCACACGGGTGCAGTGTAGCTGCACGCAGCTGGGACTGACTGATCATATCATGGAGCCAAGTGGCAACTAACTCACTCGCAAGCATGCGCGTGGTGGTGGTGTGCGGCACTCTTTTTGGCCACTGACTGAATCGATGCGACGGGCAAGGGGACGACCCATGTGACGGGGAAAAGGAAGAAGATCTTCCTTCTTTCTGCCTTGGAATTAGCGAAAGCTAACAACACTCCACCGCGTCCACGGCTCGGCTTTTTTACGCGTACGAGGCATGCAGCCTGCACGGGGGATCAGAATCAGATCACGCTCCGGCTCCGACCAAACAAACAAACTTTGGCCCTCCACCAAGTGTGTCTTTTGCCTGCTGCCGCTCCCCCTCTGATAATTCTCCCTCCGTTATGTTTTACTCTACTATTTTTTAGGAATGGAGATGAATACATATGTATCTGGACGTGTTTAATGTATAGATTTATTCATTTCGGTCCGTACGTAGACCATATTAAAATATCTGATAGGCTCAATGGGGTCCTCGAACAAATGTCTTTCTCCAAATTTTGGGGTTTCCTCCACCGCGGGGGGGGGGGGGGGGGGGGGGGGGGGGGGGGGGGGGGGGGGGGGGGGCACGCAGACTCATATACGTGGGACCGTCTTGTTATCCGCACAGCAGTCACGTCGGTTTAAATCTGCCACCAGTATTTTCGTCTTTCCGGGCGGCGCTGCCAGATAGACACGTCGAAGGTACGAATCCGCCAAGTGTCGCCAGCATTTAATCTGATGCGACGTGTTGCCACCCCACCCACTCACGCTTTCCCGTGCGCTCCACCGTTTTCTACGGCTTCATTCTCCGTTCCCCGCTCAGAACTCCGGCTACAAGATGGTCCGTCGTGCCACCAACTCAAGCAGTCTCACTTCTCGCCAGTAGAAAATGCATCGCCGCCTAGCTATAATAACATGGGTCACACTCACTCACGTGACACGGGGGATTTTTCGGCCACCGGAGCCAACTCCACAGCTTTCAGACAATGACAACGAGGAGGAGGGGGAGATGGAGAAGGACAACGAGGAAGGGGGTGCCACCCGCGGGTCCAGGTGGGGCTGCGGCCAGAAGCCGCCCCTGGTCCCTTGGTTGCCTTCTGATTGCCCTCTGGTTCCTGGCTTCATCTTGGCGTATAAAAATTCCCCGTAAATTTTCGTGCAATTCCGAGAATATTTATAGAAGTGGATTTTCTGAAATAGAAAACAGTAAAAATAGGGAACTGGCACTGGGCATCTTGTCAATAGGTTAGTCCAATGAAATGCCTAAAAATGATATAATAAGATAGTAAAAATATGTGACAATGATAATAAACAAGCATGGATCAATAAAAAATTATAGATACGTTTGACACATATCAATGATGTAAGCAATATTCTTGATCACGAAGACATAGACACCGCTATTTTACCCCTAGTAGAAACAGCACACCCTCGTCCTTACACGTTTCTGTCACTCGAGCACAGGCACGAAAGGGGTATGAACCTACCATCTAGCATAAATACTCTCTCTTGGGGATACAAATAATCACTTGGCCAAAGTAACCACTAACATCGGAGTGCATGCAAGAGCATAAATAGAACACTTAGATAACATGAATAATCTGATCATAACTTCATATTCATCGGATCCGAACTTACACAACATGTAGCATTACATAATATCGATCTCGGTCATATAGGGCAGCTCACGAGATCATAATCATGGAAGCACAAAGAGAGAGAACCATACTAGCTACTGCTATGGACCCATAGTCCAAGGGAAACTACTCACACATCATCCCGTCGGCGGCCATGTCAATGAAGATGCCTCCGGGATCAATCTCCCCTCCGGCAATGTGTCGGGAAGAGTTTTAGAACCCTCCCGGATTAGGGTTGAAGATGGCGACGGCTTCGGGAGAGCTTCTGTGGAAAATATTCGTCACCCCGATGTTTTTAGGGTATTTAGAATTTTATAGGTGTCGGAGGGGGGCTAGGGGACCGCTAGGGGAAGGGGCGGATCCCACCCACGCCCCCCTGTAGGCCGCAGCCGAGGGACGCCCCTAGTCCCCAGGTGGCCCCTCGGGTCGCCCTCTGGACTCCGTCTGCGTTTCTTCATAAAAATAATTCACGTAAATTTTCAGCCAATTCCGAGGATTTTCCCGAAGAGGATTTTCTGAAATACAAAACAATAGAAATACAGGAACTGGCACTGGGCATCTTGTCAATAAGTTAGTACAATAAAATGCCACAGAATCACAAGTAAATATGGTAGAAACATGTAATAATGATATGAAACAAGCATGGAACAATTAAAAATTATACCTACGTATGACACGTATTAGTGCCCCCTGCCGCCCAAAGGCCTGAAGCGACTCGCTCGCATATTAGCTTGGCGGGTGGCCTCACCACAGAGCAGGCGCATCCTGACAATGTCGTCGGCTCCCCATGTGGGATGAGCATTTCGTCAATGAGAATGAGCTCAAGCGCCACTCCTTCATTGTCGATCCGCATGCGACCTGGCTCCGGGAGGGCTACGTCACACCCCTGGACCTGATGTAGCCAAAAAATGATGATCTCTACATGCGGCTTCCACACGTGGTGGGCGTAGGCATGGTAGTGGGACCAGTTCTCCGTGAACCCATGGGAAATTTATCTATTGGGATATGAGAAAAGGGCATGGTGCCCTATGTGTGGTTTTCATAATGAATGACAATCCCTATGGACTAATGTTTGTATGGAGTTAAACATGAAGGGCTTTTCCAAGGTTGAAAGAAGAACATGATAACCAAGGTATTATTCAAGGGATATCTGAAGATTGGTCGTGAGATTGTTAACCTTATTTAGTATGTCTTGAAGAATAAGTTTGTGTGAACATTAAAGGTTTTGCAGCTTGTGTTGTTCTTTGAAACAAGCTGAATCATCGAAAACAAAATTTGTATGCATCTCTGCTACTATGTTTTCTGTTTTGATTTTGACGATTCGTCTTTGATGAAGATTTCACACATTCCGATTATAAGTATTTTCTCTATTGCAAGTTCCTGAGATTTCTACCAGGATTGAGGTCGTCAAATTCAGAGTTCATTTGCAAAAGTTATAACTATGATTCTACAGTTTTACCAGGCCTGGTAGTACTGGTTGGAGTACCGGTAGTAACGACTCCTCTTTTGGATCAGTCCTATCGATCGGCCCTAGTACCGGATCACCACCATAGGGGTTCCGAATTCGAATTGTAAGTGGTCACGATATTTATGCGGTAGTGGCACTGTAGTACCGCGAATTATTAGCCGGTACTACTAGGGGTGATCGCAGTAGTACCGCCCCTAGAACTGTGTTACACACAGCCTAATGGCTAGCTAGACTCCACGCAGAGGTAGTACCACCCTTTCACAAATCTGCACATAGCAGTTGGATTTTTTTTTGGGGGGGAGGGGGGCTATTTAAGATGTCTTCTTCCCCAATGGCTCCCCGAACCGTGAGCAAGTTTTTCCCCACCGTTGTTGACCTTTTAGAGCTTGCTTTCTCTCTATTCCTCCATGATTATTTCTTCTATATGAGGTAAAAGAGAGAGGAGATCTAGATCTTTATTTTCACCAATCCGTCTGTCCTCTTAGTGAGGGGAAGCATTTGGATCTAGATCTTGGAGTTATTTGGTGTTCTACTCCTTTGTTTTTTCTCTCATATTCCTCCATAGCATCATTTTCTTTCGTGGGATTTGGGAGAGAAGGAGTTGAGCATTTCTTGTGTTCACATCATTGCATTTGGTGCATCGATCTGAGTTCTGCATGATGATAAGTGGAAGTAAAATTTGAGAAGATTTTTACTCTTGGGTGTTTGGGTGCCATAGACCTTGTTCCTCTTGGGTGCATTGGCTCCCTAGAAAGTGTTGTCGCGGAGCTCAATCATTGTGGTCTAAAAAGTGGGCGAGCTCTGGGAGTCTCCAATTGAGTTGTGGAGACTGCCTCGGGCAAATTGTATGGGTTTTATGACCCCCTCAAGGGTTTGATATGTGATGTTTATTATTGCGTACATTATGTACTGAGGTTAAAGCAATACTCTGTTATTTCAACTTAATTCCTAGAGATGCATGCTGGATAGCGGTCTCGAAGTTGAGTATTAGTTATAGATACGGTGTCGGAGTAAGGTATGTGTATGTTTGATGTGATGCCTATATGAATCATACCATGAATATTCTTGCTCGTGAGTTAGTTCAGTTCTGTCAATTGACCGGCTGTAATTTACACCCAAAACTTGTTTATTGTATATTTGTTTACCACTAGATCTCTATTACACCATGTGCTTAATCCTTATAACCATCAGAATGGGAAGCTTGACAACCTACCTAAAATGTTGGGACAAGCCTTGTTTTATGGTTGTCTAACTTGGTTGGTTTCACTAGTTCCTACTGGTTCGATAAACCTAGGTTCTTAACCGAGAGAAATTCTTATTGTTATCCTACATCATCCCTTCCACTTGGGGGTTTCCCAACTCTTTTCACGGAAAGTATCAGTCCCCTCATAGATCGAGTCACTTCCCATTGGTGGGAAGGGTCGTGGCGAATATGGTGAGCCATTATGGCTATTGGGTTGCATTATGCCTCCACGTCGCTGCAACGGAGATTCGTATCCGCAAGTGTGTGAACTTGGGGACACATCGTCGTCACCACATGACTCAGGTATCTTTATATCCGAGCTCCATACTTATGTATTTATATTGTGATGGCCATTCGAAAAGTGCATTTGGAGGTCGAGCTCCATGGAGCTCGGTATTTTCAAAATTTTGAAATCAACATTTATGTTTCAAAAATATTGAAAAAAATTCCTAGGTGTACATATTGTCGAGATCTACCACTGTGAAAATTTTCAATCCAAAATTCATAATATTTTAGGCGACAAAAAAAATGCAAAATCTGACAAAATTCCAAATTTCTAGAAAAATTTGGGGGTCGTTGTTGGAGTATCCCTCCAACGGTGTCCCCCTTTCCCGTCCCATTTGTCTGCAATGTCCAGGACCCAAAGTGGATGCCTCCAACGAGTTCCACAAACATACACTTGTATGCGTCCGCCCTCTTTGTCGTGTCCGCCTCCACGTACGCCGGGCCCACCTAGCAACCTGACGGCACGCCCCACCCTCTTTTTAATGCCACACACCGCCTACCACCAACCCCACACTTCACTCCACTCCATCTCCCACGCTGCCATGCCTCGCCGGTGGTGCTTCGGTCTTCCTCGTTTGCCGACGGCCACGAGAAACAACTGCTCCGGCTTGTTGAGACCCGTGCGCGGCTCCAACATGTTGAGCCGCCACCTTCTACGTCGCGACCTCATCTCTGCTACCTTGTTTTGCCGGCATGACATGCACGACTACGAGGCGGGTTTATCACGTGTCGTCGTCCTGCATGTCGCCACCCGTCTCTATCGGAATACCCTCACCAGGGACGAGGCCGTGTACCGATCGGTGTCGGGGGACTGTCGCCTCAGTCATGTGTGGCATATGAGCCCCGACCAGGTTCCTATTCTGTCGCCGCCCACGAAATGAGATCATCGCCCTTATCTGAACGTGGTGAGCGACCATGTGGGAGGAGGAGCGCGCAACACCCGAACAACGACTCGGGGTCGCCCATGTGGCCACGTGGGACCTACGCTTTGATGTCGAGCATGAGCTGCAGCGCCGGCCACATGGCCATTCCGTCACCCTCTTCCTTCCAGATGGCACGAGGGAGCCCTCCCCTGAGGTTTGGGAGGACATTTGGATGGACGAGAGGCGGGCTGCCCCTCCCAGATGACCGGGGACAACGACGACAACAATGTCAACTGGAAGGAGCTTGAAGGCATGTACAATGACTCTGAGGAAGAGAAGTCGTCGCCACCGCCGGCGTCTGCGCCGATGTTTAGCATTGTAGACCCCGTTTGGGTTATGTATAGTTAGTTTAGGCCATGTTTGGATCATGTTAGCTATGTTTAGGCCATGTTTAAATCAAGTTAAGTTCAAATTTATTAGATTTTTTTTGATAAATTGGATAAAAAACGAGTAATTCAAAGGAAAAATGATTTTAGGTCCCATGTCAGCCCAAAATAGAGGACACCGTTGGATGGACCCGATAGGCATGCTGCATAAAATGTCCGGCGCCCCCAAACAGACAAATCTGGATAAAATTCGAACACAAACGAACACAAGATGGGGGTGCCGTTGTAGTTGACCTAAGGCTGAACACAATGGAGTAACTTAGTTAGTAACGTCAGACATCTCAAAACAAATTTTCTTATATGACACATAGTTAATAAGGAGAGAAGTATTTGTGGTCACATAGCTAGTTATTCGTAACATCACGTACTGTAAAACAAAATGAGTGTGTAGCATAATAAATAAAATCATTTATAACCCCACATATGTTACTCTACACTGTGAGTAGGCTGACTACTCGATCACATGCGGCATGCACACAGGCTATGCTGCCGGCCGGGCTATTATAAGTGAAGGGACCAAACCAAATTACATGGGGCTGCGAGTGAAAGTGCGTGCCTGCGTGCACATGCCTGCGAGTTTTCATCATCAAGAGTAGTTGGGATCAGCTTGGGATATGCTAATCAACCCTAGTATAATCACTGGACTGACTGGCGATATCTTAGTAAACTAATTACCAGACTCGTGTAATTATGTTCCTCGGCGGATTTTCATGTGCACGCTCAGCTAAAGGACAAACTAAAGCTGACCCTGCCGTTATTTTTTTGCTGTTGCTCGCCACAGTTCTCAACTTGACAGCAAACGGTACACATGCTAGCCATGATCGCGGCTCTAAATGTTCTTCTTCCTAATTGAAGGCCAACAAATTTCCCGCGGTACATGAGCATAATATCAAGATGCCAATATGAGAAATGAAAAACTGAAGGCAAGTGCCAAGCTACTGGCTTCCAATCATGTCCGAAAAGCGACTGGGGGGGGGTCACTACAAGAGCTTGCGCGCCTGCCATCATGAATGACACGAAACCTTGGCGCCCAAACAGCCGATGGATCCAAGTGCCAACGCCGCAAATGCATATGCAGCACGATGATGGTGTTGGTAATTGAAGGCGCCCCTCTCATGAATCTAGCTGCTCCTTATCTCCAAGCATGCCCCTCCCAAATGCATATGAAGGATGTATAAACTGGAATCTCATCGTCATGGGCATGGTGGTCTCCTGTTCGGTTCAAGTTAATTAAAGAGAGAATATGATATAGAGCTTGTCAGACATGAAGTCATCTGTTGGTTAGAGAAAATGAGAATTTGAAAAAGATTCGGCATGTGATTTGATAACAGGGGAAGGATGGAAATTGGGACCAAATGGTAATTACAGAGAACATATTGTACCTTCATATAACTTATGCTCGCATCCTCGTGAAATCCCCTTTGTCACCCCGGTGTATATGCACTAGTATTTAAAATTTTACAAATTAATTCGAAATAATGCAAATTTTCAAAATATAATTTAGCGGATACATCTTCACATTTTTGTGCTCACAAAAGTAGTTTGGCAAACAATAACATTTTTTGTGGTTTGTGTAGAAACACACAAAAAAATGTCTCGTAAAAAACTTATTTTAGCACCAAATTTTGTCTTCTTTACATATGCCACCGTGAAACAACTTCGTGAATACATAGGATGTTACGATCTATGCGCGAACAGTATTTTACAATTTTTTTGATATTTCAAAACACATTTTAAATACCGAGTGAATGTGCACCTAGGAGTTTTGGTCAATACGGTCTCCCCCTCATTCTCTATCTAATCCTTGTAAGTTTTCATGAACCAAAAAAGGCATGAAATTTATACTACAAATGATTTCTATCAGGTGCCAAGCATAAATAGAGACTAAAATGACACGTCCCAAGTAATCTTTCATGGCTCCATCCTCTAAACTATTGTTCCTCCTTACTATCAAAAGATAACATAGAGTATGTTTTGTTTACCTAAATTTACCACAACTAAACCATAGGAAAGTGTAAGCTTTCCACAAAAGAGTGCTAAGAAATACGACGAGCTGACATGCATGGGTAAGAAAAACCAACTCTATCAGATTTCACAAAAAAGCCATACTGTAAAAACGGTTTGTGATACGCTTGTCCGATTAGTTCCCGCGAATCTTTACTCCAAATGATGTCTTACGGTATGGCATGTATTTTCACACGAACAGATACCCCAAATTTCGGTACTTAAGAACATGTTTTTCTCTATTTTAATGTAACATGCCTATATACTCTAAATTATCACTAAATTTAGCACTGATATAAATAACACTAATGAATGTTTCAACATCACACAATATAAAAAAACAAATTGCAGTAATAGTCAAATTACAACAATCAAACAAATAAAGAATAATCCTGAAAGCAAAGAATAGTTCTCATCACACATAATTAAAAGTGAAAGGACATGAATAATATGAGAGATTACCTCCCATTCTCAATGGAGATCATCACGATGTTGGGTATGCGATCCCGGTTATCAATCACCTATTATGTCTCAAGAAATACTTGGTCTGGGTTTCAGCAAGGTTTTACACGACTACCAACATTGTCATAGTCAAAATCAAGATCCAAACCCCTCTAATCCGTAATGATCATGTTGTGGAGCACACAAGCCGTGACTATATATGTGAGGGATTTCTTGTCCCAATAAAAAGTAGGATCTCGAACAAGCGGGATCTCCTGAAATTTCACTCACACAAGCGGGCTTTGTGGGAAACACTAACAAGTTTGGCCTCCTACCGATGATACGAGGCACGCGAGGCAAAATTTGAGGTTTGCCGGAAAAAAAATCAGGTTGTTTTACGGTATCTGGTCTGGTCCATTTTTGTTTCCTCAAAATAGCGATAATTTTGCTGTTTCGCTGATGTGCTAGAGTTCTCTGAGTGACCATCTGACATGGGGGGAGTGTGTCGGAGGTGGTCGCTGGGATGTGCAGCAGGTGGATCTTCAGCTTGTCCCACACCATCCATAGTGAGAGCGACACCTTCTTTTATTTCTCCCCCTTTTAGATGCTGTAAGTTTCTTCTTTATGCAGCCCCCACTCCATTTACACAAGCCATAACCCAATTCATTATGTATTTGGGCATACACAAAAGGCACCGAAAGGCGAAGAGTGGTCACGAGAAGAAAGTTTTTCAGCGCATCCAAACTATAGGTTGACTAGGGTTAACTCATGTTGATTTTTAAGAGCTCCATGTAAATGGTAATGGAAAGTATCGGAACAAGTTAGTTAGACAGATAGGGACATAGTATAATCAAGCATCATTCAGAGTCCAATTGGGATTTGAATATGAAATTAGAAGGGCAGGGTGTCCACCAAATCAGCACCGGCAGCGGTAGCTTCATATTGGCATCTTTCTTTTTGTACTTTCTGTTCAAAAGGATACATATATTTCCCTCTCGATAAATTCCAATTTGAAAATGGCAGATGGTGATCCTTCATTTTTCAGGAATATTCCCTGATGATTTGCTTGTGTTTCCAAACACCAAGACACGGTTACAGGGTAACCTGTCTTAACCACGAAGGAAGGATGCAGGCCACATCTAGGCAGCAGAGGTCCATCAATTCAGGGGCCTTCATACCTCCTCCCAAAAAGAAGTAAAATGATTTCCCAAACAGAGCAAACACTCGAGTTCATGAGCTCGCGGTGTCCAAAATGACAACTGTTTTACCACAGCTGCAGGTCCCTTATCATGCCAGATAAACCACCCAAGAATTAGGAGACATGTGTCACAGTCCAAATCAAAGCCAGTGCTGGGAAGTAGCAAAATGCAAAACAATGTCCAGCACATAGTGGAAGGTTGCTCACAAGGAGCAAACACATGCAGCCCCAGCTGCTGCAAAAATGCACTATTTGGAGATCTCACAGGTAGCACATCCTTTTCCATGGCGATTAAGTGTACCGGACCCATGGACCGAACCAGCAAGGCGCGACCATCTGGCTCCTTTCTAGTGTTATTAGCTAGCACCCCTTTTGACAAGATCACTGGTAGATTTTGACGTGTGTCGGCAGACTGCAACGAAACCAACCGTCCAGGTGTACCATCGGATCCAGTTGCTTTCACAGACCCGTGACTGACATACAATATCAGTTTCAGTTTAAGATCAGAACACAGCTCCACCAAATATATGAGAAAATGACTCGCACTGGATGCACGCCAAACAAGAGCATCAGGGAAACAAACAATTAATCAGCCTAGCATTCATGTTGTACCACAATTCTGGTAGAACTAGGTCTCAAAAAGAACTCAGCCGGTATCGGCAGATATGAAAGCCGGTATACATGGGAAGAATAGGGTAGGACACTAGAAGTGGGAGGGCGAAATGCCTCTAGGCTCTACACCCAATTCAGCACCATTGCCTGTCACACATCAAGATTGCATCTGAAGCTACTAAGCTATATAGCAAAAATGGCAATGGAGCGGTGAAATTGCGGATCACCTAACGGTTTCAACTGTGACCTGTGTTAGAGCCTCAAAGATACTTGAACAATCTTCTACGAAGATTTGTTCATAAGTTACTCTCCATTCACAAAGCTTTTACTGTCGTAGTACTTCTTCTCGCTGGCTTCCTTCTTCTCATTCCGCTTCTGCACAAAGCCATCACATGCCAAATATGAATAAACACACCAAATAAGTGGACCAGAATAAATGCGGACCATATCAATCCCCACACCAAAGAACATGTTGTTGAGCATAGTTATTGCAGGAAATACTGGTCCCAGGGAGACAGACAAATATTAAATGCTACATATCCAAAAATATTTACTCAGGCACTAATAGTGTACCATAAACATCAGTAGAAAATGACTCCTGTATACACAACATTGATATGAACAGGCCAAAAGGAAAACCATATTTGCACAGACAAGAATATATAGCGTAGAACTGCATGCAGCACATGGAGGACCAAAACTCCACCCAACAATCCAATCCAATATCAGGGTAGTTACCTGGTAGGCTTCATGGTTAGACACTATCCTCCTTATAATAGTACTAGTGGTGATGTCCAAAGGGCTCTCCAGCTTATGATAAATGCCCAGAGCAATTGGAACAGCGTATGGATTTGTATCATCCTGATAAGTGCACAAGTGACGATGATAAATTATCAAGGTTCAACACTTGCAAATTCCAAGAAAAGGGCATCTTATTTACCTCTGTATAGTCCATGTTCTCAGCTATAGTTCCATGAACAACCAAAGAAATATTAAAGGTGGTAATCTGTACAAAATTGAAAAGTTAGAGAACTCCCAACATACACCACATACATATGAGCTTATTGACAACAAAAATTGCAGCTGGTGGGTTCCAAGATGATCCTCAATATCAGTACATAAGTTTAGACAATATGTTATACAGGTGAAAACATACAGATTTCATTTGGTGCAAAAAGGCTTGATTGTTTTACGCACAATGATTACAGGTTAGGTGCCTTCTATGTCGTGATTCAGTGAAACCAGTGTGGACGAACTGAGGACACTGATCAAGACATCACTGAGCACAATGAACAAATTATGTCAGTGTACTACTGTTCTATGACTCTTTGGGAATGCCGTAGACTGGAATAGAATTCCGGAGTTAAAAATTTCGCAGAACCTAGTGGCTTATCATGGTTGGTATCGCAGCTTAGCATGGGCAATGCAAGCAACCAGAAAACACAATTTCCTTGCAGTAATGAAGATCAGGGTAGAGACGCGAGCAAAGGATACTGGAAAAGCTAGAGGTTATCGAAGGCTATCGATCTGTCCCAATAAAAATGGTAGGCTATGAAAACCTGCTCTCTGTTGATTTCCTTGTTATCTTTTCTCTGTCGATTTCATTGTTATCTTTCATTTTGTAGTGAACTAACTTTCATACTTGCCAAAAAAAAATCTATGTGGAGTTGCCGCTGTTCTACACGTAGATGTTTTGAAGCTTTGATTGTTGTCTATCATGAGTGCAGGCCCTGCTCCTTCAGTGATAGTTTGGCTTGTAGGTAACTTTCAAGCTTCCACCAAAGATAGGTCAAGGCCTTTATATCCAACATTAATAGCAAGTGAATCATCACTTAGATAGTTAAATGCATAGTGGACCTAGGAGAGCTAGTGGGCCTACATATCTAACTGGGCCTAGTTACCTAAGCTCAGACCTAGCTTACTCTAAACTATAATCTGGAACTAAGTCAGGGCAATACATTAGTGAATTTCATGGTGGTATAAAAACAAGATTTAAGAATTCCTGCATGGTCTCGGAGAAATAAGATTTCCTATGTGCATATATCCATGAGAAGTGCAAGTCAGCCCATATTTTTACCTAACTTAATACTGGATTTGAAAATAGACTTTTACTGGCACACCACAAATGCCTTAGCATCAAGCATTTTATACTACAATTATATAAAGTCATAGTTAAGAGTCGAATAGAAAACACACCATGTCTTTTGAAATGTCCCATGGGGCACCAATGATCACTTCATCAACATAACGGCAAGCTAAAACGCTCAAACTTCTTTCGTGGAGATTCATGATTGGGCGATGTGGTCCTCGAGTTGAACTGAAGCATGAATGTCAAAATACAAGATGTTGTGTTAAGACAATTGTATAGAGAAGTTATGCTTTACAACAGTGTCATTCTGAGTCTCTGACTAATAACTAAGACGGTTGAAAACCGAATGAAATGTATTAAGTGTTGTAATTACAGGACAAAAGGAGATGAAACCATCGTATTTACCTTATGGTCTGATCTGTGTGGATACCCACAAGTAAAAAATCACCAAGCTCTCGAGCAAGTCGCAATATCTACACATAAGAAACTATGAATACACAAAAGTATGAATTTGTTATGTACATATAGTACATGGCCCACCCATCACCAAGTTAGGGAGAGTATCCCCATGAAGTTTATCATTTAAATTAGCAAGATGTCTTTTAGCTTAAGCCCCATGCCATTTAGTGATAAGATCTATGATTTGCTACTTAAATTTAATTGTTAGGCTTTTATAGAAAGAGGTCCCCCTACGAGGAATAAAGCAAGCAAGAATTAGAAGAAAATTTCTTCTTTCTTACCCCTGGGGAGGGGGGTGGGGGGGTAGCCTATCACCCTACAAGTCTAGTATAGAATAGAATTACTATTTCTATAGAAGTTAAGTTCAGTTTGAACCTTGGAGTAAGAATGAGAAAACATACAACCCAGACATACATATGCAAGCACCCAAATGCTGAGAAAGATGGCATGGTTTTCCTCTGTTTCCTTTTGTGTTTAGAGGGGTTGGCATTTACCTCGACGTGTCCAGCATGGAACAGATCAAATGCACCGTCTATGTAAACTATCCGAGAATCTGGTCCTGGACCCTGCATTGGTAAAGCTTAGTCAACAGAAAAGGAAATAAGTTGAGAAAAGAAGAACTTTTAGTTTTATCTAGTAGAATAACAGAAGCTATCACTAGCTTACAAGAAATTTGAACTATATTCAACTAGATTTTACACTTACAAAGTGAATATTAAAGCTAACAAGTGTAGTATGTCAAGGATATGTGAACTTTTATTATGACTATCACCCCTCCCAACTCAGAGACACTCAACCCCTCGACCGGAAATCAAATGGAATTTGATTAATTAATGAAGCACACTGCACGAATAGCTCCTCTCAAGTCCTGATTCATGCCTAGTAAGTCCACCAACACCAAAAGCTTCATATTTTAAGAAGAGGAAACATTTGTCAGTGCAAGTTTCTATCAATGATGCACAGATAAACCTCTACCTAGGTAAAACCTGTAGACAAAGGAACTGTCTTTTTGCATAGAGATTATCAGTGTACCACCTCAAACTAGTTTCTGATATCAGGATTAGGTGCTAACCACGCTGTAGAGGCTGGTTGGATATTCATTGCCCAAAATAAATGATGTATTATGCATGAGAATCTCTGAACCAGAAGTTATACCCGGCTATTTGAGAACTGCACTATTCGCCGAGATGTAGGAAGAAAATGAGCTATTTTTGTTCCACTTCCAGGTCCACTATGATCAATATTCTGACCATGCCCATGACTGAACTGTCTTTGCAGTGAAGAGTGGTTCTGATTATCAGAAGCTGGTCTCTCTCTAACACAAAGCAGCATTCTTCCTGCAATGAAGAAAAAACATGCTCAAGATGACAGTAAAATCTTTTTACGACTATAAACAGTTTCTTAGTAGAAATGACCAACTTGTTGGTTCCCAATGAAAATTGTACTATATACTGTCCTGGCTCGAAAATGGATATATCAACAATTTTACAGTGCACGTGATGGTTGAAACAAGAAAATAGGGTGAGTCTTGACGACAGATATGACACTACTGTCAATTTGTTTCTCAAAGTGGCGTATCAGGAGAAACCAGATAAGAAAATTTGGTGAGCAGAGAGCTTGTCAACAAATAGGTTTCTGGTTGACCTAGACCCAACTGCAACAGCAGAGATGACTATGAGATTTAGGCATCAGAGAAGGCTTGCAACTAAGAACTCAAATCATAATATTCCATTTTGGTAGAAGTTTCAAACTTCAATTTCAGTTATAACTTTTAGTATTTAATAACACATAAAAAAAGCAGAATCAGTACCAACAATGTCTGTCGTTGACACTCCTTCAGTTCTTTTAATCTGCTTATATCGGCCAGCCTTTTTTGCAAGGGCATATGCATCAGTACCATCAGGGAGCAGGCAAGGATCATCACCATGGATAATGTAATCAATATTATACTCATTGAAGAGCTTGTTCATGAAATCTTCAGTTATGGCATATGGTGCATCTGGAATGACATCATCCACCCATTTGACAGCACGGACCATTTTCATCCTGTATTACCAAGAAAAAAGGAAACATTAGAAAAAAGAAACTTATGCTGAACACAATGGAATTTAGGATTGATACCATAATGCATCCAAATAACCAGAAGTACGACGCCGAAAACCGCATACAGCCTGGCCTAAACTACATTAATTGCAAAATCCGGCCTTGCAAACTAACTACAACCAGAGCACATAAAAGCACATGAAGAGTTCCCGATGCTACAGATTGCAGAAGCAGAGAGACATTATGGTGTCAAGTAAGCATTCTAGAAACAGGAGTAGGCACAGTGATTCCTGCAAGGCTGACAGCAAATCTTGCTTTACCACACCGATTTTCTAAAATACATTCATGATGTTGGTGCAAGGTCGGTTCGGCACCGATTTTTCTAACAATACATTCATGCAATTTGAGTAAATTTGGTTTTATTACTACCAATCAGCGGCGCAATGCACGCATACCACATAGATCCTATAAAATTAAACGCTCAAGATCAGCAGGTAGTTAGTGGCTCCAGCATAAGTGAACATTTCTAGCGTTACCTAATACTTGACCATATGAACCAATCCCAGATCCAGCCAGGATATCGACTGGCCAAGACACACTTAACTCCAGAACTGTAATACGGATTCTCCAACTAAAAAAATAGCATTCATGCAACAAGACAGTACCGATAGTAGTTCCAGTAACCATAATTCAGAGCCATACTCCTTTCGAGATACTAATCACCAAATGAAACAATGCTAACATTCCCAATTGCTGGTCTGTTTTAAATCCATACAAGTCCCAGAATACCAAAAGAGTCTACCCAGAATTCAAGGTAAAGAAAGGAACTTCGATGCAACTACAGTAGCAGCTCAACAAAGACATTTATTACAGAATGACACTAATAGCTGGTTCCGAGTCCTGACAATGAGCAACAACCACAAGTGTTCCCAGCAATTTACATTGTAAGGATTTAGTTAGAGGGAGTCCCAGAACAAGCATCAATCTAAGGTGGGGAATATTACTATCTTGATTCTGTTCTCATCGGAACAAAATGTTTGGTTGGAGCACAAAAGGTCGCAGCAGCAATCTTAATACATGAAAACGCTAGAACTATGAAGAGATCGGGGATGACCGACCTCTCATGGAGCGGCGTGACGGGGGGGCCCTTGTTGGCGGTGATCTCGTCGTCGCTGACGACGCCGACGACGAGCTCGTCCCCGAGCGCCCGCGCCTGGCGCAGCGCGTTGCAGTGGCCGTAGTGCATCATGTCGAAGCAGCCGTCCATGTAGACCCGCACGGGGCGGCGCCGGCGGCGGAACCGCCGGCGGAGGGCCTCGACCGGCGGCAGGCTCGGGGCGGCGGGGCCGCCGCCGAGGTGGAGCGCGACGACCGAGGCGCCCAGCACGATGCCGCCGATCACGCACGCCGCCACCGTCCGCGCGCTGCTGCTCCCCGCATCCATGGGTAAGCTAGTGCAGACAGACACACGGGACGGGAGTCAGCGCCTCACCGGGCTGAGGGGAGAGCGGTCGCCTCCGTTTCTGTGCGCGCGAGTTTGCGGTGGGATCTAGTCTAGTCTGTCTAGGGTTAGTGATCCGGGTGTGCGGCTGGAGCTGGAGGGCCCGTCGCCATGGGAGATGGGATGGGAGGTCTCGAGATCCACTGAGTGAAGTAACGTTGCAGCTTTACACCTCTCAGCCTCCATCCGATCCACATCCAACGGTCCATAGGACACAAAGCCAAAATGCTCCATCAGTTGGATTCAGATTTTTTCGAAAAGAGGAAATATATAATTTTTTATTGCAGTCGGATTCAGTTGAACTTGAAAAACTATAACAAAAAAAAATCATATAACAATAAAACATGAAAATAATATACAATAACATATTATGCAATAAAAAGTTAAACAATTTAGTAGCATTTGACATTCAACAGTTGTAGCACGTAACATCCGAATTCTACATGAAGAACTGTCAATATCGAACAATCATTCAAGTGTCATTTCAATTGTATGCTTAGAAAAAAAAGAATACAGTTAACCCCCAAAATATTGTAGTTAGCCCCGTCCAAAATACTACTACCTAACAACTTTCTTTGAATCGGAGGAGAAACATATGTAGAGCCTTCTTGTGCAAGGAATCGAGCCAAAGTTGAGTTGGGGAGGAGATCTCTTTAGGTATCTTTGAGTTTTGGAGGAAGAATAAAAATGTTTCAATTTGTTGATCTAGGTTTACCTCACAGAGGTCTGTTATGCACGAAGCGGCGCTTGCTACGAGCGCTTGCGCTCATACCAGCATCGTTATCTCTTGTGACACCGTTGAAATTACGATGACCCATTTGGTACGAGTGTGGGCGTCCGTATCGTGTCTCGTTATCTCTTATATTGGCTTTTTCATTTGTCCAGTCTGGTACGATCACCGGTACCAGACATTGTTAAACATTCTATGAAATTATGATGCTTCTCCAGTTGGACTGCGTCTCATTAAGTCTTATGTTAACTTAATTCCAATGACGCTAAGTGGGACGACCGCTGGTACAATACTTGGTCGCGCTACGTTTTGTGAGGCCAGAAGCGACTACTTTTCTCTAGAGCTTTTTAAACCTGAAATGTTAGTCCAATGCATGAATGAAGCACATATAGAGAGTGAATTAAGTGAGTATTGGTACTCACCAATTTAATTAATAATAACAAGTGGGTAGCTTTTTTCTCCTCTTTTTCGGGAACTTCGAAAACTTTTTATTAAAGAAGAACAAAACTAAAACAGACAGTATTTCACATGGTTTCCTCTCATGAAATAATAAAATGCTTCCATTTTAGGTTGTTTATCCTGACCATGATGATCATAAAGTAGGCTTGGGCAATGGTACACCCATCCGGAAGTAGTTGGCCTTCAAGGTTATGCCTTTGTCGCGGTAGAACTTAGACTATTTCTTGAGGAAATGTACTACAAAAGGGTTTGCAAGGGTAATTCAAACCCCAATTAGTTAAATCCTTAATGGTTATTAAGAAGGGTGTATCCATTATGACTCCTTTAGCTAGCAAGAGGACATCCTCTGTTCACACCTTTAGTAATTTTAATAGTAAGTTCAAAATGTCCTCTTGCTAGCTGGTAGTTTATAAGAGAGTGTTTATATTATAACTCTAACTCGCATACCTTGAGTGCAACTTGCATATGTGGCGTCATCTTCTCTCTTGGGTTCTCAAATTCATCATTTAAAAAAAAAAATCGAGGTATAACCGTGAGTTGGCGCATGACTATTAATCAAGCTCTTATGTCATTTCATCTTCATTATACCTCATCATTTTCAGATTTTCTACCTAATTAGGTTTCGATTAACCTGTAAACTTAGTAAGAATGAGGGTCTGGCGCTTAGCTAAATTGTGCATCCACGGGTCGTGTTCTTTTATGAAGAGATTGCACATAGTTTTAGTGATGACAACTTTATTGGTTAACTGGCCATGACTTGCATCGTGATTTATAACTATTTCAATAAAATTAGTATTTTTTCAGTTTGAGCAGCAATAAAAAAATTGAGGGTATCCTCAAGTGATTGATTGTTACCGTTGCTACCTCCATTATTGTTTCCACAGTTGTTTGGAGCTCCTCCCGGGTTAGCAAATGATTTCTGATAATCTGAGTCATAACTTTGACTTTTCCAAACAGGATTAAAACTATTGCTAGCGATGAAATCAATTTCCTCGATATTAGTTTCAGCCATAACATTTATAGGGGAGCTCTCATCAGGCGAGGTCTTCCCAACCAAGGCCAGCACCACCGTGGTCCAAGCCGTTGTTCCTATGGTCAGGAACAATCCAGTGCCACATCTGTTTTACTCTTTTTTTTTTCCCTTCTAGGATTTGTTTGGGTACGTGATTTTCTTATACGTATTTATCGTGCGATTTACCCAATCGTTTCTGTCATGGTGTCAAATCTGGGCAATACATTATTTTTACGTGTACTTGTTCAAGGTAAGATGACTTCAGAATTTGCGGTGATCTTTTCATGTCAGATATGGAGTTTTGGTCTCGGGGCAGTGCATATGTTTGTGCTGTAATTTGGACCGCAGCTACTAGACAAATTGAGTGATTGATTAATACTCTGAAAATCAAATGTAATCAGGTGCCCTGATAATAGTTTGTGAAGTTTTTATGTTCAGACATTTTGAAGAATAATACAACCTTTGAAGAATCAAAACAGAAATACTTCACACAACATAACTTACAGGTTATAGTCGGAATGAAAACAGATATACTATGCACATCACCTACAAATTATTATTTTTTGAAACGGAATCACCTACAAATTATAGTCAATACACAAATAGCTAGAGATCTTACATACCAGATCGTAGACAAATAGTTTGACTGCTTGCATAACCACTACGGGAAACGCACACAACGCCGACGGCCGGAAGATACGCCAACGGCCAAATGTCGGGGCCGTCGGCGTACAACCCGAGCTAGGGCAGCCGCGATCCCGGCCGTCGGCGTAGATATGCATACGCCGACGGCAGCCGTCGGCGCCGAAGGCCGTCGGCGTACAAACGCCCGCCGTGACGGAGCGGGGACGGCCGTCTCGCTACGTTGAGACGTCGATGGCCACCGTCGGCGTATTGTTTTTTTCCAGCTATTATAACTAAATTTAGATTTATTTATTTCTGTATATAATATTTAATATAGTTATAATTTATATATAAATTGGATCTATAATTTCCCTACCAATTTTGGTATCCCACCCGCATAAAATAACGGTTTGAGTCTTCCGGAACCCGCATAAAATAACGTTTGAACTAACCATAATGTTCAGTAGATATATTGTTTTTGTATAACAGTCCAACATAAATTAGGTTATCTGTTACACTAATTACACTACTGAATTCTAGGAAAAGGTGGTTCAGAAAATATAAAAACAACTTCAGAAGGACACAAAACGCCAGGATCGTGTGTTTCCTTCGAGCGTTTGTGAACCGTTGGATCAGCGGTGTGTTTCTTTCTGGCGCTTGTGAGCCGATCGATCAGCGGTGCATGTAGTATGTCCAATCAGGAACAAGCACACGGATCGTGTGTTTCTTTCGAGCGCTTGTGAGCCGTTGGATCAGCGGTGTGTTTCTTTCGAGCGCTTGTGAGCCGATCGATCAGCGGTGTGTGTTTGTTTTGAGGGGTGAGGTGTTGGATCAACACTATATATAGCCCACCTCACCCTAATGATAAACCTAAACCTAAACCTAACCGTAACTTCGATTCAAAAAAAACCGTCAAAGATATATATCTAAAGAAAGTATACATTTTGAATCTAAAAGTGATTTTTTTCAAAAAATCATGACCAAACTATTCGGCACTCGTAGTTCAAATCAGACCCACTTCCAACGAAATCGGCAGGAACTTATCTAAAATGTTTGAAATACCCAAATATATTTTTATATCCAAACCCAAGGTTAAATGCACTTATAAGATGGTCTACTATTTATTATCTATTTGGATGTTTCTCTTTCGGTGAGCCATTTTGGTAGCTGCTTCACAAAAAAGCCTGTTTTGATAATAAAAAAAATAAAAAATGGGTTTTTTATTCAACGAAAACCCTAAACCCCTTAGTCAATACTATCGTACAACCAAGATACACCAGGGTGTCAAATATTGCCTCATTCCGACATTTTTTGCTATGTTAAATGTTATACCCTAGCTCATTTCAGTCGAAAACCATACATATTTGTACCTCGTAGCTCATTTCTGTGAAGGTTTTTTTATAAAAACTTTCATAACTCATGTTTATAATTTTTTCCAGGTGGTAGGTCATATAAAAGGATTCCATGTGAAGGTTTTCCATTTTTTTGATTTTTTTGAATTAGTTATGTCTAACCCTGGCCTGAAACCGAGACCGTAAACCCTAACGATAAACCTAAACCTAACCGTAACTTCGATCGAACAAAAACCGTCAAAGATCTGTAAAGAAAGTATACATTTTGGATCTAAAAGTGATTTTTTGAAAAAATCATGACCAAACTATGCGGCACTCGTAGTTCAAATCAGACCCACTTCCAGCGAAATCGGCAGGAACTTATCTGAAATGTTTGTAATACCTAAGTATGTTTTTATATCCAAACCCAATGTTAAATGCACTTATAAGGTGGTCTACTATTTTCTATCTATTTGGATGTTCCTCTTTCGGTGCGCCGTTTTGATAGCTGCTTCACAAAAAAAGCATGTTTTGACACTAAAAACTTAAAAATGGATTTATTTTTTGAGTATTTTCCCAATTTCCTATAACTATCAAGGTTTTTGTGATGCAAAAGTTGATATGGATGAAATATTTGAATTCCTCTCATTTTTCTAATCGATTTAGGTATTTAATTTGTCAAATTTCGATTTACGGATTTAAAGATATGAATTATTCCATATTAAATGTAAAAAGGAAAATAATAAAGTAAAATTCAGTTTATTGTTATTTATTTGAAATATACTATTACATAATCATTATTAATTTACTCAAACAAATTTTTAAAATTTAAACAACGAAAAGTGTAACATCATAACCGAGGGGTTAATATGATTGATAGGGTATTAATATCAGTAAGTTCTAATTTCACATTTGGAATCTAGTTTGGAAGGAACTCAAAAGTTAAGCGTGCTTGGGCTGGAGCAATCTGAGTATGGGTGACCGAACGGAAAGTTTGACCAGGGTAAGTACTTTGACATATAATTAAGTGTGCAATTAAGGATTAAGTATGTGACTAAGTTGAAAATTTCGAAATACAAATAAAAAGAATTAAAAAAGTTCAAAGAATAAAAATAATCGACACTCAGAGGCCGACGGCAATGCCGTCGGCGTATGGTGCACTGACGGAACGGCCGGATGCCGTCTTGTGGGTCCCACCATCACGTACGCCGACAGGGTACACATACGCCGACGGCCGGGTGGGTACGCCGACGGGCCGAAACGCCGACAGCGCTACGCCGACGGCCTTCTGGTCTACGCCGACGGTTTCCGGCCGTCGGCGTCTTGTGGGATTCCCGTAGTGAACTAACGACCTCACAAATAGTTAATACATCTTACATAGCTGATTGATACACAAATACTAACAAACAAATCACTGACAAAACATAACTAGATAGAACTAGGTCAAGGGTATCATACTCCATAACACTCAGCATCGGAGACTGAGAAGTCTTTTGCTCGTAACAATGGCTGACCAAGCAACAATAACCTCCACCTTAGAGTCGCCAAGGTCACAGATACCCTGGCTTATGTTGCAATATTTGGGCCTGAACTTCACCTGACCTTTTGCAGCAATATCCTTAGGTTCCAGGCAGCGTTTTTTTCCTTTGCTTTTTGCAAGCGACTCTGAGAAAGCTTCTATGCCAACTTTCAGGCTTTCTTCCCATTCTAAACACCAGTTGTTCCTCTCTTTTTGTAATTGTACAGAAACAACACACCTTGACAGATCAAGGTAGCTATCTGAGTCCATTGGCATCTCGCCGCCGTCAAAATCACGAGAATCAAGTAGCAGAATTTCTTTGGACAGATCCATAACATCATCAATGGTGCCTTCGCTACTCATGAGCAAACGCTCCTCAGGTTGTGAGTAGCACACAACTCGGCCTCCATATTTGAAACGCATTAGACTACCTTCAACAATGCAGACACCCAAGATAGTGGCCTGGACAGTTTCTGGATATTTGTCCAGGCTTAACTCTGCTGCACATTTGCAGTTCTCAAATTTAACAGAAATGGGACCAGTAGTGTAACCGCCACAGTAATGGTAGTGTTGGTTCATCAATGTTCTGTCTGGAGACCTTGTTCTGCCCTTAAGTTTTAGTTGGACTTCGAAGTCAACAGGGTCCAAAGAAAGAATTGCCCGAGATGGGCCAGTCAGGCGCAAAAACTGATCCTGCAAGGATAATCATCGTCATTATACTTGACTATAGTGATGTAATCAACATCATTATACTTGACTGTAGTGATGTAATCAACAATTACAAATGCAATGAGGAAAAGAGAGAATCAAATACAGCACATACATCTTGTGTGAGTATCTAGGGGTTATCCCTTGTCCGACAGAAGAGAAGGTTGCGGTCGCGGTCCACATTGTCTCGGGCAGCGACCAGGCCATACACATAGAGTGGCCAGTTCAAATTTTCTTCTTTTATTTGAATTTCAAGCTGCTCCTAGTAGTAGCAATACCAAACGGGATGCGTCCACGTTTCCAGTGTGTAAAGTACATGGGACTCAATGTGGCTACAGCAGCAAATTAAGTCAAGGGTCAGAAAATAATATTCCATCATTGCAAGGAAGGAAATCTGCTTGAAAGATGAGTACAATAAGAGAAGCATGAAGTAAAGTAAATTGCACAAATTTGAGACAAAACATCCTAATTGCATGTTTGTGGTTTACTTACTCGTGTCTTCAAAGGAACCGTAGCAATAATATTCACAGCTGGAACGGTAGACGGCGAATTGCCTCTCCTCTAGAGCCATCTGCTCCTTTGTACATTGTGTCTCTTCCTCCTCCTGGTACTCGTAAGTATATTTCTTGAAACGGATCAGTTGCAGTTTGGCGCAGATCTCCCTCTCCCTTTCCTCAGCACCCTGCTTATTTTCCTCAGCATCCTGCTCAACCATCTGGCGTAAGTGGGCATCCATGATATCCTTCCAGTTCATGTCATCATCCTCATCATCGTCCTCATCCCCATCCTCAACAGATTTCTGTTCGTCCATATCCGTATCCACTTTCTGGAGAAGCGTGTGATCCCTGGCAGTCATCGACTCGTCAGGCTCCATGACATCCTCACCCAGTCACCCTCAGAATCGAGCTCGAGGATCTTCACCACCTTGAGGCTCCACCACCGCCACCGCCACTACTTTAGGGTTTGCATGTTGAGAGATGATCATGGACTGATGGAAATCACGTACAGACACACGCACGACGCACACACAGATTGCATAAAATTTATTCGACCACATCAGTATGTACGAACGTGAAGAAAAGGGGCAAAGGAGAAGTGCTCAAATGTACTCACGTGCAGTGTTGAGACTCGAGAGGAGATGATCCACGTGGAGGTGCGGCGGCGGGAGATGCGTTGCCGGGAGGACGGAGGCTGGAGGGGCGTCATCGGACAGGGACGGGCGTCGTCGGATAGGGACGGCGGTGAGACAGTTGTCGACGGGAGGGTCGGCACGGAGGGGCGTCGACGGGAGAGACAGCGGCCGGCCGCAGGGAGGGTGGCGGCGTTGCGCGCTTGGGCGTTGGAGGGCGGGGCGACGGCAGTGCGGTGGGGTAGGATTATAGAAAGGGTTCCCTTTCCAAAGGTCGTCCTGTGATCGACAAGGCACCCTCGTTGCGCGCGCGAGGCCTGCTGTACGAAGCCCCCCGCGCGTACGAGAGCCCGTTGCCTGCCGCTTTGTGTACACAGTAGAAAAGAAAATAAACTACATCGTAGTTGGGTTGCTGCTGGATGTATAACCATGTTGCTACTGGATGTACATACACGTTGCTACTAAATGTATAGAACTGGAGATGTACTGCTACCGGATGTACAAAACTGGAGACCGGATGTACAAAACGGAGGAGATGTACAACCACACTGCTATCGGATGTACAAAACTGGAAATTTACAACCACACTGCTACGGATATATAAAAACTGGAGATGTACAAAAATTGGATATGTACAAACTAAGATGTATAAAACTGTAAATGTACAACCACATTGCTATCGGATATACAAACTATACATAACCGGATGTATAAATTTTTTTTGTCGAAACCTATTAACATGAGATCTAGTTTTGAAAATCTCGACACGAGGAGCTCAAAAGTGAAAACCGTTCGTAATTTGGATTAGCGGTTCTCAAGATATTTCGTTTTTAGTTTCCGTTTTGAAAAAATAAAAGGGAAAACTCCCTCCCACCACACCACGTACCCTTCCTTTCTCTCTCTTCCTCTCCACTTTAACTCCGGTTGCGACACGTGGCGAATATTCAAACAACAGCGAGTGACCGCATAAAGGAGAAGATGTCACTTGTCACGAGGAGAGCGAAGCGGGGTTCCCTTCTCAAAGGGAACCCTTTTTTTAATGATTACCCAGTGCGGTCGATGTCTTGGGAAGTTGCCGGGTCTGCTAGTAGTTTGGGCTCCTGGGCAGCATCGATGGTTATTCCCTTGTTGGGCTAGGTGACAACTGAAATTCGGATACGATCCGATTAAGTTCGGTCGGATAATCCGTTCAGTGATCCGAATAATCCGGTCCGGGGTACTACATTTTAACCACCATATCCTGCTCCGAATCCGGGACTTTAAATCCGAATCCGAACCCGACGGATATGTTAAAACCAGATGCGGATGTTGTTAATACTCGTACAGCCCGGTCCAGAATCAGTTAGGCCTCTATATCATTACTAGTTCCTGGCGTTTGTAAAGGCTGTCGTTGTGCTGGGCCTTGACCAAGAGCTCCCAGCTAGTTAGGGTACGATGCTCCGACACACCATCTATTAGTGATAAGGTAAATACTAGTCCCTCCGTTTCATAATATAATCTCTTTCTTTTTGCGAAAAGGACCCTGGCATTAAAAGAAACACCGAACAGTACAAAACATCGCAAGAAAAACAAAAATTATAATGAGATCGTTGAGATGCCCTTCGTCTTCAACCTCCAGACCGTGTCGACGGCGCGCCGCCGCTGCCGCTCCTCCCAGAGCCGGCCTGACGTTGTTGGATGCGGACGGGAAGTTGACGAGCGGGTCAAGAAGACCACATCCGCCCCGGAGCCGAAGAAGAAGGATGGACCGCCGATGAAGCTCCATGATGATTCGGGGATCACCACCGCCAGAAGAAGTCCTATAGAACCACAACACTCCCACAAGCTTCTCGACGTCGCCGCCGGGATGGGGCTGAAGCTGGGAAGACATTATTGCAATAAGCACCGCCGCCACCAACAGAGCGCCGCCCCAACAAACCTGGACACTAAAACAAGAGAACGGAGCCCTCTCCCACCGACGAGGATCGAGATCCACCATGCCTCCATGGCCCGAAGGCCACAGAGGCGGAGCAGATCGGCGGCGGCGGCGACATGAGGCGGAGAACCCCTAGATAGCCTCTAGGATCGCCTCTCTCTTTCATGGCTGGCTGCGTAAATCTCTGCCATAATAATATAATCCTTTTTAACAAGCTGATTTAGCTTGCGAAAAAAGCTTATATTATGGAAAAGAGGTAATACATGTCTAAGACTGACTAGAAGGAAATCTCCGGGCCACTCCGACACCGTCAATCTCATGTCCATCCAATGCTCTCGGTTTGCTTCTTATTTTTTACCGTGGCTAACCACGTATGTGCAACTAACAAATATCTTGTTTTTGACACCGGAAATCCTCCATATTATACCCCCAATCCCCATAACGCTATTGATAGCATAGCGCCCACGAATCATCTGGTCTTCGCTTTTTGCCGCCCCTGTGAGACTGCGATCCGCTTGTTGTCGTTGTGTGGCGCCCCCATTGACCCTCTCGTCGTCGCTTTGCTTTCCCTGTTGTCTCCATGACCTGCTCGTCGATCTTCTCTCCTTGAAACATCCGCCTCCACCTGGTTCGACGCGTTCACTGGAATGAAAGTAGTGTGTATTATAAATTATTAATTGGTCATAGTTGAGATACTAAATTTAATAGACATCAAAGTAGTGTGTATTATAAATTATTAATGTGAACAATTGGATGGTTGAACGAATGGATGATATGTATCTTTCATATGCAAATTAATAATATTAATGAAGATGACATGGACAATTGATTGGCTAAGAGAATAGATGACATGGAGTACGTGTTCGCATGTTGAGATAAGCAATCATTAGCGCAAGTTACTGTGATTTTGTTTTATCAGAGATAGAGATATAAAAAGGTTTTTAATCAATAAAAATAATTTCACTTTTATGGTAAGAATAGTTAATCAAATCGAGTGCAAACATTGACAACTGGGATCAAATCCAGGAGGGAAAGCTCTTATATCTCTCCTAGCCGGATTTGCTGACAAACTCTTATATCCCTCCTAGCTAGATTTGCCTACTAGGGATGCCAGGTTAGAGCAGAGAGAGTTCGGTGGTCGACGTAATGGGGTGCGACACAAGGAGTTCTACAATGATGGAGGGGGTTGAGCCGTCTGTTGGGGGTATTGTTTGAAGGGTGGCTATTTGTGCATGCCTTTATGTGGCGAGACCAGACAACTTTTGTTGTAAACGGTTCATAGGACACAAAGCCAAAATGCTCTATCAGTTGGATTCAGATTTTCTTCGAAAAGGGGGAAATACCGGGCCTCGGTATCTATTGATGCATAGACTTTTTTATTGTAGTTGGATTCCGTTGAACTTGAACGAACTATAATAAAAAAATCATATAACAAATAAAACATGAAAATAGTATACAATAACATATTATGCGATCAAAAGTTAAACAATTTGTATCATTTGACATTCTTGTAGCAGTAACATCTGAATTCTACATGAAGAACGGTCAATATCGAACAATCATTCAAGTGTCATTTCAATTGTATGCTTAGACCAAAAAAGAATACGGTTAACCCCAAAATATTGTAGTTAGCCCCTTCCAAAATACTACTCCCTTCATTCCTAAATATAAGATGTTTTTAGCTCTTTTAGTCTTATTTCAGATTCAGATGTATATAGACACATTTTAGTGTACTAGCACATTTGACCGTGCGTTGCAACGGAAGAAAAAATTACACGTAGACACACACGACTTAAGTAGTGACTATTTATCTATAAAACTTATGTTCAGCATCACCTCTCCAACAAAAGCATGACATGATGACAGCCACAAATGGAAAAAAATAAAGATTAAGAACTACTCGTTGATAGATAGGTGATCGTCCATCTAAGTTTATGAATAGAGAACGAAAATAAAATTTTAAGATTTTATCTTAATCATGAGACCTAAGAAGGTGTAAGGCAATTATTTGTTTGTAAAGGTGCACATAGAAAGTAACTAAATTAAAATCGACAAATATAATCTCATCAAAGTATCTATCAGCCTGCCACCAAGAGTATGATCACGCCTACAGCAAACAATCATATCTAAACCAATCTTCTCCTGAAGAGTACATAGTATTGGGCAAGAAGTATTAGAAGTTAGAGAAATAAAGAATGAACCATGTGTGAATGGTTGCCCCAAGCATAAGTTTACACGTCTTGTATAAGAAGTATGTGGAGCCGTATTTCATATAGATTCTATATCAATTCTTTGTGATTTAGGGAGCAGTTCCCTTTCGTTTTGCATATTTTCTTTTAAGAAATGCATTAACAAATGTATTAGCCGGAGTATCATTAGTCATGTATAGTAAACATGTACATTCATTGTCATCACTAATTAGTGTTGCATAAAATTTGGCCTAATTATAAAGACTCCATGTATACCTTGATTCGATCCCAATATTCCAAGGTATTTTCAAGAAAAAATAAAAATGGCAGTTAACAGTCTTCTAGACATGCGACCAACCATTCAGAATTTTGAGCAGTTCAAAGCTTGTAAATGAGCAACGTGCTAGTACAGATATGTAACCTGGTAACATGCAGTTGCATGATTGATTACCTGATGAGAACTTGACAAAATTGGAGTCCAGACGTGCAGCAGTAACTCGGGTTATAGTTTGCCAGTAGAAAAAAATTGCCTATCCTGAACATCAAGCATCTGTCATAACCACATCAAGAGCCTGCGCAGAGCACCCGCTCGCCTAGGTGATATGCAACATGGAGGCGACCACATCAGGCATCTAGAGGCAGAGAAACCGTGGCAACAGGCGATCTGAATCATCATCTCAAACGCCTCCTGCGCGGAGCCCTCTCACGGTCAGTGGCGGAGGAGAGGGACTGGATGATGATGGTGTCGGCGCTCAGCCCGACGACGGGGGTGCGAGAGCCGAGAACACGGAGAGGAGAAGCAGTGCAGGTTGGGACAGCCAGATGCGAGGTGGGAGGCTAGCCGTGGCAAAAAAATAAGAAGAGGAGGGAGCGATGGATCTAGATCCAGGAGGAACACATCTTCCAGCTGCACTCCTCCCTGATCCCCTCCCACCATGAGCATCTCGAGACGGGGAATTGGCTGCAGAGGAGCTGGAGCTCGGGGAGGGAAGGCTAGGGGCGATCGAGGCCCCGTTTCATTGTCCGGAAGATGTTCTGGTCGCCAGAGGCCAGAGATCGACGTGGTGGCCGCCGGATGTGGGCGCCTGGGCGGTGACCAAGACGGTTTGGTTCGGGAGGAGCTGGTTCATCCGAGGCAGGAAGAATTAAAGAGCATGAACCGGTACGGTGGCAATTGTGCAGTATTATGGGATTTGGTGGGAGGGCAAATTGGTAAAAAGTAGACGGACGAACCAAAAAAGACTTATTGATTTTATTATTAGGTAATAGATAGGTACACTTATTTTTGTCCGTATTTTCTCTATAGTGAAATAGACTAAACATTTTTTATTTTGGAATGGAGGGACTACTACCTACCAACTTGCTTTGAATCGGAGGAGAAACATATGTAGAGACTTCTTGTGCAAGGAATCAAGCCAAAGCTGAGCCGGGGAGGAGATCTTTTTAGGTATCTTTCAGTTTTGGAGAAAGAATAAAAATGTTTCAATTTTTTGATCTAGTTTACCTCACAGAGACATGTTATGCACGAAGCCGTGCTTGCCACGAGCGCTTGCGCTCGTACCAAGCATCGTTATCTCTTGTGACACCGTTTAACTTGCGATGTCCCATCTGGGTACGAGCGTGGACGACCGTATCATGTCTCGTTATCTCTTATATTGATTTTTTCGTTTGTCCAGTCTGGTACAATCACTGGTATAGTAGCGCTTGTACTAGACATTGTTAAACATTCTATGAAAAAACGATGGTTCTCTTTTTTTTTTTTGCAAGGAAAATAGATTACATTAAGCCTGAGCAGGGTTCCTATCGAAGTCTAAAGCCTTGGCGATTTCCTGGGGGAAGCTCCGCAGCCAGCTTTCCGTTCTGTTTTGAACTCTACCCATCCTTGCTAGCTCGTGACTGGCACCATTCGCGTCACGACTAATGCTAAACAATTGGATGTCTCTTTCCTGAAGTAATTCACGAATCCTGGTGATTCTGAACGCATGGATAGATGTATTCGGAGCTCCTCTTCGAATCAAATTGACTGCATCAGCACAGTCAGTTTCCACGATTATGTTCAGAGATGTCCATGTCAGGGATAATTTCAGTCCCTCTTCAAGAGCAGTTAGCTCCGCCTCTGTGGGGTTTTTGCAGTGGCATATCTGGCAGCAGGCAGAGAATACCACCTCACCCATGTGATCACGGAGGACCATTCCTACACCTGCACCTCCTCCCTCCACAAAGGCACCATCTACATTTAGCTTAACCTCACCTGGCATTGGTGGGCACCATTTCTTCTTCACCTTCTGCCTGCCATCTTGCTTCGGGACTATTGGGCCAAATCCCAGCTCGTGGTTTACAACCATCTTGCCTTTGACAACATCAGCTGCCGAGAACTGTTTAATTAGAAGCAAAGAGTTCATATAGCTAATTAAGAAGCGTCTGGAGCCTTCAATAGAGGGACATGGCTTATCATGGGTTATCTCATTATGTGCATGCCAGATTCGCCACAGTACCATAATCGACATTGCTCGTTGAAGTTCTGACAGAGAGTGTAGCAAGTGGACCAGCCATTCCGACCCTGTGTTGCTTACTGAATCTTGTTCTGGGATCTCCCATACCTCTCTCATTGCACGCCATAGGTCCCTCGCATGAGGGCACCGCATAAAGGTGTGGAAGGTATCTTCTTCCTCCATTCCACAAATCTGGCATAACCCTGTCACTTCCATGCCTCGGCGCCTCATGTTAACTTGGGTTGCCAACGCATTTCGTACAATCTTCCATGCTAGAACTTTTGCCTTTGGTGGTACTGGACATTGCCAAATGAGCTTCCATCCGGGTCGATCTCCATTTGGCCGTTCACTGCTTGCACCATTCCCCTGTGTGCGGAATTGTTCTTCAAGGCCTAACCTGTATGCGCTTTTAACCGAGAAAATCCCTCTTTTATCCGGATGCCAAGCAAGGAAATCAGCTTCATTCCTTGTGGACGTTTTGATCTTCAAGATTTCTACCACATCCACTGGCAGGAAAACATCCTGTAACCGTTGCACATTCCAATCCCCGTCTGCTGTCAAAAAGTCTGCAACCCATTATACCGGCATCTGCGTTGTCTTGAGATTGGTCGGTAGCTAAAATCCCGCGGAATCCACGGGTCACGCCATGCTCGTATACTAAAAAACGATGGTTCTCCATGAATCGGTACATGGCCTTGTTATGACCGCGTCCGGCTGGACTGCGTCTCATTAAGTCATCTGTTAATTTAATTCCGCTGGCGCTAAGTGGGACGACCGATGGTACGACCACACTCAGTCGTGCTACGTTTTGTGAGGCCAGAAGCGACTACTTTTCTCCGGAGCTTTTTAAACCTGAAACGTTAGTCCAATACATAAATGAAACACATATAGAGAGTGAATTAAGTGAGTAATGGTACTCACCAATTTAATTAATAATAACAAGTGGGGTAGCTTTTTCTCGTATTTTTCGAGAACTTCGACAACTATTTAATTAAAGAAGAACAAAACTAAAACAAACCTTATTTCTCATGGTTGCCTCCCATAAAATGCTTCTATTTTAGATTGTTTATCCTGACCATGATGATGATAAAGTAGGCTTGGGCAATGGTACACCCATCCGAAAGTAGTTGGCCTTCAAGGTTATGCTTTCGTTGCGGTAGAACTTAGACTATTTCCTGAGGAAATGTACTACAAAAGGGTCCGCAAGGGTAATTGAAACCCCAGTTAGTTGAATCCTTAATGGTTACTAAGAAGCGTGTATCTATTATGACAGACATATCAACTATAATAATGTCAAGATGTGTGGGTCACCCCTTGATTGGCACGAGCACGTGAGCTCGGGAGTCAAAACGCTATACTCCACTAGAGCCTAAATCACAGAGCGGAGTGATCTGTTCACACATTTAGTAATTTTAATAGTAAGTTCAACATGTCCTCTTGCTAGTTGGTAGTTTATAAGAGATTTTTTATATTTTAACTCACTCGCGTACCTTGAGCACAACTTGCATACGTGGCGTCATCTTCTCCCCCGGGGTTCTCAAATTCATCATTCTAACAAAATATTTCGAGGTATAACCGTGAATTGGAGCATGACTATTAATCAAGCTCTTATTTCATTTCATCTTCGTTATTCCTGTCACACCATCCCCTGAGACGGTGGACATCGAGTTGCCAGGTCCGCATGATCTGGACCAGGCAAGCAACGAAGGTGCCATTTTCAGTGAGTAATATCATTTTAATTAATCAGCTCTGTGAGCTCTGCTTGTGGACCAATGGGCCACCTGTAAGTCTCTTATTGTGTAAGTGATATAAGGACCAAGTCGTGGTATGTGTGGGACATATGAATCTCACCTACCCAGTTTCCCTTCTCTCCCACCTCCGACTCTCAAATTCTGGAAGGATTGACCTCTCCGGCCACCGTGATCGACCTGCTCTACCCTGGGTCGTCACAATTTTGGTATCAGAGCTTGACTCCACTCCGCTCGTGCTCTAAATCCTCGAGATCAGATCCGTAAAATTCCACCGAGAAAGGTGCTGGTTGCTTCGGCGACTTGGCGCAAAATCCTGATCGGGGTTAGATCTGGGTGGCAAAATGACTATAGGGGATCTGAAATCGATGGAATTTGTACATGAAGGTAACCTGATTCTGTTACAAGGTAGTGTTCCGAAACAACAAAACAAATTGGAAGAATTATCTTCAGAACAATTACAGAAATGGATAGCCGGCAATGATGTGTGGGCTATGGCTATTTGAAAGTGCATGGTTGCCCCCATGTGTGGTTTTGGTAATTAATGACAATCTCTACGGACTAATGTTTGTATTGAGCTACTTGTAGGTGTGTCCATTTGCTTTGCTTGATCTCCATTTGTTGGAGTCAAGGCTAAGGGAAGAAGAGTATTTGTTGATCAAGGCTAAGTGTGAGTTGATCAACACTCAAGTCCAAGTGAAGATATGCCGAAGAGGTGCTTCTCCCATATTGGTGTATGGGGGAGCAACATGTTGAAAGAACAAACGATGTCTCGGATGTCGCCTAGAGGGGGGGTGAATAGGCGATTAACACTTTTTCTATTTAAGGGCTTGATAATTGCGGAATAAAACTATGTGTTTAAATTAACAAGCCAACAACCTAAATTACTAGGTTTACCTATGTGCACCAACAACTTATGCTAAGCAAGGCAAGCAACAAGGTGATAGCAAGATAAATAACTTCAAGCACGAAGGCTATCACAATGTAAATTGCATAAGTAAAAGCTCGGGTATAGAAATAACCGAGGCACGCGGAGACGAGGATGTATTCCCGAGTTCCTCCTTGTTAAGGGAGTACGTCTCGTTGGAGGGGTGTGAGCTCGCCACAAGAGGCCTACTCAAGATGCCACAAAGGTCTCACCCTATTCTCCGATGAACCTCACCCAAGGGATTGGTTCACCTTCCACTATTGGAATCCTTCGAGGCGGATTTCGGAGCCCTTTACAACTTCTCTTGGGGCACACACCCACAACTCAATTGGGGGCTCCCAAATTCGTGCCGAAGCTTCACAACTTGAATACTTCGCGGCACCTCCACACCGTCTAGGGTACACAATGCACCCAAGAGGAACAAAGCTCTTGGAAACACAATGCACCCAAGAGTAACAAGCTTCTCAACGTCGATCTTCACGTATCACCGTAGGGAGAGCAACCCGATGCAACAAATGCAAGAGGCAAGAACACACAAAGTAGTCAAGTCCTTCACTCTCAAATTCCAACCAAGCAACAAATGCTTTGGGGGAATAAAAGAGGAAGAACAAAGGGGATGAACACAAAGCAACCCCAAAATCTAGATCCACTAGTTCCCCTCACTTAAAGGAGATTTTGATTGGTGGAGATGTAGATCTAGATCTCCTCTCTTGAATCCCTAAATTTGGGCAAGAATCATTGGAGGGATTGAGAGGAATCAAAGCTTTGGAGGTCAACAATGGAGGAGTGAGAGAAGCTCCAAAACTTGGGAACCATTGGGAAAGAAGACCCCTTAAATAGGTCCCCACCAAATCCAACCGTTGGGGGCAGTTTTTCCTGCGCGGGCCGGAATTTCCGGCACTTACCCCGGAATTTCCGGACCCCCCGGAGCGACCCGGACGCCCTGGGAACTCTCTGGACATGGTCCGGATATTTGGGCCGGATATTTCCGGGGGGCCGGAAATTCCGGCCTAAGGACCGGAACTTCCGGCCCAGTGAAAAACTGCACAAAGAGCAAAACGAAAACGGGCATATCTTTTGCATCCGGACTCTGTTTTCGATGATCTTGGGCTCGTTGGAATCGTAGCAACGAACTCTACAAGAATATACAGAGAAATATCATAGTACAACAAGGGAGGATAAAAACAAATGGAGAAAGGTAAAACCTCTCTATAAAAGGCGAACCGATAAACCTCCAAAACCAAAAACCAACAAGTTTTTCATCAAGACTCCGTTTTCTATGATCTTGGGCTCGTTGGACTCGCAACGAAAATCTCTACAAGATCATGCAGAGAAACATCATTGTCCATCATGATATTATAAAAGCAAATGGGGAAAGGTAAAAGCTTCTTTTCGCAAACCGAAAAAGCCGAATCTTTTGCAAATGAAGTCCGAATGAAATAAAACCAATTTTGTTGGAAAGAGGACGACAAATGCTACCTTTGAAAAAGGACAAGCAAAGGAGATTTTGCAAAGAAATGGAAGAGATAAATCTTCCGCACGGATGAACCGGCAAAATCTCCAATACCGAAACCGCAATAGAATACGCATATGAAAATCGTTTCGGTGAACTTAGCTTTGTCATGACAAGCACGACAAGTACCATGACCACACCACGATAAGAGACAAATAAGAATCAATAAAGATGATTGCATGAATGCAAAGGTTTGTTCTCTCCACGAGGATATGATCATGATACTCGGTCGAGAGCCCCTCTTGATAGTACGGTTATCTATCCTATAATCCGGTCTCTCACTAAACAACATGAGACCGGTAAAATAGAAACCCTATCAAGATCATACCTTTGCCTTGCGCATTAATCCACTTGAGGTCGATGAAGACGATCTTCATCTCCTCAAGATGCACCACCTTCCTCGATTGCGCTTCGGTGAAGATTCACATGACGCTCCCCCATACACCAAGATGGGAGACGCACTCTTCGGCATAACTTCACTTGGCCTTGATCAACCCGCACAAAGCCTTGATCAACAAAAACTTTTCTTCCCTTAGCTTTGACTCCAACAAATGGAGATCAAGCAACTCAAATGAACACACCTATGAATATAGCTCAATGCAAACATTAGTCCATAGAGATTGTCATTAATTACCAAAACCATGCATGGGAGCAACCATGCACTTTCACATGTGAGTCTTCACCAAGCAAAGCGCAATCAAGAAAGGTGGTTCGTCCTGAGGAGATGAAGATCGTCATCATCAACCTCAAGTGGATTATGCGCAAGGCAAAGTCCAAGTGAATATATGCCGAAGAGGTGTTTCTCCCATATTGGTGTATGGGGGAGCAACATGTGAGTCTTCACCAAGCGAAGCGCAATCAAGAAAGGTGGTTCGTCTTGAGGAGATGAAGATCATCATCATCGACCTCAAGTGGCTTCTGCGCAAGACAAAGGTATGATCTTGATAGGCTTTATTTTTTACCGGTCTCATGATGTTAGTTGCGAGACCGGGGTATAGGATAGATAACCGTACTATCAAGAGGGGCTCTCGACCGAGTATCTTGATCATATCTTTCGTGGAGAGCTCAAAGCATTGCATCCTTGCAATCATCTTTATTGGTTCTTGTTTGTCTCTTATCGTGGTGTGGTCTTGGTGCTTGTCGTTCTTGTCATGACAAGACCAAGTTCACCGAAAACGGATTTCGTATGCATCTTCTATTGCGTTTTCGGTTTTGGAGATTTTGTCGGTTCGTCCTTATGGAAGGTTTCACTCTTCCACTTATTAGAAAAAGCTCCCTTGCTTGTTTTCATATTTTCACTTTTTGTAGGGTAAGCTCTTGTCGTCCTCTTTCCAACAAAATTGAATTCACCTCGATCGGAATTTTCTTGCGAAAGTTATTCAGTTTCAGGATCTGCTGTTTTTCAGTGTCCGGTAGTACCGGGCCTAGTACCGAGGCTACTTCCACTTAAGTTTTTAAGCTTCTGCCTTTTTCCGGATGTGGCCCGGAAGTTCTTCCGGTAGTACCGGGTCAATCGGTACTATCGGGCCTTTTTCCAGAAATACCGGTGCCCAGTGTCGGGCCCACTTCCGGGGCTACTTCCGCCTGTTCCGAGACGCTTCTGTCTCTAGCGTAAGTTGGCCCGGAAGTAGGTCCGGAACTACCGGGCCACCCGAAAGTACTGGGCTGTTTCCTGGAAGTTCCGGCCTTGCGTGTTTTCGCAGCTAGCCATTGGTGGGCAGTTTTTGTGTAGGGCGGTTGTACCGCCCTTTGGGACGGTACTACCGGCCCTGCGCGAATCTGAGCCCAACGGCCAGATTTCTCGGGGACCTATTTAAAGGGGGATTTCTTCCCCAATGGTTCCTCAACCACTTCAACCCTTTGCTCTCTCTTTCCTCCATTGTTTGACCTCGAAGAAGCTTGGGTTTCTCTCTATCCCTCCAATGATTCTTGCCCATCTTTAGGGATTCAAGAGAGGAGATCTAGATCTACATTTCCACCAAACAATCTCTGCTCTAAGTGAGGGGAACCCTTTGGATCTAGATCTTGGGATTCATTTGTTGAGTTCTTCTTTGTTCTTCCTCTCTTCTCCCCCCACAAGCATTAGTTGCTTTTGGTGGGATTTGAGAGTGAAGGATTTGAGCACTTGTGCTCTTGCTCTTGTATTAGTTGCATCAGTTTGCTCTCTCCATGAAGATTCGTGGAAGTTGAAGGTTGAGAAGTTTGTTACTCTTGGGTGCATTGTGTTCCCAAGGGCTTGTGCCTCTTGGGTGCGTTGTGTACCCTAAACGGTTGGTGGTGCCGCGAAGACTTCGAGTTGTGAAGCTTTGGGCAAGATTTGGGAGCCCCTGATTGAGTTGTAGGTGTGTGCCCCAAGATCGTTGTAAAGGCTCCGGATTCCGCCTTGAAGGATTCCGATAGTGGAAGGTGAACCTAACCTTTGGGGTGAAGTTCATCGGAGAATAGGGTGAGGCCTTTTGTGACATCTTGAGTAGGCCTCTTGTGGCGAGCTCACACCCCCCAACGAGACGTACTCCCTTAACAAGGAGGAACTCGGGAATACATCCTCGTCTCCGTGTGCCTCGGTTATTTCTATACCCGAGCTCTTTACTTATGCAATTTACATTGTGATAGCCTTTGTGCTTGATGTCATATATATTGCTATCACCTTGTTGTTATATTGCTTAGCATAAATTGTTGGTGCACATAGGTAAACCTAGTATATTAGGTTGTTGGCTTGTTAATTTAAACACCTAGTTTTATTCCGCAATTATCAAGCCTTAAACAGTAAAAGTTTTAATCGCCTATTCACCCCCCTCTAGGCGACATCGTTTGTCCTTTCAATTGGTATCAGATCCTCGACTCTCTTTTTGGGCTTTACCGCCTAGAGATTAAAGATGTCGTTTAGAGAATTAGTGCACAATCCCACTTTTATATTCGATGGCACAAATTTTAATGTTTGGAAAACTCATATGCTTAGTCACTTATGGGTCTTGGACCCCAATATTGAGCGTATCTTAGATATAGGTTTTTCTCCTCCAAAGGATTACGAAAGTATGACTTTATAGGATGAGAAAAACTTATATCTAGATGCTCTAGCTTCTAATGAGTTTTGCAAATTTTTGAGTGTTGTAGTTTTTGAGTCAATCATGCCACTCTGGAATGCTCATGAATTGTGGACAAAGCTTCAAGATATATACGGCAAGTACATGACTATTGAGGATGATTGGTCTCCCTCCACCTCCGGGCGTGATGAGTTCTCATCTTCGTCTACTTCACCAAAATGTGGTAAGCCACAAACTAATGTGATGGTGAGAAGTGATAGGTTGTGCAATATTGATAGTGAGCTCATTGTTGATGATCTTTTATCTCTACCTTGTTGCAATGCCTCATCTTTGGACCTAAACACACATAGCACTATAAATGTCATACATGCTAGTGTTGATAGTCCTTGCATATCATCCAAAAATTGCTTGGATAAATCTCATGATGATATGCTTCCTTTATCTTGTTGCCATGATAAAAATGCTTGTGTTCACTCTAACTCTTGTATGAATAATAATGTAGAGGAAACCCAATTAGCTATGGAACAAGATGTGAACTTGAGTAGTTCAAAAATTAATTGTTCTTCTTCATCAACCATCTTTTGCCTTATGGCTAAATCTTCTAATAGTAATGATAATGATAATGATAATAATGATGAAGAAGATGATGTGGATGATGATGATGATGATGAGTCCTTTCATAAGAAAGGTCTAATGGTTCTTAATGCCCTTCCTAAAAATAAAAATGCTCATGCTAACCTCTTTCAAATTATGGAAACTCTAATTGAGCCTGGGCTTACTATTAAGGCTTTGGAAGCAAGCCTTGTAGAAAAAGGAATGATTGAAAGAGAGGATGCAGATGAAAAAGCATCTTTAGAATATGCCCTTGAGGAAGAGCAAGAGACTCGGGCTTCTCTTGAGGAGAAACTCGAATCTATTGAGGAGTCTCATAATGAAATAATTGCTAAACTCATTAAAAAACGTGACCATGCTCATGCTAAATATAAAGTCATGAAAAAGGAAAATGCTAGCTTTAAGGAAGAGCTTGCCAAGTTATCTTATTCCATTCCTAATGTTAATGATGCTTGTGCTACTAACTCCACTTCTTGCGAAGCATCTATTTTGAAGGAGAATGTTGAGCTAAGGGCTCAACTTGAGTTGCTAACTAGCAAGTATGGGAAGTTGGAAGAAAGTCATGAAAAGCTATCTAGCTCTAATGATGATCATGTAGCATCCTATGCTTGTCTAAAGTTAGCTCATGAGGCTATCACTACCAAGGTACCATCATGTGAGCCTTATGTGGACAATGGCACAACTTTATCTAAAAATGCTATATTGCCATGTGCTAGTCCTAGTAGTTCATCCACTCAAAATGTTGGTAAATCATGTGATGAATTACTTTCCTTGCCTTGTTGCTCTAACAATGAAGCTTCTACTTCCTCTAGTGCTTTTGTTGCCACTAACCATGTAGAGGAAATAAAAGACCTCAAGGACCAAGTCTCTTCTTTGAAGAAAGACTTGGTAAAGCGTCATGAAGGGAAGAGTGCACTTGACAACATGTTGAGTGTGCAACAATCCCCCAATGACAAGAGTGGACTTGGATTCAACTCCAACAACAAGAACAAGTCCAAGATTGATAAGAAGAAGGGCCAAGTACAAATCAAGAATCCGACCAAGATCATTTGCTTCAAGTGCAAGCTAGAAGGGCACCATGTTCGGGATTGCCCAATGAAGAAGAAGCCTCTTAGTGAGAAGCAACTAGGGAAGTGGCCTCTTGTTCAATCTCATGCTCAACCACGAGTTGAACAACGACCACCTTCTAAGAAGACTCAAGTCAATGCTTCTCAAGTTGAGGAGCCTATTAAGAAGAAAGAGAAGAGTCGATGTTGCTACCTTTGTCGTGGCAAGGATCACTTTGCTTCTTCATGCACTATCGGTAACCTATCCAACCCCATCTTAATTGATGATGCTTATTCACTTAGAAAGGATAGAGTTGGCAATGTGTTTGCCAAATATGTGGGAACTCAAAGTGGTGTCAAGAGAAGAACCATTTGGGTTGCCAAGCCTATTGTGACTAACCTCTTAGGACCCAACTTGGTTGGGGACCAACAAGCTTCAACTTGATCAATAGGTGTTGTGGAGGACATTGGAGACTTGGCTACCATTTAAAGAATTAAGGGATCTTCATGATTATATTTCCTCAAGCCAAGACATTTGGATCATATTGTTCTATCTCATATCCAATGTTCCTTCTTGCGGTAACTTGTATTTAAATCATATATACATTGAAAGTTGCTTGCTCCCTTGCATGTGTTAGTTTTGTTCCTAGCATGTGTTTGTATGTGATATGCTACTTTCTTACTTATCTTGTTATTCAAGGTTGTGTATGTTAGTTGTGCATCATGTATGTGTAAACTTTGGGTTGAGCTTTATTGGATCTTGTGTGGATTTCATTTGGCTCTTTGAAATATTAATGGACTATCCCATATTGGGGGAGTGATATGCTTTGTGCACTTCACAAACCTAAAAGTGCGTGTACATGAGGCACACCACCTAGTATTGATATTTCAATATTATCTAGTTACTATGTGGTATGTCATATTCATGAGAAATTCAAATTCTACAATGTCCATTAATTTCTCCAGTTGGTTTTATTTGCCTCGTGCTTAGATAAAATGAATTATCACATTATGGGGGAGTAGTAAGCTATGTGCATATTACAATCCCATAAAAATGTGAACATTTGAGGATTTCCACTTAGATTTGATATTGTAAATTATCTTATTTCTATGTGGCATGTTTGCTCGAACAAGTTCCAATTTTCTTTTTGGTTACCCTTTGGCTCTTGTTTGTGTGAGTTTGCTTGGTGTGGTTTTTCTCTGATATGAATTTCCATATATTATTTGAGAAACCATTTGTTCCATATTATTTTAACCATGGACTTGCCGTTTGGTTTGAATAGTTGAAACTACCAAGAAACTTTTAAAAAAATATGGTGTGTTTATTTCTTATCTCTTGCCATATGATTTATCTTGTGAGGATGATCTTGGATATCTCTACTCACCGGGAAAATATTTCCTTATACTCATTGTCCTTGGACAATAGATATTTGATGTCTACTACATGCTTCTATTCTTGTAGACTTGTTGGGCCTCCAAGCGCAGAGGTTTGTAGGACTGCGGCAATTTTCCCTTAAGTGAGTAACCCAAGGTTTATCGAACTCAGGGAGGTAGAGGTCAAAGATATCCCTCTCAAGCAACCCTGCAATTAAGATACAAGAAGTCTCTTGTGTCCCCAACACACCTAATACAATTGTCAGTTGTATAGGTGCACTAGTTCGGCGAAGAGATGGTAAAATACAAGTGATATGGATGGTAAAAGGTGATTTTGTAATTCTGTAATAAAAATGGCAACAAGCAAACAAGTGACTAAAAACGGTGTATCAATGCTTGGAAACAAGGCCCAGGCTTCATACTTTCACTAGTGACTACTCTCAACATCATTAACATAATTAAACACATGATAGTTCCCACAAAAACACATGCATGGTAGACGTTACTCGGAGTTAATTCTTTCGTGGATCAAATAGGATGAGAATTGCGTAGGGCTACGAAAAGCACACCTTAAAGTTCCTATTCCACATCTATGGACACTTCATGCTGTCACTATCCGCATACAAAGATAGTACTAACAAACACCACAACCTATTTCTTGAATAGTCTCTTTCTTCAATAACACAAGCATCAAGAAACCTCATGATCTATTCAATCCAACATTAATAAAGAACAAACTCATGATGAAGATCTCTCTAATCTTGATGCATAGAGCCACACACGGCACCCTCACTGTCACCGTGGTACCGTGATCACAACGGTGACTCCGCAAATTATACTAGATAACACCACTTGAGCAACATCATATCCATTACACATAGGGAAACATCATGTATTCAACTATACTAACAAAGCTCATGATCACAACGAAGATCACATCATGGGAGAGAGAGATAACCACATAGCTACTTGTATAAGCCTCAGCCCCGGTGAGGGACTACTCCCTCCTCATCGCGGGAAGCAGCGGCGTTGATGGGGATGGCCCCGGCGGTCGATCCCCGTCCCGGCAGGGTGCCGGAACAGGACCTTCTGAACCCCCGAAACTTGTCGGCGATGGCGGCGGAGCTCTGTATCGTATTTGGGAAAATCCTTCGGGGGTTAGGGTTTTTTCATCGGGGATGATTTTATGGGCATCAGAGGCATCCGAGGGGGTGCCCGAGGGGTAGAGGTGGGCTGTGGCCGCGGCTCCCCTTAGACCCACGGGTGGGACCCGCCCCTGGCCTGTGGGTCCCCCCGGGGTCGCCCTTCTGGCCCCGGTCCATATTTCTTCAATAAAAAATCGTCGTATATTTTCGTCCAATTCCGAGAATATTTCCAGAAGTAACTTTATGCAACAAAATCAGCACAAAAACAGGGAACTGGCACTGGGCATCTTGTCAATAGGTTAGTCCAACAAAATGCATAAAAATGATGAAATATGATAGTAAAAATATGTGACAACATCACAAAACTAGCATGGATCAATAAAAAGTTATAGATACGTTTGACACGTATCAGCATCCCCAAGCTTAACTCCTACTCGTCCTCGAGTAGGTAAGTGATAACAAAATAATTTTTTATGAGACATGCAACCAATACAATTATGATCAAGATAGTAATGTACACCACATGATGTGAATAAGGTGATCCAAAACAATTGTTTATAGTTGATAGCAAGAAAGCAATGAATAACTGTAGCGGACCTGCACTTAGAAATGGCAAAGTCCCTGTGTATAGTGTAAATCCCTGGATCGATTCGTTTGCACACACAGTTTAAGATGAAATATCATAACAGTGCATCAATTATTACATGCTTGATCCAGTACTTAAACAAAATATTCAATTACAACTTGCATAGCTCAAGGCTAGCATTTTACAAATATCAGCACAGCGGAAATAAAGGTAGAAATGGGCCTCCATCATCATCATGTGCCACAGGCGAACATTTTGGTTGCAGACTCAAAACCCTTAAACGAAACCTCACTCATCGTCGGAGCAACCTGCAACAGTAAAAAAATGTTGCAGCAGGGTGGGTCAGAACCATATGAATGGATCTGGCAAGTGACACTTTGTGGACTCATAGGGGAAAAACTCTAATAACCTATATGCATATTTGTCTTGTGGAGTTTGAAGGCTGATTTGCATAAAGCCAATTTTTCCTATCCCTTTTCAAAACACTTTTTCATCTAAATGAGACAAGTATGGTATGACAACCATTGTCTCAACTACCCTGGTTGACCCATCAATTTTTTTATTTTAACTTAGGAAATTGGAATGATGAGATCCTCCGTTGACGTCCTCGTCCAGCAGCTCAAAATTGTCCGTAACCGGGGACACGGCTAAGTACTTAGATTGACACTCTGCAGAGGTTGTGCACTTTCACCATAAGACTCCATCAGCCCATTCTGACCTTGACCTTCTTGAAGTGAAAAGGAAAGGAGAGGATGGAGCCAAGACCGTTCCGAAGCATTTCCCCAACCACTGCCGTCTTGACCCGTTCCACCTACATCCCCTACATCTGCTTGTCAAGCCGGGCTGGTTCCACGCAACATACTTAGTCAAGCCAGAGCCCATATGACTTATGGCTGCACGGTAAGCTAACTAAAACTCGGAGTAACATCGGTCTCTTTGTCCCTGGGTGGCCGTCCACAAGTGCACATACTCAGGTAACCATGGAAATGGCCCCGAGTAGCCACTCAACTATAAACCTCCATCCACATACCACATCCACCCAGCAGTTTCTTTAACTTAGTAGAATATTACTTTTTCACAAAACAGCATTTAGCATAACATTTCCATAATTCTACCAAGTTATAATAGGATTCTAGACCAACTAGTATAGGAGTACTATTCTAAACATGTTTAGCATAGCAGTACTAATAACCTATCATGCAATTTTTCTAAGTACAACAATAGCATGCATATAAACAAAATAGTAAGAAACTTATGCAAGTGTGCCACTTGCCTTGGCAATAAGAGGAATAGGAGTAGCAACCACCAAAGTCTTCGTGACTCTCCGAATAATCTAACAAAAATATAAACACCCAAATAAACATACAAATTCACACGAATGACAATACAAAAATTATGCCATGCATGAATGTGCAAAATTTACAACAACACAAATACAAGTTTACTTTCTGTTCTCTATATGCATGATGCCACAAATCAATTTTTATTAATTCACTTAATAGGAATAATTCCAAAACACTCAAATATAGGTATTAACACAAAATCTAAGGTTTCTGGATAATTTTTTTTATAAAATTTGTTAAACATATCTACTGGACAGAGGACATCATTACAAAGCCTCTGCAATTTGAATCACTCAATTTGGATTTATAAAACTCTAGATATGGCCTAAACAAGTTATTTAAGGATCTGCAATTAACAAGTTTATGCACGATACAAAAATTAACAAAACCTATACCACTAGATTCTACTCATTTTTCTGAATCTGTAGACATCAAAATCATTGGATTTGGATTTGTGGTTCAAAAGATATTGAATTTACAAGATTGGATAAATTTCTGTCTAAAAACAAAATAACTGAAAAGAACAGGGTGACGTGGCGCGCCCTGATTGGCCGATAACGGTTCGCTTAAATGAAATAAAATCGAGCATCGGATCTCGATCTAACGGTCCTGATCGACCGACCTAAAACCGGCGGCGCGGCTGGCCGAAACCCTAACCGCGCGGCGGCGACGGGCCGACACACGCGTTCCGGCGTGTCTACGGTGCTAGGGACCAAGCGGAGCTCACCACGGCGTGAAGGCGGTCGAGGCAGACGTGGTGGCAAGGCGGCGTGCTGCGGTGCATCCTGGTCCTTCCCCGATTGCTCGCCAGTGGAGCTCCAGCGGGCGGCGGCGGCGGCCGAAGATGCTCGGGTCGTCCTGGGGCGCAAGAAAAATCCGGACCTTGTCCATAAGATGCGTAACGAAAAACTATGAAGAAAGGGGTGAGAGTTTGGACGAGGGGATGTCCCGTCTCACCGGAATCGACGAAAATCGTCGTCGGCCGTGGTGGTGATGCGAGCTCGATTGGGGACGCCTGGGGGCGATTTGGTGAAGGGTGGAGGGGGAAATGGAGGAGGAGGTGGAGGGGGTTAAGAGGGACGTGGAGGTGCGGTGTAATGGGGCCTTAATCGTTCGGAATTGAGAGGGGAGTGGTGGTGGCCATTTCGGCCATTGAAGAGCTCCAACGAGAGAGGAAGAGACGATGACGTGGTCGTCCCGACAGGTGGTCCCAGGCGTCAGTGAGGGAGAGAGAGGAAGCGGGCTGCGGGGACGATGTCGGGCCGCTGCTGGGATGAGCGTGCGCAAGGGTGGAGCTGGGCCGCTGCTGGGCTGGTTCGGTCGGGTGGCTTCCTACTTTTTTTTGAAGCATTTTCCTTTTTCTATTTTCTGGAAAAACTATAATTTTTGAAATATAGGTCCAAAAATTATGAAATAAATTCGTAAAAGTTTGAAATTAAAAACTCTACCAGAAAATATTATTTGGAAAGTATTTTACACAAATTTTATTTACAGGAATTCCACTGGCATTTAAATGGCCTTTAATTGGCATTTTACTTAAAAGAAAATATAGATAAAATTATTTCTGTTTTTAGGCAAAATAATTAATCCCAAAATTTTAAACCAAGTTCAAATTATATTTAAATCTTTTTCAAACAATTTGAGAAAATACTTTTTAGGAAACTCATTGCAAATAGAACACTTTGGCACTATGCTTGGCCATCAAATACGTCCATAAAAGTCAAAAATATTTAAGAGAGCATAATAGGCCCCTTTTTATCATTTTCTCAAATAGGGTTTAAAGTGGAATTAGAATTCCAACTTTTGAAATTTCAAATGCAACAAGCCAAGAAAAAGATGATTGCATGCATGATTTTGGATTTCCAAAACAAAATATAATAATTTTCAAAAAGTTTTTGATTTTTCTGATTTTTCAAAAATTTGAAAATCTTGGGATGTTACAATAACCAAGTTGAATCATTCAAGCAAAACCTTTCATAAATAGTACGTTAAAGACATGAAAGCAATGTGATCCATATATTTGATTAATTCACATAGGTAATAATTTCATGACAAAAGTGTTTGGGAATCAAAACAAAGAAGATGTAAGTTTTAGCAAAAAGCCTCAACTTCCAACGGTGAAGTCAATATAAAGATTCATGTTTAATCTGACAATGCAATATGATCAATGATACTCAGGGTCAATGCTACATGTTTGCTTTGGTGGAGATAGAAAGAAGAGGAAAACGGACTCAACATTAAAAGTAAAAGAAAGGCCCTTCGCAGAGGGAAGCAGGGATTAGTCATGTGCTAGAGCTTTTTATTTTTACGAAACAGAAGTAAAACAATTTTGAGACATGCATGCTTTCGTCAACGACTTCACAACAGAGAAGCTATCTAGTCCCTCATAACAAGCAAGGCTTTTAGACTTGTGAGAGCAGCTGGTTTTTAGAGAAGCGAGTATGCTCCTCTTTCTCCTTGGTTTCACCACCGTCTAATGTTTAGAGCTGATTTCTCTGATTTTCATTGCGCGGAGGAGAATAGTGAGTTATATTTATATTTTTGCTTAAGCTGCTCTCGGGTTGATTCAAGTGAAAACGTAATCCATCGACACTGGGTGAAAGGAGGGGGGGAATGACCTTGCTCGTTACGAGTTATATCTAGCTCTCTACTGCTCCCTCATGAGCTTAAAAAACAGAGGCACAAAAAGGAATATTTTGAATTTTTAAAGATAGCACATGACAAATTACTTGGAATGGCAAGAAATACCATGCATAGGTAGATATGGTGGACTCAGCTGGCAAGATAGTTTGGCTTTGGGATTTGGATGCACGAGTGAACCATACACTCAGTACGAATTTTTAGGCTTAGCAAAAATGGTATTTGAAGCAAGCATCTAATATTAACCGGTAACAGAGTAACATAAGACATTAGTCAATCATAACCATAAAATCTCCACACCGTCTCCCTTATTGACCAAACAATTCTTTTGAAGGAAAGATTAGCTTAATGAATTAACAACTACGAAACACCACACAATTTCAAGCTTTTAACAGTATTTCTTTACTAATCAATTCCACTAAAATAACCAGCAAGTTTAAACATTCATCTTAATATCTCAAAACAAATGAGAAGTATCAAGTATCCACACAATGATCTACAATACTATGCAGGCTTTCGTTTCATTCCACTATCACATGAATAGCATTTTGTCACTTTGACAATTGAAGCAATTTATCAATAACAACTCTCCAACAAATATAAGTGAAGAACAAGAGAGTTTAACAACAACTACTAGCATCTCTAAATAAAATAAAAGCTAAAAGCGAGAGCTTACTAGCAAACAAACAGTAGCTAAGAATACTCAACGAAATATAAGCGAAGCACAGGAGTATTCAAATGAAAAAGCGGAGCGTGTCTCTCTCCCATATAAACAAAGCAAGCATATGACCAGCAAACAAACAAACAAAACTGAAAGTAAAAAGATGCTCCAAGTATAGCACATAATATGTAAAGTGATAAAAACTTAGTTCAACGAAGATGAGCTCATGATAGTCGATGAAAAAGAGGGGATGCCTTGGGCATCCCCAAGCTTTGAAGCTTGATAGTTCTTGATATTCAGAGGGGGTGCCATGGGGGCATCCCCAAGCTTGAGCTCTGATCCATCTTCAAGTTCTCCATTATCCTCTCCTTTGGACCTTAAAAACTCTCTTCACACAAAACTTCTCATAAACTGATTAGAGGGTTAGTGCTCATAAATTAAAATGCACATGTGTTCAACTCAAGACAAGTTGCAAACAACTTTATTGGGCATTAGATACTGTTTACTAAGCCTCAATGTGGTACTCCCCTCTATAGTATCACATTTGACGATAGTAAAAGAGACGAATACAAATAAAAGCAGAATCTGTCAAAAACTGAACAGTCTGTAAGGATTGAATTTTTCTAGGCATTTCTGTAGCTCAAATAAAAAAACTCAAAACTAACGAAAGATATATAAAAGTATCAAGCTTGCTGTCTGAAAATATCAGAAAACGATAAAATTCAGGGATTTTCTAGATTTTCGAACAGTGAAGGACAGAAATCTGTTTCTGGACAGCAAAACAATACCTCGCACTTTCAATGCATTAGAGGCTAAACTTGGCACAAAAAACCAAAAGAAAAATATACGATGAAGTTGCTACAGAGGCAACAACTTCATGACTCAAGAAAAGCAAAAACAAAACTGAAAGAAAAGAAAACATGGGTTGCCTTCCAAGATCGCTTTTCATTATAGCCTTTTAGCTAGGCTTGAGATTTTAATGATGCTCTCATAAGAATAAGAATTGAAACACAAAAGAGAGCATCAAGAAGCAAATATCAAACACTTTTAAGTCTAACCCACTTCCTATGCATAGGAATCTTGTAAGAAAATAAATCAATGTAGCACATAGTAATTAGCATAGAAAGGTAAAGCAAGTGCAACTTCAAAACTTTTAACATAAAGAGAGGAAACTTAATATTATTGAGATATTTAAAAACATGTTTCCCTCTCTCATAATAACTTTTAGTAGCATCATGAATTAAATCCACAATATAAGTATCACATAAAGCATTCTTATCATGATCCACATGCATAAAAGTATTACTACTCTCCACATAAGCAAAATCCTTCTCATTAATAATAGTGGGAGTAAAACTATCACACTACTAGGAAACTAGCTATAGGTGGAAACTGATTTTGTGGCGCACCAAATAGCCATGCGCCACAGAAATATTTTCTGTGGCGCACCAAATAGCCATTCGCCACAGAAAATTTGGAATTCTGTGGCGCATGGGTCTAGATGCGCCACAGAAATGTGGCTTTCTGTGGCGCATGGGTCTAGATGCGCCACAGAAACCCATGCGCCCCAGAAATATGGTGGCCCTGCCACCAATGATTGGGTGGGTGCCCTTTCTGTGGCGTATGGGCCTAGATGCGCCACAGAAATGTGGCTTTCTGTGGCGCATCTAGACCCATGCGCCACAGAAAGTCACATTTCTGTGGCGCATGTGGCTCCATGCGCCATAGGGAAGGTTTAGGGTCTAGTTGTTAGGAAAATTTCAAATACACATTTTGACTTTTTTCCAAAAGTAGGTGAGAAAATATTAAAAAGGCCATAACTTTTGCATATGACGTCGAAAAAATGCGTTCAATATCTCAAAAAAAAAGTAGAGAAAATCTCGGAACCGCCCTCAGCAGGATTTACCCGGTTGGACTTTTCTCAGATTCTCAAAATTCCAAAAGAAAAAAAAGTTATGGCCGTTTGAAGAAATTTTCCTGCAAAATAAAAAAATCAAAAAATAGAAAAGACAATTCTGTGGCGCATGGTGCCACATGCGCCACAGAAATGTTGGGCGGGATTCGAATTTTTGAATCCCGCCGGCACCCCCTTCTCTCCCTCTCTTTTCCCCTTCTCTCCTCCAGTTCTCGCTCCACTTCTCCTCTCCCCTTCTGCTCTCCTCCACTTCTCCTCTCCCCTTCTCCTCCCTCCTCCTTCTCTTCTCCTCTCCTCTCCTCCACATATTCTCTCCTCCTCCTCCTCCTCCTCCTCCTCCTCCTCCTCCTCCGGCGACCTCCTCCACAACCCCGGCGACCTCCACCTCTAGCGACCTCCTCCACCACCCCGACGACCTCCACCTCCGGTGACCTCCTCCACCACCCCGGCGACCTTCTCCTCCACCTCCACCTCCACCTCCGGCGACCTCCTCCACCACCCCGGCAACCTCCTCCTCCTCCACCTCCACCTCCACCTCCGGCGACCTCCTCCTCCACCCCGGCGACCCCCTCCTCCACCCACGGCAACCCGGCCTCCGACGAGCTCCGACGAAATTCCGGCGAAATTTCGGCGGCTAGATCTAGATCTGGCCGCCCTTTTTTTTGAAATTCAAAAAAAAAATCTGTGGCGCATGGCACATTGGGTGCACCACTGAAATATTTCTGTGGCGCACGGTTATGGATGCGCCACAGAATCTTCGCATTTCTGTGGCGCACCACCGGCGTGCGCCACAGAAAAATAGTTTAGTGGCGACGTATCTGTGGCGCATCCCAATTTTGCCAGGATGCGCAACAGAATTCCAAAAAGGTGCGCCACAGATAGCACTTTTCCTAGTAGTGTGATAGCCATCATTGTAATCATCATAAATAGGAGGCATATCATAATCATAATAAACTTTTTCCTCAATAGTAGGTGGAGTGAAAATATCACATTCATCATTATAATCATCATATATAGGTGGCATAGTATCATCAAAGCAAATTTCCTCCTTCAAGCTTGGGGGACTAAAAAGATCATATTCATCAAAACCGGCATCCCCAAGCTTGCAATTTTTCATAGCATTAGCAACAATGGCATTCAAAGAAATCATACTAATAACATTGCTACTAGCATGATTATTATGCAAATAAAGTTCCATAGGTTTTTTAATTTCTCTTCAAAAGTATCATGACCAATTTCAAGATAGAGATTATAAAGCTCTCTAATTTTGTTGTTGTTTTCCATTAAACCGAACTAGTGAATAAAAACAAGAAACAAAAAGATTTAACTGCAAGATCTAAAGAAGATACCTTCAAGCACTCACCTCCCCAACAACGATGCTAGAATTAGCTTCGTCGCCGGAGTGTGAGTACCGCTTACCTTTCCTCCCCAGCAACGGCGCCAGAAAAGAGGTTGATGTCTACTACACGCTTCTATTCTTGCAGACTTGTTGGGCCTCCAAGCGCAGAGGTTTATTTGTAGGACAGCGGCAATTTTCCCTTAAGTGAGTAACCCAAGGTTTATCGAACTCAGGGAGGTAGAGGTCAAAGATATCCCTCTCAAGCAACCCTGCAATTAAGATACAAGAAGTCTCTTGTGTCCCCAACACACCTAATACAATTGTCAGTTGTATAGGTGCACTAGTTCGGCGAAGAGATGGTAAAATGCAAGTTATATGGATGGTAAAAGGTGATTTTGTAATTCTGTAATAAAAATGGCAGCAGGCAAACAAGTGACAAAAGTGACTAAAAACGGTGTATAAATGCTTGGAAACAAGGCTCAGGCTTCATACTTTCACTAGTGACTACTCTCAACATCATTAACATAATTAAACACATGATAGTTCCCACAAAAACACATGCATGGTAGACGTTACTCGAGATCATTCTTTCGTGGATCAAATAGGATGAGAATTGCGTAGGGCTATAAAAAGCACACCTTAAAGTTCGTATTCCACATCTATGGACACTTCATGCTGTCACTATCTGCATCCAAAGATAGTACTAACAAACACCACAACCTATTTCTTAAATAGTCTCTTTCTTCAATAACACAAGCATCAAGAAACCTCATGATCTATTCAATCCAACAATAATAAAGAACAAACTCATGATGACACTAGTAGGAAAAGGCTTATAGGTGGATTACTTAGCCGTGGCGCACCACCATTTTTTTGCGCCACGAGTATATAGTCGTGGCGCACCAGACATAGATGCGCCACGTGTAGGCCATTACCCGTGGCGCACCAAAGTAGCGGTGCGCCACGGCTAAGTGCACACTGGTTCGATGGAGGGGCACCCTCCTTAGTCGTGGTGCACCCAACCGTTGTGGGCCACGGGTAAGAGTATAGACGTGGCGCACATTATTGCAATGTGCCACCAAAAAATGGTCCCGGAGCCAAAAAATTTGACTCCACATAGCCGTGCGCCACGGCTAAGTGCACACTGGTTCGACGGAGGGGCACCCTCCTTAGTCGTGGCGCACCCAACCGTTGTGGGCCACGGGTAAGAGGTTACCCGTGGAGCATCACTATTTTGGTGCGCCACGGGTAAGTTTGCTACTTTGTGCTCCCATGCACACACCCCCTCCCCCCCGGTGATAGCCTTTTCAGTTTTGGAAAATCTAAAAGAAAATGTAAAAAAAATTCAAAAAATAAAATCCTTTAAGATGTAGTTATGTTATGAAACCTAGTTTTTAGGTAAAATAATAAACATGAATTTAGACATATTTTTGCAATAAAACATTATGCTCCGGTAAAACGGCGATAACTTTTGCATACGAACTAGGATTTTGACGTTTAATACCTTAAATAAAACTAGACAAAAAGTTACATCCAAATCAAATGGCCTACGGCCTTTTGAGCTGTTTTCGATCTATAGAATCCCAAAATTCGAAAGGGAACACATAGTTTTTTGAGGTTTAAGATTTCTGGGCAGAAAAATAATAAAGGGTCTAACTTACCTGTGGCGCATGGGAAGAGTGGTGCGCCACGGGTAACCTGAGGGGCATAATCCGCATGCTCACCATCCGACGGCTCCTATTGATTTAAAGAAACACACGATCCGTGTGCCTATCCGTGCTTGTCTCTGATTGGTCGAGAGGGGGCAGACAATCCACCCCTATTCCTTCTCTCCTCTCTCCTCCTCTCTCTCCATATTCTCTCCATCCTCTCTCCCTCCTCTCTCCTTCCTCTCTCCTTCATTCTCCATCCATTCTCCTCTCTCCTCCCTCCCGAGCTCCATGGTCCTCCTCAATCCCGAGCTCCTCTAGCCGCCGCATCCTCATGCTGTTGTGCTCTTCCATGCTTGACCACGCCCGGCGACGACGAGCACCGACGAGAAGGGCCACGCCGACGGAATCAAGCAGAGCCGTGCCGACGAACTCGAGCCGAGCATGAACCCCCCCCGGAGACATCGACCCCCAATGGCCACCGACCACGAGCTCGGCAGCGGTCGAGCATGAACTAGAGACCGGCGCGGTCGCGAATCCCCTCGCTCCGGGCGACCTCCTCAACGATGGCGAGCTCCTCCACTGACTATGGCCTCCTCCACGACGCGAGCGATTCCATGGAGAGCACCTCCACGAGCACCCTCCACAACGGCCGGCGAGCTGGGAGATGCCGACGTGGGCGGTGGCCGGCCGGGGTTTTTTTAATTCGGAAATTCATAGCTGTGACGCACCAAAACTAGGTGCGCCCCACGGGTATGTGCATATAGCCGTGGCGCACCAAAACTAGGTGCGCCACGGGTATGTGCACATACCCATGGCGCACCAGGACCCCTGCGCCACGGCTATTGTGTTACCCGTGGCGTGGTAATCCGTGGCGCAGCGCCCTGCGCCACGGGTAAGCTTTTTCGGTGCGCCACGGGTAAGCTTTTTTGTGCTAGTGTGAAGATCCCTCTAATCTTGATGCATAGAGCCACACACGGCACCCTCACTGTCACCGTGGTACCGTGATCACAACGGTGACTCCGCAAATATACTAGATAACACCACTTGAGCAACATCATATCCATTACACATACGGAAACATCATGTATTCAACTATACTAACAACGCTCATGATCACAATGAAGATCACATCATGGGAGAGAGAGATAACCACATAGCTACTTGTATAAGCCTCAGCCCCGGTGAGGGACTACTCCCTCCTCATCGCGGGAAGCAGCGGCGTTGATGGAGATGGCCCCGGTGGTCGATCCCCGTCCCGGCAGGGTGCCGGAACAGGACCTTCTGAACCCCCGAAACTTGTCGGCGATGGCGGCGGAGCTCTGTATCGTATTTGGGAAAATCCTTCGAGGGTTAGGGTTTTTTCGTCGGGGATGATTTTATAGGCATCGGAGGCGGCCGAGGGGGTGCCCGAGGGGCGGAGGTGACCTCTCTCATATGTATAGGTTTCTAAGTAGACAAATCATTGATATAATTTGGACAACCATTTCTTGTCACACTTTGGTATGCCTTCTTGGTTTACTTGGTGTTTTTCGTCCAAATTGTATCTCGTTTGGTTCTTGAAAGACTTTGCATGTATATTCTCTAATATATATATTATATGGGATATTTGTCTTTCTAGTTCCAATATATAAGGGATACTCCACCGAATCCTAAATCGGCTAAGATGTGCATGAAATTCAATTTCATATCTATATGCACATATTTATGTGGAGTGTTTCCTATATATTGTAGTTTATCTAACTACTATGGGATCCAATGAGTTTGGGAACCATGTTGTGCTTGAATTGTGTTCTAGGTACAATGGAGATGCATTGGATGCTTGCCTCATTCATAAGGAAGGTGTTCTCACCATGTGATTATTGGAGTCAAGCATTGATGATAAACAAACTCTCATCTTCTTCATCGTCAATGTATCTCGGTAACAAGTATCTACCTCATGCATACTTTTTTAGTCTCAACCTTGCCTAGGTTGCTTCTTGGCATGAAATCTTTTATGTTCAATTGTTGTGGTTTTGGCTTATTTCCTTCACTTGGTATATCTTTGTGATATTTGTGATGAATTTGCAAAAACCTTTACTTCAATTGGTATTATTTCTTTGTGATACTTGTTGCATATCTCAAAGCATCGTCACTATCTCTTGTTCCCTTAGTGATATGTGTGATGTCTTTGATATTTTTTGAAGTTCATTTATATACAATGAGATAAATTTGAGCTACGTGCTATGCTTTTAAGCAATAATCTATTTTGTATATTCATGACTTCCTTTTGTATACCGTGGTCTCCTCTTCATCGACCATTTCATATGTGCAAGTTTCTTTGTGGATGTATATCATCAATGATTTGTCTATTTAGAAACCTATACAAATGAGAGAGGTCACCTTTTAGTTGGTATCCTATTTCCTTTGAGCTACCTTGATTTTTATCTATAATTCTTCGGTGGCTCCAAATTTGTTTCATGAGTGCCTATCTTAATTTTATTTGCATCTTTGCACACTCATGTATTTGTTAGGGATCTTTTACCTCATGCTTACCATGGTGAGTATGTTGATTATTTTTGGCTAAATGCTCTCACTAGCTTTTGGCATTTTCAATTGGTTTTAGTTTCCAATTGGTATCCCTAAGCTTGTGAACATACTCCTTTGAAGATCTTCTTTTTATCTCGGTTGGGCCTACCTTATGTTGAATCTTTGAAAATTGGTATCTCCTTATGGCTCAACCATATCTTTAGTGGAAGTGCTATGATTTGCTTTTGCTTTATGCACACTTGCACTTGTTGCGTGTTCTATATGATTTTGGGGGAGTGAGGATTCCATATTTGTGCACTCCTCAATAGTGCATGAACATTGGGGAGCTCCTTCATTTTTATTTAGAACTCTTGTTTTCGATCTTTTGATTGCCTATCTCCTTTGTGAAGATGTTTAGAATAATTTCATCTCTTTTCAATCTTTGGATCCTCAATATAGTTTGATTTCCTCTATCTATTCTTCGTTAGGATATGTGCATTTGATTTCACTCATATCTTGAGAAATGCACACTTTATGGAGGAACTCATATTATATTGGCCTTCTAAAATTTTCTTCCCATTTCGGCAATTGATGCCAATGGGGAAGAAGTTTAGATGGTTTAAGGGAATTTGGGTTTTATGCTTTTGTTGCATTTGCCTTTAATGCGCTTGCATCCTTGCTTGTTTGTCTTGCAAGGATGTTCTATTCTTTATATAAACCCTCTTAAAAGGGATTGTCATAAATTACCAAAATGGGGGAGATTGAAAGTGCATGGTTGCCCCCATGTGTGGTTTTAGTAATTAATGACAATCTCTATGGACTAATGTTTGTATTGAGCTACTTGTAGGTGTGTCCATTTGCTTTGCTTGATCTCCATTTGTTGGAGTCAAGGCTAAGGGAAGAAGAGTATTTGTTGATCAAGGCTAAGTGCGAGTTGATCAACACTCAAGTCCAAGTGAAGATATGCCGAAGAGGTGCTTCTCCCATATTGGTGTATGGGGGAGCAACATGTGAGTCTTCACCAAGCGAATTGCAATCAAGAAAGGTGGTTCGTCTTGAGGAGATGAAGATCGTCATCATCGACCTCAAGTGGATTATGCGCAAGGCAAATTCCAAGTGAAGATATGCCGAAGAGGTGCTTCTCCCATATTGGTGTATGGGGGAGCAACATGTGAGTCTTCACCAAGCGAAGCACAATCAAGAAAGGTGGTTCGTCTTGAGGAGATGAAGATCGTCATCATCAACCTCAAGTGGATTATGCGCAAGGCAAAGGTATGATCTTGATAGGCTTTCTTTTTTACCGGTCTCATGATGTTAGTTGAGAGACCGGGTTATAGGATAGATAACCGTACTATCAAGAGGGGCTCTCGACCGAGTATCTTGATCGTATCGTTCGTGGAGAGCTCAAAGCTTTGCATCCTTGCAATCATCTTTATTGGTTCTTGTTTGTCTCTTATCGTGGTGTGGTCTTGGTGCTTGTCGTGCTCGTCATGACAAGACCAAGTTCACCGAAAACGGATTCCGTATGCATCTTCTCTTGCGTTTTCGGTTTTGGAGATTTTGTCGGTTCGTCCTTATGGAAGGTTTCACTCTTCCACTTATTGGAAAAATCTCCCTTGCTTGTTATCATATTTTCACTTTTTGTAGGGTAAGCTCTTGTCGTCCTCTTTCCAACAAAATTGAATTCACCTCGATCGGAATTTTCTTGCGAAAGTTATTCAGTTTTAGGATCTGCTGTTTTTCAGTGTCCGGTAGTACCGGCCGGCCCATGGCCGGTAGTACCGGGCCTAGTACCGAGGCTACTTCCGCTTAAGTTTTTGAGCTTCTGCCTTTTTCCGGATGTGGCCCGGAAGTTCTTCCGGTAGTACCGGGTCAATCGGTACTACCGGGCCTTTTTCCAGAAATACCGGTGCCCAGTGTCGGGCCCACTTCCGGGGCTACTTCCGCCTATTCCGGGACGCTTCTGTCTCCGGCGTAAGTTGGCCCGAAAGTAGGTCCGGAACTACCGGGCCACCCGGAAGTACCGGGCTGTTTCCCGAAAGTTCCGGCGTGCGCGAATCTGAGCCCAATGGCCATATTTCTCGGGGACCTATTTAAAGGGGGGCTTTCTTCCCCAATGGTTCCTCAACCACTTCAACCCTTTGCTCTCTCTTTCCTCCATTGTTTGACCTCGAAGAAGGTTGGGTTTCTCTCTATCCCTCCAATGATTCTTAGCCATCTTTAGGGATTCAAGAGAGGAGATCTAGATCTACATTTCCACGAAACAATCTCTCCTCTAAGTGAGGGGAACCCTTTGGATCTAGATCTTGGGATTCATTTGGTTGAGTTCTTCTTTGTTCTTCCTCTCTTCTCCCCCCACAAGCATTAGTTGCTTTTGGTGGGATTTGAGAGTGAAGGATTTGAGCATTTGTGCTTTTGCTCTTGCATTAGTTGCATCGGTTTGCTCTCTCCACGAAGATTCATGGAAGTTGAAGGTTGAGAAGCTTGTTACTCTTGGGTGCATTGTGTTCCCAAGAGCTTGTGCCTCTAGGGTGCATTGTGTACCCTAGACGGTTGGTGGTGCCGCGAAGACTTCGAGTTGTGAAGCTTCGGGCAAGATTTGGGAGCCCCCGATTGAGTTGTGGGTGTGTGCCCCAAGATCGTTGTATAGGCTCCGGATTCCGCCTTGAAGGATTCCGATAGTGGAAGGTGAACCTAACCCTTGGGGTGAAGTTCATCGGAGAATAGGGTGAGGCCTTTTGTGGCATCTTGAGTAGGCCTCTTGTGGCGAGCTCACACCCCTCCAACGAGACGTACTCCCTTAACAAGGAGGAACTCGGGAATACATCCTCGTCTCCGCGTGCCACGGCTATTTCTATACCCGAACTCTTTACTTATGCAATTTACATTGTGATAGCCTTTGTGCTTGATTTCATATATATTACTATCACCTTGTTGTTATATTGCTTAGCATAAGTTGTTGGTGCACATAGGTAAACCTAGTATATTAGGTTGTTGTCTTGTTAATTTAAACAACTAGTTTTATTCCGCAATTATCAAGCCTTAAACCGGAAAAGTTTTAATCGCCTATTCACCCCCCCTCTAGGCGACATCATTTGTCCTTTCACTATTCTGGATAGTTTTCCTGACAGAGTTCCTGCTACTGATTCTTCTCAACATCTGGTTTCTCCTGATCTACACAACTTATTGATAGAATCCAGTGATGTTTTCAGTGAACCAACTATGCTGCCACCTCATCGGCAGTTAGACCATGCTATAACTCTACATCCTACAGAAAATCCTATCAATGCCAGACCATATCGCTATTCACCTAAGGATGAAATTGAGCGTCAAGCGAAGGAAATGGTCGCTGCTGGGCTGATTACAGAAAGTATGAGTCCATTTGCTTCCCCAGTACTATTGGTAAAGAAGAAGGACGGCACATGGCGTTTTTGCATCGACTATCGCAAGCTGAATGTACTCACAGTCAAGAATAAATTTCCATTGCCCGTTGTGGATGAGCTCCTCGACGAGTTGGCTGGTACAAAATTCTTTTTGAAATTGGATTTACGCGCTGGTTATCACCAAATACGCATGCGCCCAGAGGACGAATCAAAGACGGCATTCAAGACTCATCATGGGCACTTCCAGTTTCGCGTAATACCTTTCGGTTTGACGAACGCCCCGACAACATTTCATGCATTATGAACTCTGTTTTCGCACCGTTTCTGCGTAAGTTTGTGATTATTTTTCTAGATGACATTTTGGTGTACAGTCCATCTTGGGAAGCACATATGCAGCATCTGCGTCTGGTTCTTGATCAACTTCGTACTTACCAATTCTTTGTCAAGTTGTCGAAGTGTAGCTTTGGTCAGTCTCAGATTCAGTGTTTGGGCCATATTATCTCTGATCAGGGTGTTGCTACTGATCCGGACAAAACACTTGTGATTGAACAGTGGCCCATGCCAACAACTGTTAGTGAACTGTGTGGCTTGTTGGGGTTCACAGGTTACTACAGAAAATACGTAGCGAATTATGGAATCATCACTAAACCCCTAACTCAGCTACTGACCAAGAAAGGTTTTACATGGTCTGATGAAGCTAGTGCTGCTTTTCATCAACTGAAACAAGCTATGATGAACACTCCAGTATTGACACTGCCTGATTTTAGTGTGCCTTTTAGTATCGAGACTGATGCTTGTGAGTCTGGAGTGGGTGTCGTATTGATGCAAAAAGGCCACATAATTGCTTATATGAGCAAAGCCTTGGGAATTCTCAACAGAAAATTATCTATCTATGAAAAAGAGTTTTTGGCTGTAATCATGGCAGTGGACAAATGGCGCCAATATTTACAGAGGTGGCATTTTACTATCTACACTAACCACAACAGTCTGTGCAATCTCAGTGACCAACAATTGACAACTGAATTACAGAAGAAAGCCATGGCTAAAATGGTGGGGTTCCAATTTGAATTTAAATGCAAAAAGGGGTGGATAATGGAGCAGCAGATTCTTTATCAAGAGTGAGTCACCTGCTTACTGCCCAGATGGTGTCAAGTTGCAAACCTGATTGGCTTCAAGAGGTTATTAACTCCTATATCACTGACCAGACTGCCACCACTCTGCTGCAAGAATTGGCTATTATTTCTCCAAATGCCAAGGGTTTCTCGTTGGAAAAGGGTTTAATTATGCACAAAGGAAGAGTTTTCATTGGGGAAAATCTGGCTTTACAAACCAAATTGATCCCTTCTCTGCATGACAGTGCAGTAGGCGGACATTCAGGCATCCAGGCAACTTACCAGCGCATCAAACAATTGTACTACTGGCCAGGTCTTAAGTTGGCAGTGGAAAATTATGTCAAGCAATGTCAGGTTTGTCAGCAAGCCAAATCCTTGCATACAAAACCTGCTGGCTTATTACAGCCACTGCCACCACCTCAAGCTCCATGGCAAGACATTACTCTCGATTTCATTGAAGGCTTACCAAATTCAGAAGGTGCAAATTCCATTTTAGTGGTGGTTGATCGTTTAACGAAATATGCATTTTCTGCCCCTGCATCATCCTTACACAGCTGCTTCAGTGTCTAAGTTGTTCGTGGATCAGATTGTTCGCTTACATGGTATTCCTTTGACCATCATTTCTGACCATGACAAAATTTTCACTAGCCACTTCTGGAAAGATCTGTTCAAGGCCATGGGAACAGATCAACATTATAGCACTGCGTATCACCCGCAGACTGATGGCCAAAGCGAGCGAGTTAACCAGTGTCTCGAACAATATCTCAGATGTGCAGTTCAGGACAATCCTAAGCGCTGGCGACGTTGGATACCTATAGCGGAGTTCTGGTATAACTCTAGCTTCCATACAGCCCTCGGATGTACACCTTTCAAGGCCTTGTACAAGATTGAGCCTAATTTTGGCGCCTTGCCAAACATCACAGTTTTAGCAGATTCTGCGATCGCAGACACTACTTTGGAATACCAGGTTCAGACTGAACTTCTGCGCGCACAACTGATGCGTGCTCAACAACGAATGAAAACATATGCTGATAAGAATCGTTCAGAAAGGGAGTTTGCTGTGGCTGAGTCAGTGTTGTTGAAATTATAGCCGTATGCTCAACAGTCTATGGTCAACAGACCATACCCAAAATTATCCTACAAGTTCTTCGGTCCGTACAAGGTTCTACAGCGAATTGGTCCGGTGGCCTACAAACTGGACCTACCAGATTCAGCACAGGTCCATCCGGTTTTCCATGTTTCGCAACTGAAACCCTTTACATCTAATTAATTATACTCCGGTTTTCAGTGACTGGCCTTCCGCACCTGATCTCGCCGCGGTCACTCCCGTGCCGGCTGCCGTCTTGCAACGTCGTCTGGTGCGCAATGGTAATGTTGCTGTTCCTCAGGTCTTGATACATTGGGCACATTTGCCCGAGTCCGCAGCAACCTGGGAGGACTACTACGTCGTCAAGCACAAGTATCCTGACGCCGCACTTTGGGACGAAGAAGCAGAGGGGGTGCATCCTCAAGGNTGGTATTGTCGAATCTAGCCTCGGCAGGGGTGCCATCGTGCTAGGCATAGCGTGGGGTTTGGAGAAGATGGGGATTCTGGCTTAGGGATAGACACAAGTTTACCCAGCTTCGGATCACACGTCGGTGGCGTGATCCTACGTGCTGCTATAAATCACTATATAGGCAATATCGCCGAGTTACAGTGAGATCTCGCCGAGATAGAGGTTCTCGTCGAGATGGCTTGTATCGAGAGTGCGTGCCCTAAGGCATCCCGTAGGCCGGCTTATAATGGCGTCCGATCTAGGGCTTACAGGAGAAAACCTACCGACTAAGTCAGAGTCCTAAACTAATCCGGCATGGGCTTTGTCTTGTGGGCTAAGTCTTCCGCAATATCAGCCGCCTTCTGGAACCTTCCTTAGCCGGATGGGCCTCCTGCGCTTCATCATACTGGGCCGCCCGGTAAGCCGGAATTCGGCTTACCACCACCATGGGCCACCCTGTGTAACATCCCAGATTTTTCAAACTTTTGAAAAATCAGAAAAATCAAAAAAAAAAAATTTGTAAAATACATTTTGTGTTTTGAAATTTTTCAAAACAAGCATGGCATTCATGTTTTCATTGCATTTGTGCATTTGTGCTCCTGGTTTATAAAGTTTTCAAAAGAATAAGAATTTATTTCTTATTTTATGAAATAGCAATTACCATTTAAATGCCCAAGAGTATTTTGGTAATTTAATTTGGGTAAAAATAACAAAAATGAGTTTACCATGGTTTATACTACATGATACTACTCATATTATTTTCCTGGTTTTTATTTGAGTTCAAAAAGATTTTATAAAAGCCTATTTGATATTTTAACCTAAAGGTGTCAATTATGCAAATATTCCATAATTGATTTTATTTAAAAATAAAATATTATGGAAAAGGTTCCAAAGTACTTACAATAATTATTTTGATTTCACAAAATTATTCAAATTGGTTTGAACCAATTGAATTTGAATTTCAAAAGTTATGATGTTTCTATTTTTGGAAAAAGGTAAATGTTTTGTCAAAAAAAAATAGAAAGGGCTGCCTGAACCAGCTCAGCCCGAGCCAGCCCAGCAGAAGCCCGACATCGTCCTCGCGCCCGCAGCCCAGCAGCAGCCCAATACCCTTCGCGCGCCCCCTCCCGCTCACAAGCCCGGACCCACACGCCAGGACGACCTCGTCGCCATCATTCTTCCCCAATCTCCGCGCCCGACATGGCAAGCTCCGGCCGAAATCTCCCCTCTTCAATTCGTGCCTTTATGGCCAAGATAGACACGGCCGAGCTCACCTATTTAACCCCCTTCTCTCCCTCTTCCATATGCCCCAAAAATCCCCTCCGAGAGCCCCAAGCTGCTCGGATCGTCCAAGGAGCTCCGCCACCCGCCGCCGGCGAACTCGCCATTACCTGTGAACGCCGATGACCCCATGCCCTATCTTGCCTCCCTTTCATCTTATTTCGTCCTTGCGCACCTTTTTGACATGGCCTTGTAATTTTGCGCGCCCCAGATCGACGTCTCTGTCCAGGCCCGAGGCCACCCGTCGCCACCGTCAACTCCGGCGAGCAATTGGAGGAGCACCGAAGCACCGCGACGTCCACAACCTCGCCACCGAGCCCGCCTTGATCTCCTGCATCCAGTGGTAAAGAAAGCCCCTCCCTCCCCCTTTTACTTCGCCGGAACACGGCATGCCGATCCGTCGCCGCCGTCGGCCGGTGCGCTCCGGTGACCTAGCACCGCTAGGTGTTGGCGATTAGATCTAGACCGTCAGATCTAGATCTGACGGTCACGTTTATTCTATTTAACCGACCGGTACGGTCCAGTCAGTGCCCAGTCAGCGCGCCGTCAGCATCCAGTCAGCAGTTGCAGCCAATCAGAGGAGGCCACCTCAGATTCAGTCAGCGCCAGCGTGGAGAAGGATTTTCCTGTTTTTTTAATCTGTCTGTTTTGCAGAAAAACCCCTGCACCTTAGATTTATCATATCTTTTTATTGGTTTGGCCAAATTCAAATATTCTTATATATTTGAAATCCTTAGAACCAGTAGAATCTTTCTGGAGTTTTATTTTTCTGTTTTGACAAGTTTAAATTTATTTGAATTTCAATGTGAAATTTGAGTAAGTTTGTCATAACTTTAGTTTAAAAATAGCTTTTTGAGTAAATCCAATTGGGTTAGTTTAGTTTTGAAGCCCTCTGTCCAGAGAGACCAATTCCATATTTTTGTAGTTATTTATTTTAGCATTAGTATTTATTTAGTGTTTATTCCCTTTTTGGGAATTGTTTTATGTTGTCTTTATATTAAAATTGTTTTAATTGCATTTTGACTTCATGCATATTTTTACAAACCAGAAAACTTAGTTTAATGTTTTTCTTATGATTTTAATTGCATTTCATGCATAGCATATTTTTGTTGTATTGTTATTATTTTTGTATGATTATTATTGTTCTGTTTGTTTATGTGTGGCTTGTTTATTTTATTAGTTTATTCGGAGAGTCACGAAGACTTTGGTGGTTGCTACTCCTGCCACTCCTGTTGCCAAGGCAAGTGGCACACTTGCATACTTTTCGTCCTATTATTTTGATATATGCATTGTTGTAGCTTTTACTTAGAAAATTTGCATGATAGGCTTATTAGTATTGCTATGCTAGACCTGTTTAGTATTACCCTAGAATATTCCTAAGTGTCTAGTAACTATATGATAACTTAGTAGAATAGGTAAATGCTATGCTATGTGTTTTGTATCAAAAGCTAATGAAAATTCTACTAAGTTAATAAACTACCTGGGTGGGTGGTTGGAATAAAGCAATTCCCCATATACGGGAGGATGAATTGTAGAAGAGGGTGATTCCCTATTTTGGGAGGAAGGATCATACGTGGTCCCCTGACTTAGGAGGATGAATCACACTTGCGGAAAGCCACCCAGGATCAAAGGGATTTGAAGTTACTCCAAGTGAAGATTGCTTCCAGTGCAGCCATTAGTCATATGGGCTCTGTCTTGATCAACTAAGTTGCGTGGACTCATCCTGGCTTGACAGGTGGTGGTAGAGGTTTGTAGGTGGAGCGCGTCAGGCCGGTATGGGGTGGGAAAACGCTTCTGAAAGATCTCGTCTTAACCTTCTTCTTTTCCCCGGAACACCAATGGAGTGTGAGGGATAGTTTGGGTTGGTTAAGTCTAATGGTGAAAGTGCACAACCTCTGCAGAGTGTCAAACTAAGTACTTAGCCGTGTCCCCGGTTATGGACAACTATGAGCAGCTGATAAGGACGTCAACGGAGGATCCCAACATTCCATTTTCTCTAAGTTAAAAGTTGATGGGTGAACAAGGGTAGATGAGACGGTGGTTTTCATGCCATAAAAGTCTCATATAGATGAAAAGATGTTTTACAAAGAGTTAGGGAAAAAATTGGCTTTATGCAAACAGCCTTCAAACTCCACAAGCCAAATATGCATATAGGTTATTAGAGTTTTCCTCTATGAGTCCACAAAGTGTCACTTGCCAGTTCCATTTTATGGTTCTGACCCACCTTGTTGATATCTTTTATCAGGTTGTTCTGACGATGAGTGAGGTTTCGTTAAGGGTTTCGAGTCTGCAACCAACATGTTTTCGCCTGTGGCTACATGAAGATTGGGACTCCATGCAATAATTTTAGTCTTCCGCTATTATTTTTGTTTATGCTAGCTTCGAGCTATGCAAAGTTGTAATGGATTATTTTAAGTCTGGATCATTTGTGTAATAAGTTGATACAATGTTATGGTATTCATCGTAAACTGTGTGTGCAAACGATTCGATCCAGGGATTTGCACTATACACAGGGATCTTGCCTATTTTTAAGTGCAGGTCCGCTACAGATGGTATCAGAGCACTGTGTTGCCTGTAGGTTCGAAACCCTAGGTTTGGAATAGAATTAAGAAATCCCATAGGACTAAAAGCTAATTTCCATTCGTCCAAAAAAAACTGTTCTAATGTCCATTCTTGTAACCATCGTGTCTAAATTTCTTTCTAAGTAATTTTCTCTTGTTCTAGATGACCACCCTCATGGAAGCCATCAAAAAAGGACCAGTGATGATCTTGACTCTGACAATGTGAGACTGAGTTTCCAAGAGCACTCAAGATAACATGAACGAGCTTGGGATTTGAAGGAGAAGCTGTATACAAAGGATTTCCTTTCGTGGGTGAAGGTACAAGAATACTGGTGGGTGCAACTCCATTTGTACAAGAGCAAAGACGACGACCACAAGACCGAAGGATGCTGCATGTTCACCAACCCAATACTTCACACACTCTTCTTTGATTCAGCAAGAAGTGCAGCATGTGAGGCCATCGAGTACCTTGGAGCAAGACTTCAGTTTTAGACTTCACAACACCCAGAAGCACCTTGACTGAACTCAAGAAAATCGATGAAGAACTCGATGCACTCAAGAAGGAGATAGATTAGACCACCATTTCATTAGAATAACAACCCCGATGGTGTATTGACCTACCAACTTGTGGTATGGCAGTACTACCGCTATTGTTTTTCAAAACCTTGGTGTGTTTTTCCTTTCCAAACGACTAGTTCGTTTCTATCAAAAAGTTTGTGCTGAACTTTTGATTGATTGTTTTCATTGGTGTTACTTGTTTGTATGGGTAGGAGTATTTCTCATAGATCTGTCTATCTTTTTTCTCAATCTATGCTAAAACCCACAGATGCCTCCTCGACGTGATCCAACAACAACAACAACAACAACAACACCGATGCCATGCTTCAACAGATGATAGCCGCACAGACTCAACTGATGACCATGATGGCCCAATTCATGGCAAATCAGAATGCGCCGCCACCACCACCTCCACCACCGCCACCACCACTCCTCCTCAAGTGGATAGGCTTGAAAGATTTCTGAAGCTAAGGCCTAACAAGTTCTCCACTGCTACTGAGCCAATTGTGGCAGATGATGGCTTCGCTATGTGCACAAGGACTTGGTGACTTGTGAGTGCACCGATGCCTGAGAAGTAAGGTTCACCGCACATCTGTTGGAGGGACCAGCAGCTCAATGGTGGGAAACTTATCAAATCACCCACCCTCTGAATAGCTTGACTTGGGAAACATTCAAGGAAGGATTTCGTAATGCCCATATCTCTTCAGGCATTATGAACTTGAAGAAGGAAGAATTCCGAAGCCTGAGACAGGGAAACAGGTCACTCAAGGAGTATATGGACGACTTCTACTCGTTGTCTCGTTATGCTCCTGAAGACATTGACACTGATGCCAAGAGGAAGGAAAAATTCCTCAAGGGATTGTGTGACGAACTCAAGATTCCCTTGACAGTTGCATATGCCCCAAATTATCAGGCTCTCCTAGACCAAGCAATCACACTGGAGGATAACATCAAGAAGGCAGAGGACAGGAAGAGGAAGCACAGTGGCAGCAGGTACAACTCAGAAGGTGTTAAGAAGAAACAACATATTCATGAGAACAGTGGAGGGCACCACAACCACAAGAATGGGAATGGCCACAATCACAATGGCCATAATCATAATAATGGAAGCAATGGTGGAAATGGTGAACACAAGAACAATAGTTACAATGGACAGAATCACAATCACCCCGCAGGCAAGAAGGACCTTAGTCACATAAAGTGCTATAAGTGCAAGCAGATGGGACACTATTCCAGCGACTGTCCCGAAAAGAAGACTGAGGAAGCTGCCAAGCCAAACCCTTTTGACAAGGGATATGTGAACCATGTCCACCTGGAAGGAGCCTACAATGAGCCTGGTATGGAAAGTGTACATTTTTTTCAAGCATCCAGTTTGAAGTTTGACATTTTTAAACTACCAACAAAAATTTCTTTTAAGGGTGGTAGCCCACCCAGTTGTCAAACCCAGAGTTTTCAAACCTATTCTTCTAGCCTCTTCGAATCTCGGGGACGAGATTCCTTTTAAGGGTGGTAGGTTGTAACATCCCAGTTTTTCAANAAGATTTTCAAATTGTGAAAAATTCTGAAAAATCAAAACTTTTTGAAAAATACATTTCTGTGTTTTGAAAATTTTCAAAACAAGCATGGCATTCATGTTTCATTGCATTTGTGCTTCTGGTTGTATGAAGTTTCAAAAGAATAAAAAATTTATTTCTTATATTATTAAATAGCAATTACCATTTAATGCCAAGGGTATTTTGGTAATTTATTTTGAGTAAAAATAACAAAATGAGCTTATCATGGTTTTATACAACATGATACTACTCATATTATTTTTCTGGATTTTATTTGAGTTCAAAAAGATTTTATAAAAGCCTATTTGATATTTAAACCTAAAGGTGTCAATTATGCAAATACTACATAATTGATTTTTATTAAAAATAAATATTATGGAAAAAGGTTTCAAAGTTTTTAAAGGATTATTTTGATTTTACAAAATTATTCAAATTGGTTTGAATCAATTTGAACTATTATTCCAAAAGTTATTTGTATTTCTGAAAACAGAAAATAGAAAAGAAAAGAGGTTTAAAAAAAATATGGAGAAAGGCCAAAGAGCCGAGCCAGCCCAGCCCAAGCCGAGCCAGCCCGGCATCGTCCTCGCTCGCGCGCGCAGCCCAGCACCGGCCCAGCCCGCTCTCTCTCTCTACCGCTGACGCGTTGGTCCCACCCGTCAGCCCGTGCGTCACCCGTGACGTCAGCCTTCTTCCCCAAATCACGCCCTTGCCAAACCTGTCGCGACCGTGATCTTCTCCCCATGATTTCGAGCCATAAAGGACGTTAATTCCTTGCCTTATCGCGCCTATTTGAAGACCTGGAGCCCCGCTCCATTTCCCCTCTCCTCCCCTCACAAATCGTGCCGCCAGGCCGTCCAATTCGCTGGCCGGAGCTCCAACCGTCCGCGGCCGTTTTTCTTCAACTCCGGCGACACCAGTGAGCAGCGCCGCCCCCCTTTGGTCCCAATCTACTCCCCTTGCACCGGAGCTTCTTCTTGACACCCTTTTCGAATTTTTTCCGCAGCGGAATGACGCCCGCGTCCTCGACCGAAGCCACCCGCCGCCAGCACCATCTCCGGCGAGCCATTCCCGACGAGGCTGTTCACCAGGAAGTCGTAGACCTCGCCATAAGATCCGCCACGTCTCGCTGAGCACCGACGTCGTCTTCATCGTCTTCGGGAGCCACTGGAGCACGACCACCATCGACGCCCGAGCCGCGCTACCGCCGTCCTCCATCGTCTCCGACAGCCGCCGGCACCGGTGAGAAACCCTAGATCCTCAGCCCTCCGATCTAAATCCTACGACCACGATTAGATTTGTAAAAATCGAATCGGACTGCACAGTCAGCATGCCCAGTCAGCACCCCCGGCCAATCAGAAGCTGCCATGTCAGATCCAGTCAGTGCCAGCGTGGAAAAAGACTTTTCTATTTAGATTTAAATAGCTGTTTTGCAGAAAACCCCCTAGATCTTAGAACCTTCATAACTTTTTATTGGCTTGGCCAAATTCAAATATTTTTATATATTTGAAATCCTTAGAACCTGTAGAATCTTTCTGTCCTTTTAGTTTTTTGTTTTTCCAAGTTAAATTTATTTGAATTTCAAATGTGAAATTTGAGTAGATTTGGCATAACTTTAATTTAAAAATAGGTTTTGGAGTAAATCCAATTGGGTTAGTTTAGTTTTGGAGCCCTCTGTCCAGAAAGACCAACTCCATATTTTTGTAGTTATTTTGTTTAACATTAGTATTTAATTTGTGTTTATTCCCTTTTTGGGAATTGTTTTATGTTGTTATTATAATAAGAATTGTTTTATTTGCATTTTGACCTCATGCATATTTTCACAAATCAGAAAACTTAGTGTAGTAATTTTCTTGTGATTTTTAAATGCATTTCATGCATAGCATATTTTGTTGTATTGTTATTATTATTGTTGTTTGTTTATGTGTGGCTTGTTTGTTTTGTTAGTTTATCCGGAGAGTCACGAAGACTTTGGTGGTTGCTACTCCTGCCACTCCTGTTGCCAAGGCAAGTGGCACACTTGCATACTTTTCGTCCTATTATTTTGATATATGCATTGTTGTAGCTTTTACTTAGAAAATTTGCATGATAGGCTTATTAGTATTGCTATGCTAGACCTGTTAGTATTACCCTAGAATATTCCTAAGTGTCTAGTACCTATATGATAACTTAGTAGAATAGGTAAATGCTATGCTATGTGTTTTGTATCAAAAGCTAATGAAAATTCTACTAAGTTAATAAACTACCTGGGTGGGTGGTTGGAATAAAGCAATTCCCCATATATGGGAGGATGAATTGTAGAAGAGGGTGATTCCCTATTTTGGGAGGAAGGATCATACGTGGTCCCCTGACTTAGGAGGATGAATCACACTTGCGGAATGCCACCCAGGATCAAAGGGATTTGAAGTTACTCCGAGTGAAGATTGCTTCCAGTGCAGCCATTAGTCATATGGGCTCTGTCTTGATCAAATAAGTTGCGTGGACTCATCCCGGCTTGACAGGTGGTGGTAGAGGTTTGTAGGTGGAGCGCGTCAGGCCGGTATGGGATGGGAAAATGCTTCTGAAAGATCTCGTCTTAACCTTCTTCTTTCCCCGAAACACCAATGGAGTGTGAGGGATAGTTTGGGTTGGTTAAGTCTAATGGTGAAAGTGCACAACCTCTGCAGAGTGTCAAACTAAGTACTTAGCCGTGTCCCCGGTTACGGACAACTATGAGCAGCTGATCAAGGACGTCAACGGAGGATCCCAACATTCCAATTTCTCTAAGTTAAAAATTTGATGGGTGAATAAGGGGGATTTGAGACACTGGTGCGCCCAGGGATGTCTCTTAAAGTTTTGGAAAGAAAGAATTGGTTTTGAAAGAATAGGATAAAATTGGCTTTATGCAAAATAGCCTTCAAACTCCACAAGCCAAATATGCATATAGGTTATTAGAGTTGTTCTAGTATGAGTCCACAAAGTGTCACTTGCCAGTTCCATTTTATGGTTCTGACCCACCTTGTTGATATCTTTTATCAGGTTGTTCTGACGATGAGTGAGGTTTCGTTAGGGGTTTCGAGTCTGCAACCAACATGTTTCGCCTGTGGCTACATGAAGATTGGGACTCCATGCAATAATATTTAGTCTTCCGCTGTTATTTTTGTTTATGCTAGCTTCGAGCTATGCAAAGTTGTAATGGATTATTTTAAGTCTGGATCATTTTTGTAATAAATTGATACAATGTTATGGTATTCATCATAAACTGTGTGTGCAAATGATTCGATCCAGGGATTTGCACTATACACAGGGATCTTGCCAAATTTTAAGTGCAGGTCCGCTACAAAAGTTTGGTGAGTTAATGGTTTCCCATAATCTTTGTTAGTTACAAGTGGTACAATTGCCGTATGCTGGCTTTGGACTTGCCGTCCTGGGTGATTAAAACGATCAACAAGATCTGCAGGCGTTTCTTTCGGAAAGGAGCAGATGACTTCAATGGGGGGCACTGCAAGGTTGCATGGGACCAAATCTGTAAGCCAAAAGCGGTCGGCGGCCTGGGGCTCCATAACCTACGGGTGCTCAACGACGCCCTTCGAATTCGTTGGCGTTGGTTGGAGATGTTCAGAACTGCCAGTTTAAGCTGACAAAAGATGCCGAGGAGATGTTCAGAACGGCTACCGAATGTCTGATGGGGGACGGCAAATCTGTGTCCTTTTGGCAGGATCGGTGGATCAATGGCCAAAGCCCTGAAGATATGGCACCAGATCTGATTCCCTTTGTGGCGCCTCTGACAGCGCTAGAGATGAATGTGGCGCAGGCACTACAAAACAACACTTGGATTACAGTGATAAAAGGGGTGTTGTCTGTGCCCGCGATTGTCCAGTTTGTTCAGCTCTGGCAAGCAATTCAGGCGAGACCCCTGCTGACTGCCGAGGCTGATGATTTCCGCTGGAGGCTGTCGCCAAACGGCAAATACAGCGCCAAATCTGCGTATTTGGGTTTCTTTATTGGGACGATCTAGGAGGATTATGCGAAGCCTGATCTGGAGTAGCCGGGCTCCCCTGAAAGAAAAGCTCTTCCTTTGGCTAGCAGTAAGGGATAGGTGCTGGACGGGAGTTAGGCTGGCAGCAAAGGGGCTGCAAGGTCCAACGCGCTGTCTGTTCTATGATCAATGCGCAGAAACACTGGATCATTTGTTGGTGCAGTGCCCGACAGTTCGATCCATATGGTTTCAGGTTCTTTCGGAGGCAGGCTATACCCAATTCGTCCCACAGCCTGATAGTATCTTCAGAGAATGGTGGTGTAGTCTTTCCTCTTGCCAGCCAAAGAAACGGAGAATTCATCTCGCAACGACAAGCATTACCGTGTGTCGACGAATCTGGCTCGAAAGAAACTGTCGGAATTTTGAAGGAAAGCTGTCGACGAACGAGGTGATCGTGAGCAGAATTCGAGAGGAACTAACCTCCTGGAGCCTAGCTAGGCCACGATCTGATAGCAGAGAGAGGGGAGGTATAGGCTAGTTTCCCTCTGTTTTTCTGGTTTTGGCGGGCAGTGCTTAACTGCGCTTGTAGCTGTAAAACTTCTCTGTTTCCAACCTTAATGACATGACATGCATACTCTGCATGTTCTTGAAAACAAAACAAGTGGTACAATTTGAACCAGTATTGTATACAAAAAACTTCCTCCTCCCACCAATTACCTTTCTGCTAACCAACCGCTAATCACTATCGTGCGCAATTGTCTCTTAGCAATTGCATCATCACCCTTGACTCTTGGTTGACAAGTAACTAACGATGATAGTTGACTACATGACGACGAATGTCTTCTTCCTCTCACTCGAGTTTCACTTTGTACAACATTGTCTTTTTAGGATTTTTCATTGACCAACTCCACATCTTACTTGCAATTTACAATGGCCTGTACAATGGTCTTATCATCGCAGTGCCACGTAGGATAATTGCTGAGTTGGAAGAGAGAGAAACGAAAAAAGAGGTTTGTCTTCTCTTAACTAAGAGATCATCTCTTAGCGTAATTTCTCTCACCACAATTTTAGGGATATCTGGTTATTAAAGATAAGCCTAAAAATAACCCATTGTACATCATGTTTTGTTGTTATATCTAAACTACGTGGCAGGTTAATGATAAGACGGTCTTATCAACCATTGTACATGCCCTTACTTGATTTGACTGATCAACGAAAATTCAGGATTATCCACTTGATGATACTTAAAAAACCATGAGAAGGGTAATTTGATGCCTAGTCCTCTCCATCCACTCTTATATGTTGTCTCCTGCACTACATGAACTGACCTGATCGAGTTGGCCATGGCGTCAGGGTTAGACCTAGAATTAAACTCGAAACTCGTGAGTTAAACGAGTAGCTCACAACTCGGCTTGGCTTGGCTCGAACTCGTTGTTAAACGAGCTGAGCCGAGGTTTTATTTGAACGGTAAACGAGTCGGTACTCGTTAGCTCGTTTAACTCGGTAAAAGTAGTCAATACCTATCTTTCTCGTCTATATGAATAATTGTTCATGATTATTGTAGTTTATCGACTACAAATTACGTGATGGTGTCATATTGTCATTGATTGTCGGGATGATTATGTCATACATGTCCAAAATAAATAGAAAACAAATATATACAAACTATAAATTTACATGTTGACAATTTTAGCGAGCTAAACGAGTCGAGCTGGGCAAATCGCGAGCTTAAGCGTGTCGAGCCGAGTTTTATTTCCGGACTCGATTTTCGACTCGTTAGTTGAACGAGCTTAAGCAAGTCGAGCCGAGCTGGCTCTACTCGAATTCCAGGCCTAGTCAGGGTTTGAGGCTGTTCAGGCAACCTGCAAACGTAGACGCTCAATCACGAGATTGACATCGAGCAAACAATAGTTGTAGCAATGAGCGGCCAAGGTGAAAGGACAAGGATGTCGCCTTGGGGGGGGGGGGTGAATAGGCGATTTAAAACTTTTACGATTAGGGCTTGATAAATGCGGAATAAAACTAGCGTTTAATTTATCAAGCATACAAAACCTAATATACTAGTTTCACCTATGTGCACCAACAACTAATGCTAAGCAAGATAATAACAAGATGATAGCAAGATATAATACTTCAAGCACGAAGGCTATAACAATGGAAAGTGCATAAGTAAAGATCTCGGGTATAGAAATAACCGAGGCACACGGAGACGAAGATTTATTCCGAGTTCCTCCTTGTTAAGGGAGTACGTCTCGTTGGAGGGGTGTGAGCTCGCCACAACAGGCCTACTCAACGCCACAAAGGCCTCACCCTATTCTCCGATGAACCTCGCCACAAAGGCTCGATTCACATTCCACTATCGGAATCCTTCAAGGCGGAATCTAGAGCCTTTACAACAATCTTGGGGCACACACCCACAGCTAAATTGGGGCTCCCAAATCACCAAATCTGTTTAAACAATACAACAAGTAAGAACAAAAGCTAGGGTTTCCACAAAGAAAAACCTAACCACGAATCCCTCAAGTGAATGAGGGGGAAAAGTAAATCGGCTTGGTGAAGATGTAGATCTTGGCCTTATCCTTCAATCCTCCAAAGATCAATGAGTTTGGGTGGAGGGATTGGGAGATCGATGAGTTTTGAGCTTGCAACAATGGGGGTTTCTTCTATTCTGGTCGAGCTACTTGGCTGGAGGTAGGTGGAGGGGTATTTATACCCCCTCCCGAAATGTGGCCGTTGGAGGGAAAAAGTGCTTCCCCGTGAGCCCGGCTTTGGGCCCGGCAAGGCCGGCCTGGAATCTAGGGCTGGCAGCAGGCGCAAGGGAGGCCAGCCTCGGCCCGGCCTTGGGCCGGCCTTGGGCTGCCGACGAAGGCCGACAGGGAGCCCGAGCCTCCCGGCCTTGAGCCTGGCCTTGGGCCGGCCTTGACTGAGCAGGAGGCCGGCAAGGCAGCCGAGACGCCCCGCCTTGGCCCATCCTTGCCAGCAACCGAGGCCGGCCTGGCAGACCACCACAAGATCATCCTTTTAACACTCCTATTTATCCTTTTTGGTGTGAAGCATATTTAGATGAAATACATTTCAAACCTGCAACACTTAGCAACATATTAAAAATAACACCTGTGTTGTTATCTAACACACAAAACACAGAGGGGTATAAAAATGTTCTTTCAATATCCCCCTTTTTTGTGTTAGATGACAACACTAGGATTTGCAATAAAAATCCACACTAGATCATGTTTTCAAGAATATGGAAAGGCTCCCCCTAAATGTGTGCATATAATTTGTTTGCCTTGGAATGCAAATACACTCATAAGGAGGGAGACATTCCCAACACAATAGAATCAACATGATATAAGAACAACATAAATGCACAATATGAGGCATATCCAATTTAGGTTGAGATTATGAGATGAGGGTCATACCTTGTGCCAAACAATGTAGGAAATATATCAATGCACAATACTATATAGTCTCAACCATAGATAAACCTGACACCTTTCTTGATTACGCTCCGCTCAGTGAAGACTCTCATATTGCTCCCCCATACACCTAGATGGGAGAACCTCTTCTTCGGCATATCTTCACATGGCCATTATCTTCACCACACAACCTTGATGGCGATCACCACTAGATGCCATCCTCCATGGGCTACATAGGATCTTCCTTTCATTGCATGCTCATGGAGAAATACCTAACCCAACATAGAGATACCAAGCACATAGATCATGGGTTAGTTCACAAGGCTATATTGGACAATTGCTTACCATACCATGAGATCATACAATCCCTCATGGTACATCACTAGCCTTGTGTGTTGATCAACTCGCAGTTAGCCTTGATGAACATATAATCTTCTTCCCTTAGCCTTGACTCCAACATATGGAGATCTAGCAATGCGTATGGACCAAACCTACAAATGTAACTCAATGCAAACATTAGTCCATAAGGATTGTCATTAATTACCAAAACTACACATGGGGGCAACCATGCTCTTTCAATCTCCCTCATTTTGGTAATTGATGACAATCCCTTTTGATAGGGTTTATATAATGAATTAAGCAACCTTGCAAGACAAACAAGCAAGAAAGCAAGAGCATTAAAGGCAATGCTTAAGAACCAACCAAAAGCATAAAAACAAATTCCCTTAAACCCTCTAAACTTCTCCCCCATTGGCATCGATTGCCGAAATGGGAGGAAAAATTTAGAAGGCCAATATAATATGAGTTCCTCCATAAAGTGTGCATTTCTCAAGATATGAGTGAAATCAAATTCACATATCCAATGAAGAATATTTTAAGGAAATCAAACTATATTGAGGATCCAAAGATTGCAAATAAGATGAACTCATTCTAAACATATCCACAAAGGAGAAAAGCAATCGAAGCGATCCGAAAGGAGAGTTCTAAATAAAATGGAGAAGCTCCCAATGTTCATACACTATTGAGGAGTACACAAATATGGAATCCTCACTCCCCCAAAATCATATAGAACACACAACAAGTGCATGAGTACATAGAACAAAAAAAATCATTGCACTTGCACCAAAGATATGGTTGAGCCATAAGAAGATACCAATTTAAAAAAACATTCAATCAAGATAGGCCCAACCAAGAGTATGTGTGTGCGACAAGACAATTAATTTGGTAAGACAAATAGCCTTAACCAAATGGAGATAAATTTTGTATCAAGTATTGACACACACAACATACAAAGAAGATCTTTAACAAAAAGGAATATGTTCACAAGCTCAAGGGTACCAATTGGAAACTAAAACCAATTGAAAAAGCCAAAATCTCGTGAGAAAATTTAGTCAATAAAAATCAACATACTCGCCATGGTAAGAAGTGAGCCTAGCTCATTTGGTTAGGGAAGTGGATGTACAACCCAGCCACTCAGGTTCAAGTCCTCACGGACGCGGATTTTGGTTCTTATTATTTCGAAAATAAAAATCACTGTAGGGGCTTCCTCTACCGTTGTAGCGATCCTGCCCTTTTTAAAAATGGCCAAGATCCTTGTGTTCTGTGCTAGTCCCTGGATCGAATAGCTAGCACCACAGTTCAAGATGTAATATCATGCCAATGCGTCAATATCTATTACATCGAAGATCCAGAAAGGTAAAATATTACAAATTGCATAGCACAAGGCTAGCATATTACAAAGCTCAGCAGCGGAAAACATAAATAGCATGGAGTCCTCATCATCTTCATGTGCCACAGGCAGACATGTTGGTTGCAGACTCGAAACCTATAGCGTTCCTTACTCATCGTCAGACGAACCTGCAACGGTAAAAGCGTTGCAGCCAAAAATTGGTCAGAACCATTTGAATGGATCTGGCAAATGATACTTGTGGACTCATAAAGGCAAACTTCTAACAACTACATGCATATCTGGCTGGTGGAGTTTCAAGGCTAATTGCATAAAGCAAATTTTATCCTACTTTTCATAAAACCTTTTTCAATTTTGACTTAACATTATGAGACACTCCCATGGAACGCATCCAGTGTCTCATTTACCCGAGTTCACCCAACAAGTTTTATTACTGAAATTGGAATGAGTGAGATCTTCTGTCGACAACCTTATTTGGTCACTCGTGATTGTCCATTACCGGGGACACGGCTAAGATCTTAGTTTTAATATAACTCTCGAGAGTTTGTGGCACTTTCCCCACTAGACTCGATCAACCCATTCTATCCTTAACCCTCATTTAGTGAAAAGGAAAGGAGAAGATCAAGACGAGACTTTTCAGAAGTGTTTTCCCATGGTACTCTAGCGAGATCACTGCCGTCCTACCCCTCTACATCATCAGATCTCACTGACCCAGGTCCACACAACGTACTCCGTCAAGACAGAGCCCATATGACTAGTGGTTGCACGGTCGGGCAAACAAACACGGTGTGACATTAATCTCAAACCCTAGGTGGCCTTTCACAAGTGCACGTATTCAGGTAAAACCATGGAAATGGCCCTGAATAGCCACTCAACTTCGCCTCCGTCATACGGACCAATACCACCTAGGTAGTTCATTAATTTAGTAGAATTTTCCTTAACTCAACTACAATAAAACACTTCAGTTTTGCAGCAAGCAATTCCACTAAAATAAATAGGTCACTAATCAACTAGTCATGTGGCTATCCTGACAGGTTTGCATAGCATATATATATAGCAGTAGTGATAAGCCTATCATGCATACTATTGAAATAGTCTACCATTCAGATATAGTAAAATAGTAGGTCATTTATGCTGGAGTATCACTTGCCTTTTGAAACTTGTCGTTGCTCACACACTCTTTTCAACGTAAGTCGTATCTCTCCGTTCAATCTATACAGTACAAATAGATAACAATCAACAAACAATACAACAATCAAGTAATACAAACATAAGAGCAAACATGGATAAAACACAAGGGTAAATAGGTTGATGGTCTAGGTTTTAATACATGATTCAATATGCAAAAAGAATCAATGCATTTAGGTTGAGGCTTTCCATTAAAGGTCAAGGGGTGGTCAAGAGTCAAATTTGAATATTTCAAATTTAAATAGGTTAGAGTGGTGTTCCAAAGGTATCAATATGATGTACATATTGAATTTGGTCAAAAGAGTTTATTACAAACTAGTTAAGGTTTGCAAAACAAGTTATAAATAGGTATTAAACTAAGATCAACACTTTTATGGTGGAAAGGTTCTAACAAAATTAGGTTTTGGTTCTACTGGACAGGGGACATAAATTTAAGTCATTTTACAGAAGAGACCAATTTGAAATAATTTATAGATTTAAGGTTATGACAAAATTAATCAAATCACTCATTCGAAATTTGAATAATTTAAAGGTGTCTAAAACAGAGATCTAACAGTTCTAAAATAATCTACAGGTCGAGAGGTTTTCAAAAATATAAAGTTCACTAAATTTGGCCAAATGGATAAAAAGTTATGAAGGTTTAAAGTTGCAAGGTCTTTTCTGCAAAACTGCCAATTGATTTTTTTATTGGGCTATTCTAGAAAATAGTTAAACTATGTGTCATAAGGTGATTGGTTGGTACAGTGGCGGGTGTAGAATCAAAATCATATGGCTAGGGTTGCGACGTGACTTAGTCTAATTTATATCGTACGATGTACGAGAATTAATGCGCTAGACTAAAAGTTACATTGAAATATAATAACTAAGAAACTACGATCTACGAACGAAATTACTAAGGTATTAAAAAAGAATACAAAGGGAGATTTGTGGGTACCTTCGTTGCGAGAAGCGCTATAGGGAGAAATAATAATAGAAAACCGGTCAAAATAATAATAATTATTTTATTCTAGTCAAACCAAAATAAATGATTTGACCTGAATATTATTTTGATTTTGACCAAATCTTTGGGGGCTTTATATAGGCTAAAGGTGGGGTGAGGGATTTGTAAAGTGGCAAGGTGGGACTAAAAAGAGGTGAAAAATGCGTGCAGGATTTTTTTGGCCGGATGGGCTGCTCAATTCGGCCCAAAAAAAGAGAAAAGAGAAAAGAAAAACAAAGGCAAGCTGGGCCAGGGAGAATCAGCCCGCTAGGAAAAAAAAGTAGAGAGGAGAATTCCGGCTGGGCTGGCCGCGGCCGGTCGGGCCTTGCTGGGCTGGGTCGGCCCATTTTGGGTCGGCCATTTTTTTTTCTTTTGTTATTTGTTTTTCTTTTATAACTTGAGTTTTATAGCTCCAAAACAATTCAAATAAATTTGTAAAAATTGGTAAAAATCAAAATAATAATTTTGAATACTTAGCAACCTTTTCAAAAATATTTAAAATCTTGAAAATTCAAATAATTCATAAAGGCTTACTTGACACCTTTATGTCGTTTTTAATAAATATGGTCTTTATAATTTCCTTTTTAAATCAAAATAAAATCCAATAACATAATATGAGTAATATCATTCAATTAAAACATGATACACCCATTTTCATAGTAAAATAATTTAGGAAAATCATTTTATAAAATATAGATTGATTTATCCTTTAAATAAAATACCCATTTCATCATGGGCTATATAAAATATTGAAAACACTTTGCCAAAATATTCTGTAGGCTTTATTGAACTCCCAAATAAAAGTTTTATTTCCAAAATCTTTTCAAAACTTTGAAAATGAAGGTTTATTAAATATTTAAAAGGATATAAGATGTCAACAAACTTCAATAACCTGGTTTTCTTGAATTTTTGGAGACTTTAATTATCTATTAATAAAAGTTTTAAATTTTTGTGATTTTTAAAACATTCCAAAGTTTTGGGATGTTACAACCGTATTCCTTAAAAAAAAACATACTCACCATGGTAAGCATGAGGTCAAAGATCTTCAACAAACACATGAGTGCGCAAGGATGCAAATAAAAATAAGATAAGCACTCATGAAATGAATTTGGAGCCACCAAAGAATTGTAGATAAAAAAAACAAGGCAGCTCAAAAGAAATAGGATAACAACTAAAAGGTGACCTCTCACATATGTATAGGTTTCTAAGTAGACAAATCGTTGAAGATATACATCCACAAAGAGACATGTACATACGCAATGGTTCGGAAAGGAGTGAAGAAGGTATCCAAAAGAAGTCATAAATATACAAAAGAGATTATTTCTTAAAAGCATGGCACATAGCTCAAATTTATCTCACTGTATATAAATGAACTTCAAACATATCAAAGACATCACACATATCACTAAGGGAACAAGAGATAGTGGAGATGCTTTGAGACAGGCAACAAGTATCACAAAGAAAGAATACCAATTGAAGAAAAGGTTTTTGCAATTTCATCACAAATATCACAAAGATATACCAAGTGAAGGAAAAAGCCAAAACCACAACAATTGCACATAAAGGCTTTCATGCCAAGAAGTAACCTAGACAAGGTTGAATACTAGAGAAATATGCATGGGATAGATACTTGTTGCTGATATGACATTGGTGATGAAGAAGATGAGATTTTGACAATCATCATAGCTTGACTCCTATAATATCATGGTGAGAACACCTTTCTTATGGATGAGGCAAGCATCCAATGCATATCCATTGTGCCTAAAACAAAATTCAAGTACAAAATGGTTCCCAAAATCATTGGGTCCCATAGTAGTTAGATACACTAAAATACATAGGAAACACTCCACATAAATATGTGCATATAGATATGAAATTGAATTTCATGCACATCCAAGCCGATTTAGGATTCGGTGGAGTATACTGATACGTCCATTTTGCATCACTATTTTACATCATAATTCATCTTTATTCATTGATATATTTCATATTATGATGCAATACTTATGTTATTTTATCTCATTTTGCATGTTTGGCAATTATTGGAGATGCATCCACCGGAGCCTGGAATCAGCTGGAAAAGTACCTATCAAGATACCCGACGTCGGAGCTCAGAAAATTCCAGAAAAAATATGAAGCCAATATTTTGAAGAATAAGTCACGGAGCCGAAAGGGGGCACGGAGTGGAGCTCCAGGGGGCAGGGGCGCCCTCCTGCTGCGGGTCCACCCCTGGCCGCGGGTGGGGCCCACCCCTGTCCCCTGTGGCCCCCCTCCGGCTCCCCTTTGGTGTATTACGTCCCCTTGACCTAAAAACATCGGGGGTATCGAAGAGGAATTTTTCCGCCGCCTCCACGAGGCTGAAACCAGACAGAGAGAAGAAGAGCTCCGGCAGGGAGAAATCTGCCGAGGAATTTCCCTCCCAGAGGGGGGAATCGTCGACATCGTCATCGCCATCACGCCAGGCATCATCCGGATCATCATCAACACCATCATCACCGTCACCGTACCATCTCATCCCGTTGTAGCAATTGTCATTGTTTTGTTATTAGTTCATTGGAATCGTATCCCGGGTGTTGATTACCACTTGTAGTTGATGCTTGAGAGTTTTATCGGTGAATTGTCTTTACAATCAGATTGTTGCCCTTATTCATATCACCTCTGATCATGATCTATATGATGTCTTGTGAGTAGTTCGTTTGGTTCTTGACATGGGGAAAGCCTAGTTGCTAGTAATTGCATAATGTTGAGTAATGGTTTGATTTACGTTGTGGTGTTATTCCTCTAGTGGTATCGTGTGAACGTCGACTACATGATACTTCACCTTTCAAAGGGCCTAGGGGAATGCATAGTGTATTTCGTTTGCTTATGGTAGGGTTGCAGGAGTGACAGAAACCTAAACCCCAATTTGTGAACTAGTGCACTAGGGAGCGTAGGGTCTCGGAGTTTAAGGCTATGGTTAGGTTTTTTATCTTAATTACTGTCTTGTAGTTGTGGATGCTTGCAAGGGGTTTAATCACAAGTATGTATTTGTCCAAGTAAGGGCGGTGCATTAGCATAGGTCCACCCACACAGCACTTTATCAAAACATTGAAGGTTAATCGCCGGCGTGCAATGAAACTGGCTAGGCAGAAACTCCCATGTGTCCTCGAGAACATTTTAATCTTCATAAGTAACACAACCGGCCTGTCCTTTGAGCTTAAAAGGATTGGGCTATTTGCTGCAATTATTGTAGCACTCTTTTATTTACTTGTTCTTTATTTGTTCTTTAAATCAAAAATCTAAAAACATTTCTCTTTTAGTGCTTGCAGTGAAACCTTGCTGAAAACCACTTGTCAACACCTTCTGCTCCTCGTTGGGTTCGACACTCTTACTTATCGAAAGGACTACAATAGATCCCCTATACTTGTGGGTCATCAAGACTCTTTTCTGGCGCCGTTGCCGGGGAGTGTAGCGCTATTGGTAAGTGGAACTGGTAAGGAACTCTTTTATTGTAAGTGCTGTTTTTATTTTTGCTTGTTACTTTGCTTCGTTATGGAGAACTCTTCACTTAATATGCTGTTTGGGAGTGACTCTGCCACCACACCTGTAGTGGATAAGAGTCCTCCGCTCTCTGAAATTGATCCATTTAAAATACGCATGGGAATTATTGATCATGTTATGAGTAACCGTTATGCAGGGGATGGAACCATCCATCCAGGTTATCATTTGCTTTATATTAAAGATCCGTGTGAGCTATTTAAGATTGCAGGTATGTCAAAAGAGGTAATCATGAGGAAATTATTCTCAATATCACTAAAGGATAAAGCTATGGATTGGTATATGCTTCTGGATAATTCTCACTTGATGGATTGGAAAGAGCTTATGTCTCTCTTTTATTCTAAATTTTATCCTCTTCATGAAATTCATCAAGATAGAAATTATATTTATAACTTTTGGCTACATGAACGAGAAAGCATCGCTCAAGCTTGGGGGAGGTTGAAATCTTTAATGCTTAAATGCCCCAATCATAAGCTTCCTAATGATATAATTGTTAACAATTTTTATACGAGACTGCCTCGCTATGATAAGAATATGCTTGATGCCTCTTCTCTTGGATCCTTTACAAACAAAGAAGTTAATGCTAAATGGGATTTAATTGAAAGGATTTATCGCAATGCGGAAGATTGGGAGATCGACAAAGGTAAAGAATCAGGTATAAATTATGAGTATGACTGCATTAAATCTTTCATGGAAACTGAACGTTTTAATATGCTTAGTACTAAGTTTGGGCTCGATTCTCAAATTGTTGTTGATCTTCGTAAATCCTTTGTTGACCATATTAATATTCCAAAAGAAAAGTGGGATAAGTATCATGAACCATTTAAATATGTTTGTAAAACGGATGTGCTTGCTAGTGATGATGTGCCTGTTCAAACAGTTGAATCTGTTTTACCTGCTGTTTACTTTGAAAAACCACCCTTTCCTATAAAAATTAAAGAACACTCAATCGTGGCTAGTGTGGTTAATAAAAGTGAAAGGAAAGCTTATGAACCTGATGAACAACTTGAAATTGCCTCTCCAGTAGCTTTGGTTAAAGATCTTGTAAATGAGAACGTCGATGGAAGCTCTATTTATTTTTGTGAAGCTGCTACTAACATTGTTAGACAGGATAAAAGTGCAAAAGTTGTTGGTACTCCTGTTATCTCTGTCAAGATAGGTGATCATTGCTATTATGGATTATGTGATATGGGTGCAAGTGCAAGTGCTATTCCTTATACACTTTATCAAGAAATAATGCGTGAAATTGCGCCATGTGAGCTTGAGGATATTGATTTGGAGATTAAATTGGCTAATAGAGATGTCATCCACCCGGTGGGAATTGTCAGAGACGTTGAAGTCTTATGTGGTAAGGTAAAATATCCAACTGATTTCCTTGTCTTGGGGTCGGTTAAAGATAAATTTTGTCCTATCATATTTGGTAGACCTTTCTTAAATACTTGTAGTGCTGTTATAGATTTTAAGAAAGAAAAGGTCTCTGTTCAATTTGCTGGAGAGCCGTATGAATTTAATTTTTCCAAATTTGCTAGACATCGTTATGATAAAGAATTACCTAATGAGGATCCTATTATTGAAAGAATTGCTTCTATTGCCGTGCCTCCTAATGATCCTTTGTAGCAATATATGGAGGAGCACGAGAATGCTATGTTTATGCAGGAAAGAGAGGAAATTGATGAAGTCTTCTTTAGACAGCCGGCTATTCTAAAGCATGATCTACCTGTGGAGTCTCTGGGTACCCAGACACCTCCAAAGGGAGATCCTGTTTTTGAATTAAAAGTTCTCCCAGACACTCTCAAATATACATATTTGGATGAGAAGAAAATATATCCTGTTATTATCAATTCTAACCTTTCAGTGAAAGAGGAGGAGCGATTATTGGAGGTCCTTAGGAAACATCGAGCCGCATTGGGATATACTCTAGATGATCTTCAAGGGATTTCTCCATCTATTTGTCAACATACAATTAATCTTGAGCCTGATGCGAAGCCCGTTGTTGATCATCAACGAAGATTGAATCCAAAGATGAAGGATGTGGTAAGAAATGAGATACTCAAGCTTCTCGATGCAGGTATAATCTATCCTATTGCTGATAGTAGATGGGTTAGTCTTGTTCATTGTGTTCCCAAAAAGGGAGGTATGACTGTTGTTGCTAATGATAATAATGAACTCATTCCTCAAAGAACAGTTGTAGGGTATAGAATGTGCATTGATTATAGGAAACGTAATAAGGCTACTCGAAAAGATTATTATCCTTTGCCTTTTATTGATCAAATGCTTGAAAGACTGTCTAAGAATTCTCACTTTTGTTTTCTTGATGGTTATTCTGGTTTCTCTCAAATTGCTGTTAAATTTGAAGATCAAGAAAAAACTAATTTTACTTGTCCTTATGGAACTTATGCCTATAGACGTATGCCTTTTGGTTTGTGTAATGCACCTGCTACTTTTCAAAGATGCATGTCTGCTATTTTTCATGTTTTTTGTGAGGAAATTGTGGAAGTCTTCATGGACGATTTCTCCGTCTATGGAACTTCTTTCGACAATTGCCTCTATAATCTTAACAAAGTTTTGTAGAGATGTGAGGAGACCAATCTTGTTCTCAATTGGGAGAAGTGTCATTTCATGTTAAATGAAGGCATAGTGCTTGGACATAAAATTTCTGAAAGGGGGATTGAAGTTGATAAAGCCAAAATTGAAGCAGTTGAGAAGATGCCCTATCGAAGGGACATCAAAGGTATTCGTAGTTTCCTCGGTCATGCTGGTTTTTATAGGAGGTTTATTAAAGATTTTTCTAAGACGTCGCGGCCTCTTACTAATCTTCTTCAAAAAGATGTTCCATATGTTTTTGATGAAGATTGTAAGGAAGCCTTCGAGGTTTTAAAAAGGGCTTTAATCACCGCTCCTATAGTTCAACCGCCTGATTGGAATTTACCCTTTGAAATTATGTGTGATGCTAGTGATTATGCTGTAGGGGCGGTCCTTGGCCAAAGAATTGATAAGAAGTTGAATGTAATTCATTATGCTAGTAAAACTTTGGATAGTGCACAGAAAAATTATGCAACCACTGAAAAGGAATTTTTAGCGGTCGTTTTTGCTTGTGATAAATTTAGACAATATATTGTGGACTCTAAAGTAACTATTCATACTGACCATTCTGCAATTAAGTACCTTATGGTGAAGAAAGATGCTAAGCCTAGACTTATTAGATGGGTGCTTTTGCTGCAAGAGTTTGATTTGCATATTGTTGATAGAAAAGGTGCAGAAAATCCTGTAGCTGATAATTTGTCTAGAATGGAAAATATTCCTCATGATCCCATACCTGTAAATGATAGTTTCCCTGACGAACAACTTGCCGTCGTTAAGGTAACTTCTCATGATGCTCCTTGGTATGCTGATTATGCTAATTTTATTGTCTCGAAATTTTTGCCTCCAAGTTTTACTTATCAACAGAAAAGAAATTCTTCGATGACTTGAGGCATTACTTTTGGGATGACCCACATTTATACAAGGAGGGATCTGATGGAATCTTGAGGAGATGTATTCCTGAGCATGAACAGGAGGAGGTATTGAGGAAGTGCCACAATAGTGATTATGCAGGACATCACGCAGGTGAAAGGACTGCACATAAGGTTCTTCAATCGGGTTTTTATTGGCCTACTTTATTTAAGGATGCTAAAAAGTTTGTTTCATCTTGTGATGAGTGTCAAAGGGTCGGTAACATTAGTAGACGTAATGAAATGCCTATGAATTATTCTCTTGTTATTGATCCTTTTGATTGTTGGGGGTTTGACTTTATGGGTCCTTTTCCCACTTCTCATGGTAATACTCATATTCTTGTTGCTGTAGATTATGTTACTAAGTGGGTGGAAGCTATACCAACTAAAAGTGCTAATCATAAGACCTCCCTAAAAATGCTTAAAGAAGTTATTTTTCCTAGGTTTGGTGTGCCTAGATATCTTATGACTGATGGAGGATCTCATTTTATTCATGGAGCTTTTAGAAAGGTTTTAGCCAAGTACGATGTTAATCACAGAGTCTCCTCTCCGTATCATCCTCAAACTAGTGGGCAAGTTGAATTAACTAATAGAGAAATTAAACTGATCTTGCAAAAGACCGTTAACAAGTCTAGGAAGAATTGGTCTAAAAAACTTAATGATGCTTTATGGGCCTATAGAATTGCTTATAAAAACACTATGGCTATGTCTCCTTATAAAATGGTTTATGGGAAGGCATGTCATTTGCCTCTTGAATTAGAACATAAAGCTTTTTGGGTTGTTAGACAACTTAATTCTGATCCTAATCTTACCGGTAAAACTAGGTTGCTTAAATTAAATTCCTTGGATGAGTGGAGAAACGAGGCTTATGAAAGTGCTCGTCTGTTTAAGGAAAAAGTAAAGAGATGGCATGAAAAGAGAATTTAATGTTGGTGATAAAGTGCTTTTGTATAGGTCTCGTCTCAGATTTTTGGCAGGAAAATTGCTATCAAAATGGGAGGGACCATTCATCATTGAGGAAGTTTATCGCTCCGGAGCTATAAAGATTAATAATCTTGATGGGGACAAACCTCAAGTGGTGAATGGTCAGCGACTTAAGCACTACATCTCCGGTAATCCCTTGGAAAAGGATGCTGATGTTATTCAAGTGGTCTCTCCAGAAGAACTCATCGAAACCAAATACCGGAAGACTCCAGAATCAGCAAATGAATAGGTAACTGTTTCGGTAAGGAAAGTGTCTCGGAAAATTCCAGAAAATTTATATTATTTATTTCTCGAAAATTAGGAAAATTCGAAGACTTGATGGAGTACGAGACGGACCCTAGGGGGCAGAGGCGGCCCTCTGCCGCGGCTCCACCCCAGGCCACGGTGGGGACCCGCCCCTGGCCCCTGGACACCGCCTCCGACTCCGCCTAGTCCCGTCGTCTTCCTTTTATTGCAAAATTTTTTGCTATATATTTCCCCGAATTTTTCGAGAAGCGTATCCTGTGTTTTCGTCGTGTTCTTGTTTCGAGTTTTCTCTTGCTAGGGTCTCAAAAACTCTCCATCTAGATGTCTTCTTGCGGATCCAGTAGGGAAGATTACGCAGCAAGGCGCCTTCGTCGGATCCAACGAGACATTAATCATGGGGACTTCATGAACTGGGCGACCGATGAGGAGATCGCCGCTAGGAAGGCGGAGCTGGAGCGCAACATGCGGGAAGAAGTGAGAAGGGCAGCATCACGCCAACCGGGAGGAAGGGCAGAGAATCGAAGGCCAGGCAACACCACTTTTGTGGGATCCATTAACCCTCGATATGCTTATTCTCATGATGTTCCAAGGACAGTGCCACAGCAGCAGGATCCCCATATTAATCCATTGCTGTCGGAAGCTCATAGAGTGGCTGATCAGTTCTGCGAGCAGTTCCGTTGCTTGAAAGCGGAAGTTGCAATACTAGAGGCAGAGAATCTGGAGCTTCGCCGACGTCTTCAGTATTTCTTGACACCTCTGGCTGAGGTGCCGCCATCTCCACCGCGGGAATAAAATTCGAGCACTATGGGTAACGACACTCCCTTGGCTTGTTCCAAGCTTGGGGGAGTGCCCCGGTATCTTTATCTCATGTCTTTTATTTTTCGCAGTCTTGTGAGTCGTATCATGAGTAGAGAAGTTATCTTGTAGTATGGTTTTGCATTGTGTCTTGTCACTCCTTGTGAGTCCTTTGTATCCGTTGGTGTGTGGTTTTCTATAATGGAATATAAATGAGAAGTATCTTTTATTCTTCTGCACTTTATATTTTATTATGGCAATCTCTCTCATCTGCTGATCTTGTGGTAAGTAATGATTTGACATTGGGTGCATGAGTAAAAGTTTATTCGGTATTGATAAGCATGGCTTCGTTTAAATTGCAATAATTGCTTTGGTGCTTGAGTAGAGAAGAAGAATTTAATTGCAAATACACTATCTTGTATGTCTTACATGCTTGTGAACCTTCCAGCTCATACACCTTTGTATTAGATTTATTTCTGACAGTGATGATAAGCTTTATGTTGCATGTTTGACATATTGTTTTTGATAGCATAGTTGATTTACATCTCTCAACACTGTTTGTTTGCTCTAAAGCCTTTCTAGCCTAAAGCCCTGTACTGAGTGTATGGTTCACTCGTGCATCCAATTCCCAAAGCCAAACTTTCTTGCCAGCTGAGTCCACCATATCTACCTATGCATGGTATTTCTTGCCATTCCAAGTAAATTTGTCATGTGCTACCTTTAAAAAAATTCAAAATACTTCTCTTTGTGCCTCTGTTTTTAAGCTCATTAGGGAGTAATGGAGAGCTAGATATAACTTGTGATGAACAAGGTCATTTCCCCCCTTTCACCCGGTGTCGATGGATTACGTCTTCACTTGAATCAACCCGAGAGCAGCTTAAGCAAAAATATAAATATAACTCACAATTCTCCTCCGCGCAATGCAAATCTGAGAAATCAGCCCAAACATTAGACAGTGGTGAAACCAAGGAGAAAGAGGAGTGTACTGGCTCCTCTAAAAACAAGCTGCTCTCACAAGTCTAAAAACCTTGCTTGTCATGGGGGACTAGATAGCTTCTATGTTGTGAAGCCGTTGACGGAAGCATGCATACCTCAAAATCATTTTACTTCCATTTTAAAAACCAAAAAGCTCTAGCACATGACTAATCCCTCCTTCCCTCTGCGAAGGGCCTCTCTTTTACTTATTGTTGAGTCAGTTCACCCACTTCCTCTACCTTCTACAAGCAAACCCACAGTGTTGAATTTTGATGTTAAGCAAGTATGATATCTACATTATGTCTTTTATGTCTCATGATAGTTATTCATTTTTCTTATGTCAGTTCTAACTCTTTTGTTATAAGGATATAGCTTTGACGATTTGCAACTCGTGGGAAGATGACCGGATGGTTGAAGCATTTAAATGAATCTTTCTTGAAATATGGGCTGATAAGTATAATTGTTTCTTAAGTAGAGTCTCGGTTTGTCTTTGCTTAATAAGTTTCTGTCTTCTTTCACCTTAACATGTTGTAGTTACATTACTTGTCTTCGAGAAGCTTTATGAGAGAAAGGTTGATGTTTAAGATATATTTGTGTTCGATGAGTAAATACTGATGCTTCATGTTCGTATTCTTTATTTATTGACACTTCACTCTATAAACCTGTGGTCATGTTTACCGAGTTCAGTTTTCGCTTGGGGACAAGCGGAGTCTAAGCTTGGGGGAGTTGATACGTCCATTTTGCATCACTATTTTACAACATAATTCATCTTTATTCATTGATATATTTCATATTATGATGCAATACTTATGTTATTTTATCTCATTTTGCATGTTTGGCAATTATTGGAGATGCATGCACCGGAGCCTGGAATCAGCTGGAAAAGTACCTGTCAAGATACCTGACGTCGGAAGCTCAGAAAATTCCAGAAAAATTATGAAGCCAACATTTTGAAGAATAAGTCACGGAGCCGAAAGGGGGCACGAAGTGGAGCTCCAGGGGGCAGGGGAGCCCTCCTGCCGTGGGTCCACCCCTGGCCGTGGGTGGGGCCCGCTCCTGGCCCCTGTGGCCCCCCTCCGGCTCCCCTTTGGTGTATTACCTCCCCTTGACCTAAAAACATCGGGGGGTATCGAAGAGGAATTTTTCCGCCGCCTCCACGAGGCGGAAACCAGACAGAGAGAAGAAGAGCTCCGGCAGGGAGAAATCTGCCAGGGAATTTCCCTCCCGGAGGGGGGAATCGTCGACATCGTCATCGCCATCACGCTGGGCATCATCGGGATCATCATCAACACCATCTCCATCATCAGCACCATCATCACCGTCACCGTCCCATCTCATCCCGCTATAGCAATTGTCATTGTTTTGTTATTAGTTCATTGGAATCGTATCCTGGGTGTTGATTACCACTTGTAGTTGATGCTTGAGAGTTTTATCGGTGAATTGTCTTTACAATCAGATTGTTGCCCTTATTCATATCACCTCTGATCATGATCTATATGATGTCTTGTGAGTAGTTCGTTTGGTTCTTGAGGACATGGGGAAAGCCTAGTTGCTAGTAATTGCATAATGTTGAGTAATATTTGATGGTTTGATTTATGTTGTGGTGTTATTCCTCTAGTGGTATCGTGTGAACGTCGACTACATGATACTTCACCTTTCAAAGGGCCTAGGGGAATGCATAGTGTATTTAGTTTGCTTATGGTAGGGTTGCAGGAGTGACAGAAACCTAAACCCCAATTTGTGAACTAGTGCACTAGGGAGAGTAGGGTCTCGGAGTTTAAGGCCGTGGTTAGGTTTTTATCTTAATTACTTTCTTGTAGTTGCAGATGCTTGCAAGGGGTTTAATCACAAGTATGTATTTGTCCAAGTAAGGGCGGTGCAGTAGCATAGGTCCACCCACACAGCACTTTATCAAAACATTGAAGGTTAATCGCCGGCGTGCAATGAAACTGGCTAGGCAGAAACTCCCATGTGTCCCCGAGAACGTTTTAATCTTCATAAGTAACACAACCGGCCTGTCCTTTGAGCTTAAAAGGATTGGGCTATTTGTTGCAATTATTGTAGCACTCTTTTATTTACTTGTTCTTTATATCAAAAATCCAAAAAAACATTTCTCTTTTAGTGCTTGCAGTGAAACCTTGCTGAAAACCACTTGTCAACACCTTCTGCTCCTTGTTGGGTTCGACACTCTTAGTTATCGAAAGGACTACGATAGATCCCCTATACTTGTGGGTCATCATATACCCTATATATTGGAACAAGAAAGACAAACATGCCATATAATATAGATGTTAAAGGATATACTTACAAAGTCTTTCAAGAACCAAACGAGATACAATTTGGACAAAAACACCAAGTAAACCAAAGAGAGGACACACCAAAGTGTGATACACAAAGCTTGTCCAAATTATATCAAAATCAAAATCAACACATGATTGATTCCATAACACATCAACACATGAAGTGACATATCAATAGGAATCAAATCAAACAACACATGAGAGATAAGATACCAATTGAAAAAAGATACCAACTAGGAGCGAGGATACCAAAAGAAGAATATTACTCGAAAGATATCAAGTAAAAGAGAAGTCAAGAGACAAGGTATCAAAGCTCCCAAAAGAGATACTTGTTGAAACAAATATCTATGGATGAGATATGAAATTCCAATTAATACCAATTGGAGGTACCTAGGCAAGGCCAATAAGCATATGAGATAAAAAGAGACATGCTCAAATGGCTTTTCTCATTCAAGGAGATAAAACACAAAACGATGAATGAGAAAGCAAATCCCTAGAGAGAGCAAGCTTACAACAAATAAACCAAACACTCTCTACACTTTTTATGATGGCACAAAGCACCAAAGGAAAATGTTTGTCTTCCATAAACGCATAAGATAGAAATTAAATGCCAATTGAAAGGATAAAAAATTATTAATAGAATAGTGTTCTAAATAATAAAGGAAACCTCCCCCAAGATTCATGCATTATCTTGATATTTGCATTTGGATACAAAATGCACACACAAGGGATCATTACTCTCCATATGTCATTTACAACACTAAACAATACCAATTGAAAAAGAAGATCCATGCAAGAGGCAAGGAAGACAACGGAAGTCAAGATAAACACTTGGCAATAAATGAGGCAATACAACGCAAGAGCCAAGATGAAGATGGTTGTAGCGCCCCGACCCCGGAATTATACAGAGATACTATGTAACCCACAGGCCATGCTACACAATCGAAGGTTACTGGGGTTACCACTCCCAGGCCAAAACCTTTGGCAGGCGTGCTCGGAATGGATCATCGGCAACACAACACCTCGATCATGCCATGAACACTGACATAGTTATCAGTGCATAATAAGGAGATCAAGACTACGGAACAACTGGCACATCACAGACTCTACGACACAAAGAGATCATATAGCAAGTCATATAACGAGAAAGATACAAATCACACCCAGGGGTCACAGAACGATCATTACATCATGCGGAAGTGAAGTAGTGTTGTCTAACAAAAAGATCCAAAATATGGCCTAAGAGGCCTACAGATAAACATCCCGTGCCAGCCTGTTCTAGGACGTCCCAAGCTGCCACCTGGGAACCCCAGACTACTCGTCGATTGTCGTCGTGGTGAACGATAGATGCCTAGGGGTAGGCTTAAGTTTGGGGCCGATGGATGCTAGAGGATTCGGGGAGGGATAGCGCGCTGAAGAGCGCACACGGAAGAACAGATGAACACGAGGATTTACCCTGCTTTGGGGCTCTCGTGAGAGATAAAACCCCTACTGCAGCATCTAGCCTACTCTGTGTATTTTCTCTATATACATGTGTCGTACAAGTGCTCCATGAGCTGAGCAATGGTTGCCTTTGTGAGGCCTCTAGCTAGAAGAAAGCTCCTGTGAGCAATGGGGGAAAATGAGCCCCCCCGGGGTCCTGCTGGGAACGATCCCCCTGGTGCTCCTTATATTGGGAGCCCAGGGGACAAGGTGTGCCCCGCATAACACTATGCATAGCACAACATAACACAGTACACGATTTGACTACTGGGGTCTTGTCCACACTGTGCACGCGTCATGGAGGCGTACTGTTGTCACATCATAGGCACTGTAGCCACGATGCCTGGGTCTTGGTCTTCGTCATTGATCTTATCCTCTCGTCTTGGTCAAGGATGCCAGGTCCGAGTAGTGGGCGTCCCAGGATCTGGCAGCGAAGGACATGGAGACCTGGGCGCCGGGTAGATGATCCGGTCGAAGTAGCGATAGGAGCCGGGGTATGCCGGATGAATAGTGTCGGGATGAACAGTGTCCGAGGTATGTCGGATGAATAGTGTCGGGCGGTGAACAGTGTCGTTCGGGACATGTATGTCGGCCGGGAAAATATACTGTCCGGGGGTATGTCGGATGAACAGTGTCGTGGTATCCCGGGTGAACAGTGTCGGGATGAACAATGTCCGGGGTATGCCGGATGAACAGTGTCGGGATGAACAGTGTCACCCTCCGGGGTCATGCGTGCCGGGATGAACAGTGTCGGGGGTATCCCCCCCCCCCCCCCCCCCCCCCGCGGTGAACAGTGTCCCCCCGGATGAGTAGTTTCGTCCGGGTCATGTATGCCGGGATGAACAGTGCCTGGGTATCCCGTGTGAACAGTGTCGGGATGAACAATGTCAATGACATGAATAGTGTTGGCCCGGGGACATGTATGTCGGATGAACAGTGTCGCCGTGATGAATAGTGTCATCCCGGGACATGTATGTCGGCCGGGGCAATATGCCGTCTGGGGTATGTCGGTCTGGGCCACAGCTTGGCCCAACCGAGAATAGGTTATGCTGGCCCGAGGTAGTACAAGCTTTTTTATTTATCTGTCCTCTATTTCTGCATATCATTTCCTTCTCTTAGCTTAGAAAACCACCAACTCTGGGGTACCCGGGGTTCATCCCCGACAGTAGTCCCCGAGACTATGTAGGAATCGCAGATTCGTGCATAGGATTTCCAGAAAAGTATCATAGAGTTGGTACCAAAAATAGCCATCATGGGCAATATCAGAATCATATGTCGACAGCATGAGCTGTACCGATTTATAGCCTGCATGGGCATCATCATACGTCGGTTTTTAGCCATCTTGGGCATTTACCGGAATCATAGCCATCGTGGGCTGAATTTTAATACGGCCTGCATGGGCGCTATTATATATCGGTTTTAGCCACTCTTTACCGAGGTCTGCCTGAGCTGGATTGACATAGTGCCTGCCTGGGCATATCTCATATGTCGGTTTTTGCCACCTTGGGCTTTTACCATACATATATGTCGGCAGCGCTAGCTGTACCAACATATAGCCGTTATGGACTTTATCATATGTCGGTTTTTAGCCATCTCGGGCATTATCGAAGACGTCTGTCGCCAGCGTTAGCTGGACCGACACATAGCCTACATGGGCACGGTCATACTGATGTCTTTGCCAACATAGGCAAGTTTGACACATTGCCTGCTTGGGCATATCTCATATGTCGGTTTTTGCCACCTTGAGCTTTTACCATACATTTATGTCGGCAACACTAGCTATACCAACATATAGCCGTGATTGGCTGAATTGGCCTTTTGCCATCATGGGCATAGCCAGCACGCGTATAGGCTTTAACTCTTTTGCCTTTGCGTTTACGCCGCCTTTCGGTGGCTTGCCTTCATGGGGATACCAGGCACGCGTATAGGCTTTAACTCTTTTGCCTTTGCGTTTTGATTCGGAATGGAGCCAACATTGGCTATGTCGGGACTCTGACATGGAGTCCATAAGCTCTTTTGGCTTGTCTCCTGGACAAGCAACCCATCGGCTGGACCGACACCGTGAACCACCATAATTTTGTGATACCGAGTTAGCAGATATTGCGTACTTAGCGGAACGAGTTTCCAGCCATGATACTTTGGCGAATCCAAAATAGATGGCGATTGCGGAGATGTTATATGAAGCCATGATATTTTTGGCGAACCGATATAAACGGTGATCTGGAGATATGAGATGATGTTGAGATATTTCTGCACACCGAAATAAACGGCGATCTGGAGATATGGTGCCGTGATATCTTGGCTAACCGAGATAAGTGATGATCTGGGAAATAGTGCCGTGATGATATTCTGACTTGCCAACATAAGCGACAACCCGGGATGATATGCCATTTATGATTCGGCAAGCCAATGTTAACGATTATCCGGGATATGCTCTGAAGCCATTTTGACCATAAGATAAATCCGAGATGACCGATAACCCCATAATAATTCGATTCTCGACGATAGATTCTCACTCGGGAATATATTCATGCTTACAAATACGGTTAGTCCATACACAGAATAAATAATCAAACTTGGTAAAGACGATCCATAATAATATTAATAAGACGTAATAGCGGCAGCAGCTAATACGTGTAGCACTGAAAGACATGGTAGCTGCAACGAGCTGTAACAGACATACTAAACATGCACGGGGTAGCAGTCACGGTAAATAAGCAACGGAAGCTAACTTCAACAATAAATATAAGCACGGAGAAACAAACTCGGTTTGGGCCTAGCCCGCGAGTCACTTTTAACATCAAGGAAAAGATAAGTTCCGGAACAAACGTGCAGTCCCCGGGTCGAAATGCCTGATCCCGGGGGAAAATAAAATAAGCGCAGGGCAGTCCCCGAGTCACTTTCTAACATATAAGAGATATCAACAACCGACTAACCAGGCCAGTCCCCGGGTCTAGGTAACTCGGTCCCGAGGAAAATAGCTATGCCCATAAAAAAGAGCGGCAGTCCCCGAGTACTGCCCGGGTTAACCACACGCGCGCGACACAAAACTAAATACAGTAAATACTTACATTGCAATATCGGTGCAGACTGGACGGACGCGTAGCTGAAGGCATAGGCTAGATACCCAAATAGCCGAGGTGCTAGACTTGGATTACTCAGATGCGACTGATTCGGGCGCAGATTGTCCAGCCGGCCCAACGGCGTACGCGACGAAGGGTTCCTGCAAGTGCAAAACCGGTATGGCTTACACGGCCTGGCTCACTCAGTCGAACCGACGGAGCCGAATCATCACCTTTTTATTTCGGTCGGAGGCATATTTTTTATGCCGGCCGGGATATTTTTATGCCGGCACGATTCACTCTGACCGAGTAATTTTTCTGAGCCGACACATGCCCGTTTCAGCCACTATTAATTCTAATCTCGGCAATTATTTTTTGGCCGACACAGGCTTATTCTCCTCATCAGCTTGCTCTAGCCGAGCTAGCACATTTATGTCGGCATCCTTTTCTCTGCTACTCGGCGGCAGACATAATTTACTCGGCCAGGCCATAGGCTTCTCGGCCAGGCCATGCTAACGTTCTTTTTTCTATTTCCTATACTGCTGCCGACATCCCCACGACTCGGCTAGCCAAACTCCACAAATCTCACTTCCTCTTATTTTTTTCTTTCTTTCTTTTCTCTTCCTACTACCGGTCAACCGACATAAGCAGTACCCGGTTTGGCTGCCTCCAACTCTCTCTCCTCTTTTTCTTTTTTCACTCAACTGCCGACATCCGCTACATGCCGGTCCATCTCTTTATCTCTTTCTTTTTCTTTTTCTTTTTCCAACCAACCAGAACACCAGCTGGGCAAGAGGCGCAAGTGGAGCCGGCGGCAGGCGCGGACGCAGGGGCGCTTGGGGCCGTGCGCATGCCGGACCCTCGGATACGTCAGCGTATGGCACGCGCGGCACGCGAACGCAACCTGAACGTCGTCGAGCTGCTCGCAGGCGTGCACGCATGCAGTGCGCGCCAGATATGCACGGACGCGGTCGACCCGGGGCAGGACAACGGTGACAGAGTCGATGTAGATCCACCGGGCTGCGCGGGAGAGACGGCACGGACACTGCAGTCCCCGGGTGCAGGCACAGTGCTGGTGACGAAGGAGTGAGCGCGCGGAGGCCCTGTCGATGTCAAGCCTCCGGGCCTCACGGGGGATGGCGAAAGCGCCGCACAGTCATCGATGATGACGAGGTTGATGAAGCTGCCCCGAGAGCCGAACCGCGGAACCCAGCCCGCGGAGCTCGCCGGGGTTGATGAAGAAGGTCCCGTCCGAATTTGATCCAGCAAGCGCCACTACCAGCCCCACGGTGGGCGCCAACTGTCGTCGTGGTGAACGACAGATGCCTAGGGGTAGGCTTAAGTTTGGGGCCGATGGACGCTAGAGGATTTGGGGAGGGATAGCACGCTGAAGAGCGCACACGGAAGAACAGATGAACACGAGGATTTATCCTGCTTCGGGGCTCTCGTGAGAGATAAAACCCCTACTGCAGCATCTAGCCTACTCTGTGTATTTTCTCTATATACAGGTGTCGTACAAGTGCTCCATGAGCTGAGCAATGGTTGCCTGTGTGAGGCCTCTAGCTAGAAGAAAGCTCCTGTGAGCAATGGGGGAAAATGAGCCCCCCCGGGGTCCTGCTGGGAACGATCCCCCTGGTGCTCCTTATATTGGGAGCCCAGGGAACAAGTTGTGCCCCGCATAACACTATGCATAGCACAGCACAACACTGTACACGATTTGACTACTGGGGTCTTGTCCGCACTATGCACGCGTCATGGAGGCGTACTGTCGTCACATCATAGGCACTGTAGCCACGTTGCCTGGGTCTTGGTCTTCGTCATCGATCTTATCCTCTCGTCTTGGTCAAGGATGCCAGGTCCGAGCAGTGGGCATCCCAGGATCTGGCAGCGAAGGACATGGAGACCTAGGCGCCGGGTAGATGATCCGGTCGAAGTAGCGATAGGAGCCGGGGTATGCCGGATGAATAGTGTCGGGATGAACAGTGTCCGAGGTATGTCGGATGAATAGTGTCGGGGGGTGAACAGTGTCGTCCCGGGACAAGTATCCCGCCCGGGGGTATGTCAGATGAACAGTGTCGTGGTATCCCGGGATGAACAGTGCCCGGGGTATGTCGAATGAACAGTGTCACCCGGGTCGTGCATGCCGGATGAACAATGTAGGGGTATCCAGGGTGAACAGTGTTGGGATGAACAGTGTCACCCCGGGATGGGTAGTGTCGTCCGGGGTCATGTATGCCAGATGAACAGTGCCTGGGTATCCCCCGGGTGAACAGTGTCAGGATGAACAGTGCCACCCCCGTGATGAATAGTGCCGGCCCGGGATATGTATTGTCGGGTGAACAGTGTCGCTGAGGTGAATAGTGTCGTCCCGGGACATGTATGTCAGCCGGGGCAATATGCCGTCCGGGGTATGTCGGTCTGGGCCATAGCTTGGCCCAGCCGAGAATAGGTTATGCTGGCCCGAGGTAGTACAAGCTTTTTTATTTATCTGTCCTCTATTTCTGCAGATCATTTTCTTCTCTTAGCTTAGAAAACCACCAACTCTGGGTTACCCGGGGTTCATCCCCGACATCGATGTCCATGAAGAACCTACCTGTCTGCTCGGTGTCGTCCTCCTCTGAAACAATTAATAAGCAACAAAGAGAGACTAAGTACGACGTACTCGCAATTTTAGTAGGGCGATATAGGCCCAATGATGTCAAGGCTCTAAGGCTGCATAGTAGTTATTTTGCATAAAGCTAGTTTTCCTTCATAAAAGACATAAATGACCCACGGCATCGACTACTCAGAAGGTTTTTCATAAAGGGGATGAGATAGTAAACTTTTTCATCTTCGGTTCTCAACGAACCAATAGTAGCCATAAATCACACTCACCTCCACCAAGGCACTCCCTCGAATCACCCTCGAGGAAATGAACCTTTTAAACACAAGTTGAAGTGCAACCTCCAGCTGCCAAATTTTAATTAATTAGGTTCAGGTTTTCTATGAGCTAATCCGCCTTTCGCAAGATTTGTCTATAACCGTGGACACGGCTTTTCGAAAAGATTAAACCCTGCAGGGTGTACTAATTTACCCATTGGTACCGTCCGGCTCACCTGATTGGCTCTCTTCCGGGGAAAGCAGGCGAGTGGGCGCGGTTAGACCTTTACCTTGCATGAGGCTTACTCAAGGATCATCAGTGTGCGGAAGGACATGTTCAGCGCCTCCAACGCCCTGCCCCGGGGCCACATCCTAAACACCACCGTCCTCATCGTTTCTTTTCCACCCTCACACTCACACACAAATGGAAATAGCAAACTAGAGGACCCTTGACAAGCCCCTCACAGATTATTCGGTCAGTAAGGAGCCCATACTCCCACCAATGGAAGCACGCTCGGTTCTTGGTTCTAGCTAAAAGCACTCTCAGCCTAGGCGACAAGAATGAGGCAAAACACCATCCCCCGATGGCAAATCATCCAAGTCCTTTTAGCATTTTATTATTTACCACAAGTAACCACCATGTACGAAACTTTCCATCAACATCATAATCAATGAAATAACTTACCGGACAATTTAGCATTTGACTAAGCATGGCTAAGCATAGATAAGCATATATTCAACAGATATATATTTACTCAGGCCAGTACATCAAACCTAGGGTTGATAGGAGGGGAAACATGTAATGGTTTAGGGAACATGCAATTCATAGAATACTCTATACTTTGACCAAAAGTCGACATTGGAATCGAATGCAATATTATGGTGGATAAAATATTTGTATAAAACAATAGGATGATATATGCCAAGAAGGTTAGGTTATCTCTTGCCTTGCTGATAGTGCTGGTCGCGCTGATCGTCGAGGTATTGTGGTGGAACCTCGACTCCTGAATCTACCGATACCAAACAATACAGGAAAACGAAATAAATAACACGAAATAAAAGGTGCAATGCACATTCATGATGAGATGGTCAAATTATGCACTGAAATGGTCTTGGGCATGACCCACAAGTTAAATGGAACCCCTAAAATAATTATCGCAATTAACGGGTGATATTTCCATATTTAACTTAGTGAACTAAGCTTTTATCCAAAATGTCCAGTACTGAAATATGAGTTCTACATGCATGAGAATGACATTATTAGATAGGTATTGTTCTCCTGATCATTTTGGTACTTCGTTTGCAATTTTTCGATTAACGATGAAGAAATGGTGATTTAAACGGTTATTCAATTTAAATCATTTAACCATTTCGAAAATGACATCAAAGGAAAAGTCATTGTCATGCTGTGAAATTAACATATCTAAACAGCCCTTAAGTTGCTGATCATTTTGGGATATTAAACATAATTTTTGAGTCATTATTTATCAAGTTATGAATTTCCCAAAATGTGATTTAAATCTGCCATTTTAATTAATTATTATAAACATCACCAAATTTAATTCTGCAACTCTCTCAAATGACATAAACTTGTAGTTCATTGTTTACTGAACATTTTGATACCACATTCATAGTTTTTGGATAAATATTTCTCAAGTTATGAATTTTCTAAGGATTGATTTAATTCTACCATTTTAGTATTTATTAATTTAAGGCAATTTAATAAATTTAGTTGATCATGGCAAGGGTACTAACAGATAGGTATGATTTTTCTAAGCATTCTGACATATTGTTTGCATTTTCTGAATTGTGGTTCAAAAGATATTCAATTTCAAAGTTTGAACCAATTTCGGTCTTTTAATTTAATTGCAGAAAAAGGCCTGAAACGTTTTCTACTCAGGCCCGGGCTAGCCACAGAGACCGACAGGGTGGTCCCGGGCCACGTCGGCGTCCACGTCAGCTGAACGGCCCACGGCTAGATTTGACTCGGTCGAAGCCGAGACTGGCGCGGCGAACGGCGGTGATCACCGGCGATGGCACAGACGGAGACGACGGCTTAGCGCATTAGGGAGCGTTCTAAAAGGTGCATTCGACGCATCTCACTACGGGGAGCTAAAACCGGGCGGCGCCGCGACCATTCGGCCACCGGAGCGACGCACACGTCGGTGACAGGCGGCGGCCGACAGCGGCCCAAGACGATGGCGGAGCACGAGGGAGTTAGAGGGACAACGGGGATGTCCAGGAGGACCAGCAGCTCACCCTCGATGCGTGTACGTGCTCGGCGCAGGCCGAGGTGGACTACAATGGCGGCAATCGTCCCGGCGGTCGTCGGGCGGAGGCGGGGAAGAAGAGGATGAAGACGACGAGCCCGAGCCTCCCGGCTCGATTCCGTGGGCGAGGAAGAAGAGGAGATCATGACGGAGGTAGCGGTGCCTTCGGCTTGCCCCGAGGCGGTCGGGATCAACGGCGATGCGGCGGCGGGCTCAGCTAGGTCACGGCCATGGCGCCATTAGGGTTAGGGTTTCCTGCAGCGGGGAAAAGAGAGGGGGAGAGAGAGCAGGGTGGCTTCGGGGTGCTACTTATCCTCCAGGGGGGCCATGGCGCAGGGGAAGCAGCAGGGGAGGACACGGCGACGCGGCGGCCATGGCGCCAGGGAGAAGGAGGGGTGAGAGGGGATGACAGGTAGGACCCACCTGTCAGTTTTTTTAAGTTTTTCTTTTTCATTTAAAAACTAGTAGAGTTTAGGCAATTAATTAAGGACCTTAAACATTTTTATAAATTCTGGAAAAATTCACAGAGCCGGTATATCATATTAGGAACCTGCCATAAAATTTGCAACCCATTTGAAAAATATTTTATGTGTAAATTATTTTGGAATTGCTCACAGACAATTTGGATCTTTATTTAATTATTTGAATTGGCAAATGCATTAATCTTTGCAACAAACATATTTGAAATTGTTGGAACTTCCTGGACAATATGATAGTTCAATTTGAATTTTTTTTGTCCAATAATATTCACCAACCTTGATTTAATAATTCCAGCCAAAGCATTATTTCATGTGGAGCAATTTAAATATAGATGCCATGATGCAATCATGAAAAAGCAAAAGTGGAAAAATTATTCACATTTTTCATGTACCAAAATGGGGCTGTTACAAATCTACCCCCCTTACAGGAATCTCGTCCCGAGATTCTAGGCCTGAGTGAAGAAGGCGGGATATTCATGACGAAGACTAGTTTCGCGCTCCCAGATTGCTTCTTCTTCAGAATGGTTAGACCACTGGATCTTGAGGAACTTGATGGTCTTGTTACGAGTCTTCCTTTCCGCTTCATCCAAGATGCGGACAGGATGCTCACTGTAAGTCAGATCCTCCTGGATATCCAACACTTCATGATCAACCCTACGGATAGGATCTTTGAAGCAACGACGGAGTTGAGAGACATGGAACACATCATGCACATCCGGGAAATTTTCTGGGAGTTCCAACTGGTAGGAGAGACCACCTCGCTTAGCCAGGATAGTGAAAGGACCAACGAAACGAGGTGCTAGTTTTCCCTTGATCCCGAAACGACGAACGCCTTAGAGGGGAGAGACTCGAAGATAGGCTTTGTCACCAATTTCATAGTGAACCTCCTGATGATGTTTATCATAGTAGCTCTTCTGCCTGGACTGAGCAATCTTGAGATTTTCTCGAATGATACGGACTTTCTCTTCAGCCTCATTGATCACATCAGGACCGAAGAGTGTCCTCTCTCTGGTTTCAGACCAATTTAGCGGAGTCCTACACTTTCTTCCGTAGAGAACCTCAAATGGAGCCATTTGAAGACTAGCTTGAAAGCTATTGTTGTAGGAGAACTCCGCGAATGGAAGATACTTTTCCCAACCTTTACCGAAAGAGATTACACATGCCCGAAGCATGTCCTCAAGAACTTGGTTCACCCTCTCAGTCTGACCATCAGTTTGGGGGTGATAGGCTGTGCTGAAATTGAGACGGGTTCCCATAGAATTTTGGAAACTCTGCCAGAATTTGGACACAAATAGAATACCACGGTCTGAGATGATTCTCAAAGGAACCCCATGCAAAGGAACAATCCGGGCCATATACAGCTCGGCCAGTTTAGCGGAGTTGATATCCTCGCGAACAGGGAGGAAATGGGCGACCTTGGATAGACGATCAATGACTACCCAAATGGCATTGTTACCCTTGGGTGACCTCGGGAAACCAGTGATGAAATCCATACCAACTTCATCCCATTTCCATTCGGGAATAGCTATGGGGCGAAGAGTACCCGCTGGCCTTTGATGTTCAGCTTTCACACGGCGACAGACATCGCATTCAACAACGTACTCGGCGATCTCGCGCTTCATGCAAGACCACCAGAATTGACGGCGAAGATCTTGGTACATCTTGGTACTACCCGGATGAATGGAAATGGGTGTTTCATGAGCTTCTGAGAGTATCAACCCTTTGGTATTTCCACTCTTGGGCACTACCAGACGGTTACCAAAGTAGACAACACCATTGTCATCAACAGCAAAACAATTAGCCTTCCCACTAGCTATTTTCTTTTTGATTTCGAGGATCTCGGCATCCTGCTGCTGGGCTGCCTTGATCTCATCCTCAAGAGTGGATTTGATCTCTAAGTTGGCTAGATATTCGGAGGGAACAATCTCCAGATTCAAACGGGCGAATTCCTCATGAAGAGCAGGTTGGGCCTTTTCAACCATCAAGGTTTTGCAATAAGCCTTGCGACTTAGGGCATCTGCCACGACGTTGGCCTTGCCGGGCTGATAGTTGAGGGTCACATCATAGTCTTTGATTAATTCCAACCATCTTCTTTGTAGAAGATTCAGATCAGGTTGGGTGAAAAGGTATTTCAGACTTTGGTGATCTGAGAAGATTTCGCAACGGTTGCCCAACAGGTAGGGCCTCCATTGCTTCAGAGCATGAACCACGACAGCAAGCTCTAGATCATGAGTTGGATAGTTGTGCTCGTGCGGTTTAAGTTGCCGAGAAGCATAGGCTACTATATGGCCTTCTTGCATTAGCACACAGCCCAAACCTTGCAACGAGGCATCACAGTAGACAACAAAGTCCTTGTCTGTGTCAGGAAGGACAAGCACAGGAGTGGTTGTGAGTTTGACTTTGAGAGTTTGGAAACTCTCTTCAGCTTTGTCTGTCCATACGAACTGTTTATTTTTCTTGAGGAGGTCAGTCAATGCTTTGGCTATCTTGCAAAAGCCCTCGATGAATCGGCGGTAATAACCCGCCAACCCAAGGAAACTACGGATGTCTTTGACTGACTTTGGAGTAGGCCAATCCAGAATTGACTGAATCTTATCGGGTATCACAGCTACTCCAGCAGCTGACACCACATGGCCCAGGAAGATGAACTCCTTTAACCAGAACTCACACTTGGAGAACTTGGCATAGAGGCGATGATCACGAAGTTTTGTCAGAACTAGCCGAAGATGCTCAGCATGCTCTTCTTCGGTTTTGGAGTAAACAAGGATGTCATCAATGTATATTATGACGAACTTGTCGAGGTACTCATGGAAGATGGAGTTCATAAGCCTCATGAATGTAGCCGGGGCATTGGTGAGGCCAAAGGACATGACGGTATACTCATATATGCCATAACGAGTAGTGAAAGCCGTCTTCGGGATATCCTCCTTTCTGATTTTTATCTGATGGTAGCCTGACCTCAGATCCATCTTGGAGAAGACAGTTGCACCAGCTAGCTGATCGAATAGGTCAGTTATTCGGGGAATAGGATACTTGTTCTTGATGGTTACCGCATTCAAAGGACGGTAATCAACAACCAGATGAGGAACATTTGAATCCCTCTTTTTGACAAAGATGACCGGGCAGCCCCAGGGTGAGCTACTAGGCCGAATGAATTCCTTCTCCACCAACTCATCAATTTGTTTCTTCAGCTCAGTCAACTCTTCCGCTGGCATGCGGTAGGGCCCTTTTTGAAATTGGAGCAGTTCCCGGAACCAAGTCAATGACAAACTCCACACTTCGATCAGGTGGCATGCTAGGCAACTCTTCAGGAAAGACGTCCGGGAAATCACACACCACATCTACCTCATTCATTTCAGGCGGGGTGATTCCTTCCATGAAGTATAGACTGATCTCCGGAGAGAGAGGAGCGGCAGCGGATGGAACTGCGGATGAAGGGGACCAGTATCGCACTATCCCATAGGTTGGGTGGATCACTGTGACAGTCTTGCTAGCACAATCCAAATTAGCCTGATATTTGACTAGCCAATCCATGCCCAGAATAACATCTAGACCATCTGACTTCAGGGCTATCAGCTGGGACGGAAAGGGTATTGAACCTATGGAAATTTGAACCTCAGGAGTAACCCACTTGGTTTGCCAACGAGACCCTGGTGTTTTAACCACTAGAGGGGAGTCCATATTCTCAAACGGTATTTAATGGCTATGTGCGAATGATATGGATATGAACGAATGCGATGCTCCAGAATCGAATAATACTGATGCTGGATATGCATTGATTCGAAGTGTACCCATGAGAACACTGGGGTCCTCTTCAACTCCTTCAGTCGAGACGTGGTTCAGTCGTCCATGGCTGACAGTCGTAGCCTTGGCTGCTGGTGTGGAGGGAGTGGGTGCTTCTCAGGACAATCCTTCGAGAAGTGACCCGGCTGGCCACAGTTGTAGCAAGTGAGCCCCGGTGGTGCAGGCAGCCGAGGTCGAAAACCACTTCCAGCCGCACCCAAGGTCGAAGTAGCTGGGCAAGGCGGAGGTGGCAAGTATCCCGAGGGCCTTGGCAGGTAAGGAGCACGTGGCACAACGCTGAAAGGCACGAAGACCCTGCGCTTCTTGCCCTCAGAAGAAGAGGAGCTCTGCTTGTCCATTGGAGCTGGCCTCTTGGAAGCCTCCAGCTCCTTCCTACCTTGCTCCATGGTGAGAGCCTGGTTGTACAGCTCCTGGTAGGACTGGAACTTGAAGGGCAACAGCTCATATCGGAGCCGAGGTGCAAGCCCCTTGCGGAATAGATACTGCTTGTCTTCATCATTGGTCACATCCCGAGGGGCGTAACGAGAGAGGTGGTTGAATTCACGCCCATAAGCTTGGACGTCCATGCGTCCCTGGGTCAGATCCAGGAGCTCCCTCCGCTTGAGGTCCATGATGGGCTTGGGGATGTAAGCCGCACGAAAGGCGGTGCGGAACTCCGCCCAGGTGAAGACCTGGCCAGCATCATACATTGACACATGGCTCTCCCACCAAGAGCCAGCGGCCCCATTCATAAGGTAGGTGGCAAAGTTAACTTGTTCCGCCACTGGCACATGTAAGGCCGCAAACTTGCGCTCGAGAGCACGGAGCCAATCATCAGCGTCCAGCGGCTCTCTAGCTTCCGAGAAAGTTAGTGGCTGGGACCGCAAGAACTCAGTGAGAGTGTTGCAGTCATTGTTCCTCCTGGCACCTTGCTGCACCAACTGCTCGAGCAGACGCTCATTTCTCAGCTGGTTCTCCTCGATAGCCATCAGAACCTCCGCCATTGAGGGTGGCGGCGGTGGCTCAGGATCGCCTGAGTTACCACGACGAGTAAAAGCCATTCTGAAGATTTGAAACAAGGACACAGTTAGTATCCATCTCCAAATATTTAGGATTGAGCATTAGAGTCCTCCCTGATACAGAGATTTAAGGTGGCACTAACACAAGAATAGGTTAAGACAACCACGTGTGACACCACGTCAACGCGGCAGTAGCAAACAGAAGTAAAGGATTCGAGACATACACTGGACGGTCAGAACCCAACCCCGAGAACCTAAACTTTGACACCACGTTAAAACAAATAGAGGTAAGGTAACTCCGAGTAGAGCGAGTTGGATACGAATTAAAAAGAATCCTAAGTGGGTTTTCACAACTCATTTTTAAGTTATAAATAACTTTCACCACACTAGACTCGACATCGACCAATAGAAAGGGTTTCCTACAGGTAGTCCTGCTCTTATACCGATTTGTAGCGCCCCGAACCCGGAATTATACAGAGATACTATGTAACCCACAGGCCATGCTACACAATCGAAGGTTACTGGGGTTACCACTCCCAGGGCAAAACCTTTGGCAGGCGTGCTCGGAATGGATCATCGGCAACACAACACCTCGATCATGCCATGAACACTGGCATAGCTATCAATGCATAATAAGGAGATCAAGACTACGGAACAACTGGCACATCACTGACTCTACGACACAAAGAGATCATATTGCAACTCATATAACAAGAAAGATACAAATCACACCCAGGGGTCGCAGACCCATCATTACATCATGCGGAAGCGAAGTAGTGTTGTCTATCAACAAGATCCAAAATATGGCCTAAGAGGCCTACAGATAAACATCCTGTGCCAGCCTGTTCCAGGACGTCCCAAGCTACCACCTGGGAACCCCAGACTACTCGTCGATGTCCACGCAGAACCCCTGTTTGCTCGGTGTCTTCTTCCTCTGAAACAATTAATAAGCAACAAAGAGAGACTGAGTACGACGTACTCGCAAGTTTAGTAGGGCGATATAGGCACAATGATGACAAGGCTCTAAGGCTGTGTAGTAGTTATTTTGCATAAAGCTAGTTTGTAGCGCCCCGACCCCGGAATTATACAAAGAGGCTATGTAACCCACAGGCTATGCTACACAATCGAAGGGCATGGAATTACCACTCCCACGCAGCACATCGATCGTGCCATAAACACTGGCATAGCTATCGGTGTATAAAACAGAGATCAAGACTTGTGGAACAACTGGCACATTGCAGACTCTACGACACAAAAATTCGTAAAGCAACTCATATAACGAGAAGAGTACAAATATTACACACAAAAGGGTCACAGACCATCAATACAACATGCGGAAGCGAGGTAGTGTTGTCTAGTACAACAAGATGCAAATATGGCCTAAGAGGCCTACAAATATACATAACCACATGCCAGCTTGTTCCACGGTCCCAAGCTGTCACCTGGGAACCCCGAACTACTCGTCGACGTCCACGAAGAACCCACCTGTGTGCTTGGTGTCGTCCTCCTCTGAAATACATATATAAAGGCAGCAAAGAGAGACTGAGTACGACGTACTCGCAAGTTTAGTAGGGCGATATAGGCCCAATGCTGACGGAGGCTCTAAAGCTGTATATGTATTTATTTTGCATAAAGCTAAGTTTGCTTGATGAAAGACATAAATGACTCAAAGGTATCGTCTACTCAGAAGATTTTCGAAAGGGGATAAGAGGGTAAACTTTTCATCATCGGTTCTCGTCGAAGCAACTTGTAGCCACAATCATCTCTCATCTCCACCAAAGGCACCCCCTCGAACAACCCTCGAGGAAATGAACCTTTACCACACGTTGATTATGCAACCTCTAGCTGCCATATCAATTAGGTTAATGTTCTCTATGATCTTATCGTCTATTCCCAAGTCGTCCATAACCGCGGACACGGCTTTTTGAAAAGATTTACCCTGCAGGGGTGTACTAATTTACCCACCGGTACCGTCCGGCTCACCTGATTGGCCCTCTTCCGGGGAAGGCCGGCGAGTGGGCGCGGTTAAACCTTTACCTCGCGTGAGACTATCCAAGAGTCATCTGTGGCGACAGGGCAAGTTTACCCAGCCTATTTCAGCCCCTGCCCCCGTCGCCACGTCCTAAACACAAATCCTCTGCAACATTTTCCTTTCCACTCACACGCAAATGGAAAACCGAACAAGAGGACCCTTGGATACGCCCGCACAAGTTATTTAGTTAAAGGGGATTCCATATGTCCCCACCATTGGAAGCACGATCGTCTTGGTTCAAGAGGTAAAGAACTCGCACCTAGGGGCAAGAATGAGACAAAACACCATCCCCGATGGCACCTCATCCAAGCCTTCTTAGCATTTTAATTAAGCACCACACATATCCACCATGTTCGAAACATTCCATTAACATCAACAATTATGGAATTAAACAACGGACATAATAGCGTTCGACTAAGCATGGCTAAGCATAGCTAAGCATATAAATACAACAATTATATTCTTGTCTCTGGCCAACACATCAAACCTAGGGTTCATACGTAGGGATACATGTATTGGTTTGGGAGGGGGGGGGGAGACATGCATACATAGGATAATCTAGCACTTGATCAAAATTGTAATTGGAATCGCATGCAATATTATGGTGGATAAAATAAGTTTATAAAAGCAATACGATGCTAGATGCCAAGAAGGTTAGGTTATCTCTTGCCTTGCTGCCGGGGCGTGTAGTAAGGCTCGTCGGGGTAGGTAGAGGAACCCTCGACTCCGGAGTCTATCGATACCCATCAATAAAAGAAGAACAAAATAAATCACACGAAGACAATGTGCAATGCACAAACATGATGATATGTCCAATTCATGCAATTATGTACTCATAGCGTTCAACTAGCAATATTAAATGGAGTGCCAAATAATTAGTGCAATTATTTGGAAACAACCCCATATTTAACTTAATGGCCACAATCTTTATAAATTATTACATTATTAAAGAAGTGGCTTGGATATGCATGAACATGACGTGGTTACGTAGGTTTTGTTCTTCCGATCATTTTGGTACCTTATTTGTAATTTTCTGAGTTTCGATGAATAATTGGTGAATTAAATGATTATTTGAATTTAATTCGTTTAACCAATTAAAGAATTTACCCAAGTGACCACGCGCATGCCGTGCACGCGCACGTCGATGCGGTGCGAGAGGGGGCGAGCCAAGGATGCGCATTCTTCGCGCCGCACTACGGCAAGCTAGGGGGTGGCGGCGCCGACAGATTTTGGTCGCCGGAGCGAGGAGAGCGACGGTGACCGGCGGAAGGCCTAGAGCGAGCTACGGCGACGGTGCAGAGCAAGGGAGGGAGGAGAGGCACGGGGTGTCTAGGAGAAAGAGCAGCTCACCAGCAACACGACGAGCTCGACGGCGAGACGCGGGATGGTCGAGGGCGACGGGGAGATGCTCGGCGGAGCTTCACTGGCTGCGGGGAAGAAGGAACGACGAGCCCGATTTCACGGGGCCCCGGCTCGATTCAATCGGCGGAGACGGAGAGGGGGACGCGGCGGAGCTAAAGGCGGCCTTGGTTCGAGCTGGGGTGGCCGGAGTCGACGGCGGCATGCTCGGTAGCCACGGCAGCGGCGGGCGACAGAGGCGTGGTCTAGGGTTAGGGTTTCGGGAGGCACGCGTGGGGAACGGATAGGGGGGAGAGAGAGGGAGCAGGTGAGGGCCGCGGGGTCTCCTTAACCCTAAGGGAGCAGGTAGCGAGTGCGGGAGCAGGTGCGGTCATGGCGACAGTGTCGCCACTGTCGCCATAGGGACTGTCGGAGAACTGTCCCAGGAACTGGGTGTGTCTCACGAAGGATCGAGTAAGGGGCTGAACACGGAATCAAACAACTCTCAACGTGCCTCGGCGACGGTGCTCGCCTGGATCGCTGCGGGAAAGCACTGCATTGAGGAACACACGGTCTTACCCAGGTTCAGGGCCCTCTAGGTGAGGTAAAACACCGACGTCCTGCCTCGAGTTGTATTGCACTTGCCTGGAGAGGTTTCAGTACAGGGCGAGCTTGGTGAGCTCTGGGTGGCTAACAATGGCTACTACTCGCAGAACTCAGATCTAGGGTTTAGTCTAAGCTCCAGGATTGCCAACCAAAGAAGAGTCGAACCCTTTGCACGGGCGTGCTCCCCCTCCTTTTATAGGCGTCTCGGGCCTCTTCCCCCAAAACATCTTGGCGGGAAGGGCTACCACATGGCGACGAAGGAGGAGGTGCGGTGCACAATAAAGGTAGAGTCCACCATAAAGGTAAGGTCCATGGACGCGGTCCACGGCAGGGGGCGGCGTCACCAAAGCTGGAAAAGCCACCATCCAAACAGGACGGTGGGCTGGCACTGCTGAGGTGGGAGGTGACCCACGGTGACGTCGTCCTTGGAGGGTAGCTGCAGACGGTTCCCTTATCACCAAAGTGGCAATCCTTGGGGCTCCTTTGCTTGGTGCAGCTTTGTTGACTCCTTTATACATAGAAATGGCAACTGTGGCGCTGCTGTCACCACGCGCTGGCGCGGTCGTCACTCTGCGGAGGATGCAGAGCCCATGTGCGCTCTGCCGCGGAGGCAGAGCTGGCTTCGAGAGGAAGGAAGCCTCGCGAGGCAAAAGGCCTCGCCGAGCCTTTCGGCTTGGTCCTTAGCAGAATTGCTGGTGGCGTCCGAGACGCCCCCTCGAGGAGAGGTCTCTCGCCGAGGGAAAATCCCTTGGGGAGGAAGAGAGGTCCCTCGCGAGGGAAAAACCCTCACGAGGCTCGCCAGGCTTGGAGAGCCTGGTCCTTAGCGAAATCTTCTGAAGAATCTTGTGGGCCCTGGCAGGCCGGCCCGTGGTACCCTGGTTTCCACTGTGCCGACAGGGATGACGGTGAGTCGGTACTTCCGATTATTTGACCGGTAGTACCGGTCAAGTGTTTCAAAAACAAAGTTTGCTAATTTATTTGGGCATTTTAAACAAGTCCAAAAATATCAGAAAATTTTAGGGATGCTCCCAACAAGAATAGTAAGCTCCCCATATTTTCCTTTTTAATTTTAGGACAACCTAACATGGGTTCAAAAATAGAAGTTGATTCGAACCACAAATGAAGTTTGAAAGGTTGGAAACCAATTGGTGGTCAAACCATTTGGTTCTTAGGCATTGTGGTGACCTTAGGAACTTGTTGGACCATATGGTCACCTGTCATGACATGGGTTACACCATAGCTTGCATTTCAAGGTGTGAAGGTTTTGGGGAGGGTTGGCTTCCCTCTTTTTATTGCTTCCCTTTTGTTGTTTGTTAACAAAAGCAATTTAAAGATATGCCATGATGCTAACATGATAAGCAAAAAGTGGAAAAATTATTCGTATTTTTCAGTTTCCAAACTGGGGCTATTACAAATCTACCCCCTTATAGGAATCTCGTCCCGAGATTCTAGGCTTGAGTGAAGAAGGAGGGGTATTCCTGACGAAGACTAGTTTCTCGCTCCCAAGTTGCTTCTTCTTTGGAATGGTTAGACCATTGGATTTTGAGGAACTTGATGGTCTTGTTGCGGGTTTTCCTTTCCGCTTCATCCAAGATGCGGATAGGATGCTCGCGATAGGTCAAATCCTCCTGGATGTCCAACACCTCATGATCAACCCCACGGATTGGATCCTTGAAGCATCGACGGAGTTGGGAGACATGGAATACATCATGCACATCCGGGAAGTTGGAGGGCAACTCAAGTTGATAGGAGAGATCTCCTCACTTAGCTAGGACGGTGAAAGGGCCAACATAGAGAGGTGCCAATTTGCCCTTGATCCCGAAGCGACGAACGCCTCGGAGTGGAGAGACTCGAAGATAGGCTTTGTCACCAATTTCATAGTGGACCTCTTGATGGTGCTTGTCATAGTAGCTTTTCTATCAGGATTGAGCAGCCTTGAGATTATCTCGAATGATACGGACTTTCTCCTCAGCCTCATTGATCACGTCAGGACCGAAGAGTGGCCTATCTCCGGTTTCAGACCAATTCAAAGGAGTTCGGCATTTTCTGCCATAAAGGACCTCAAAGGGAGCCATTTGCAAACTGGCTTGGGAGCTGTTGTTGTAGGAGAACTCGGCGAGGGGGAGATATTTTTCCCAAATCTTACCGAAGGAGATGACACATGCCCGAAGCATGTCCTCAAGAACTTGGTTCACCCTCTCAGTTTGACCATCGGTTTGAGGATGATAGGCGGTGCTGAAGTTGAGACGGGTTCCAAGAGCCGTTTGGAAGCTTTGCCAGAATTGGGAGACAAATAGACTAGCACGGTCTGAGATGATCCGCAAAGGAACCCCATGCAAAGGAATAATCCGGGCCATATACAGATCAGCAAGTTGGCTTGCTCGAATATCGTCACGGACCGGAAGGAAGTGGGCGACCTTGGACAAACGGTCGATGATGACCCAAATGGCATTGTTGCCCTTTTGTGACTTTGGAAAACCAGTGATGAAATCCATACCAACTTCATCCCATTTCTACTCGGGGATGGCTATGGGGCGAAGGGTACCAGCTGGCCTTTGATGCTCAGCCTTTTCTCGGCGACAGACGTCGCATTCAGCCACATATTTGGTAATTTTCCGCTTCATGCTAGTCCACCCGAATTTGGGGCGAAGGTCTTGGTACATCTTGGTGCTACCAGGATGGATGGATATGGGAGATTCATGTGCTTCTTGGAGTATCAACCCCTTGGTATTCCCCGTCTTGGGCACCACAAGACGGTTCCCAAAATAGACAACACCGGAATCATCAACGGAGAAACACTTGGCCTTCCCGCTTGCAATATTCTTTTTGATCTTACGGATGCCAGCATCATGTTGCTGGGTGGCCTTGATTTAATCCTCATGAGTAGATTTGATCTCGAGGTTAGCTAGATATCCGGAGGGAACAATCTCCAGATTTAACCGAGCAAATTCCTCGTGGAGAGCAGGTTGGGCCTTTTCCACCATCATGGTGTTGCAATTGGCCTTGCGGCTCAGAGCATCTGCCACGACATTGGCCTTGCCGGGCTGATAGTTGAGGGTCACATCATAGTCTTTGATTAATTCCAACCATCTTCTCTGTCTCATGTTCAGATCCGGTTGGGTGAAGAGATACTTCAGACTTTGATGATCAGAATAGATCTCGCAACGGTTGCCCAACAGGTAGGGCCTCCATTGCTTCAGAGCATGAACCACGGCAGCAAGCTCTAGATCATGAGTTGGATAGTTTTGTTCATGCGGCTTGAGTTGACGAGAGGCATAGGCGACAACATGGCCTTCTTGCATCAAAACACAGCCCAAACCTTGGAGTGATGCATCAATAGACGATAAAGTCCTTGTCGGTGTCAGGAAGGATAAGCACCGGGGTGGTAGTGAGCTTGACCTTGAGAGTTTGGAAGCTCTCTTCAGCTTTGTCTGACCACACAAACTGTTTGTTTTTCTTGAGGAGGTCAGTCAATGCTTTGGCAATCTTGGAAAAGCCCTCGATGAATCGGCGGTAATAACCCGCCAATCCGAGGAAGCTTCGGATATCTTTGACGGATTTGGGAGTTGGCCAATCCAAGATTTCCTGAATCTTGTCTGGTATCACCGCTACTCCAGCAGCTGACACCACATGACCGAGAAAAATGAGCTCTTTTAGACAAAACTCACACTTGGAGAACTTGGCATAGAGGTGGTGATCTCGAAGCTTGGTCAGGACAAGTCGAAGATGCTCAACAGACAAGGATGTCATCGATGTAAATAATGACAAACTTGTCGAGGTACTCGTGGAAGATGGAGTTCATCAGCCTCATAAATGTAGCCGGAGCATTTGTGAGGCCGAAAGACATGACGGTGTACTCATATAACCCATAACGGGTAGTGAAAGACGTCTTCGGAATATCCTCCTTTCGGATCTTGATCTGGTGGTAGCCTGACCTCAGATCCATCTTGGAGAATACCGTTGCACCAGCTAGTTGATCGAACAAGTCAGTTATTCGAGGAATGGGGTACTTGTTCTTGATGGTTACCGCATTCAGAGGGCGGTAATCAACAACCAGCCAAGGAACATTCGTATCCCTCTTCTTGACAAAGATGACCGGGCAGCCCCATGGCGAGCTACTCGGACGGATGAATTCTTTTTCCAGCAGCTCATCAAGTTACTTCTTCAATTCAGTTAGCTCTTCCGTTGGCATACGGTAGGGCCTTTTGGAAATTGGGGCGGTTCCCGGAACTAACTCAATCACAAACTCCACGCTGCGATCAGGTGGCATGCTGGGCAATTCCTCCGGAAAAACATCAGGGAAATCACACACCACCGCTACTTCATGCATTTCAGGTGGGGTGGTTCGTTCCAGAAAGTATAAGCTGATCTCTAGAGAGAGAGGTGTGGCAGCGGACGGAACGGCGGATGAAGGGGACCAGTATCGCAATGTCCCGTAGCTTGGGTGGATCACTGTGATAGTCTTGGCAGCACAGTCCAGATTGGCCTGATATTTGACAAGCCAATCCATACCCAGAATAACATCGATCCCCTTGGACTTCAGGGCTATAAATGAGAATGGAAAGGGTATTGACCCTACGGAAATCTGAACCTCAGGAGCTATTCTGGAGATTTGGAACAATGACATAGTTAGTAACCAACTCCGACTGTTAGGATAGATAAAGAGAGTTCTTCCAGATATAGCGATATAAATGGCACTAACACCAAAACAGATTTAGTCAACCACGGTGACATCACGTCATCGCGGTGATAGCAAACGGATACAACGGACTCGAGAATTAACTGGACGGTCAAAACCCAAACCCCAAGAACCTAACACTTTGACACCGAGGTTAAAACAAATAGAGATAAGAATCAGAGTAGAGCGAGTTGGATGAGGAGTAAAAAGAATTCTAAGAAGGTTTTCACAACTCATTTTTAGGTTATAAATAATTTTGAACTAGACTCGACATCGACTAATAGGAAGGGTTTCCTACAGGCAGTCCTGCTCTGATACCAACCTGTAGCACCCCGACCTCGGAATTATACAAAGAGACTATGTAACCCACAGGCTATGCTACACAATCGAAGGACATGGAATTACCGCTCCCACACAACACATCGATCGTGCCATAAACACTGGCATAGCTATCAGTGTATAAAACAGAGATCAAGACTTGTGGAATAACTGGCACATTGCAGACTCTACGACACAAATATTCGTAAAGCAACTCCTATAACGAGAAGAGTACAAATATTACACACAAAAGGGTCACAGACCATCAATACAATATGCGGAAGCGAGGTAGTGTTGTCTAGTACAACAAGATGCAAATATGGCCTAAGAGGCCTACAAATATACATAACAACATGCCAGCTTGTTCCACGGTCCCAAGCTGCCACCTGGGAACCCCGAACTACTCGTCGACGTCCACGAAGAACCCACCTGTGTGCTCGGTGTCGTCCTCCTCTGAAATACAAATATAAAGGCAGCAAAGAGAGACTGAGTACGACGTACTCGCAAGTTTAGTAGGGCAATATAGACCCAATGCTGACAAAGGTTCTAAAGCTGTATATGTATTTATTTTTCATAAAGCTAAGTTTCCTTGATGAAAGACATAAATGACTCAAAGGTATCGTCTACTCAGAAGATTTTCGAAAGGGGATAAGAGAGTAAAATTTTCATCATCGGTTCTCGTCGAACCAACTTGTAGCCACAATCATCTCTCATCTCCACCAAAGGCACCCACTCGAACCACCCTCGAGGAAATGAACCTTTACCACACGTTGATTATGCAACCTCTAGCTGCCATATCAATTAGGTTAATGTTCTCTATGATCTTATCGTCTATTCCCAAGTCGTCCATAACCGCGGACACGGCTTTTCGAAAAGATTTACCTTGCAGGGGTGTACTAATTTACCCACCGGTACCGTCCGGCTCACCTGATTGGCCCTCTTCCGGGGAAGTCCGGCGGGTGGGCGCGGTTAAACCTTTACCTCGCGTGAGACTATCCAAGAGTCATCTGTGGCGACAGGGCAAGTTTACCCAGCCTATTTCAGCCCCTGCCCCCGTCGCCACGTCCTAAACACAAATCCTCCGCAACATTTTCCTTTCCACTCACACGCAAATGGAAAACCGAACTAGAGGACCCTTGGATACGCCCGCACAAGTTATTTAGTTAAAGGGGATTCCATATGTCCCCACCGTTGGAAGCACGCTCGTCTTGGTTCAAGAGGTAAAGAACTCGCACCTAGGGGCAAGAATGAGACAAAACACCATCCCCGATGGCAACTCATCCAAGACTTCTTAGCATTTTAATTAAGCACCACACATATCCACCATGTCCGAAACATTCCATTAACATCAACAATTATGGAATTAAACAACGGACATAACTAGCGTTCGACTAAGCATGGCTAAGCATAGCTAAGCATATAAATACAACAATTATATTCTTGTCTCCGGCCAACACATCAAACCTAGGGTTCATAGGTAGGGATACATGTATTGGTTTGGGGGGGGGGGGGAGACATGCATACATAGGATAATCTAGCACTTGATCAAAACTGTAATTGGAATCGCATGCAATATTATGGTGGATAAAATAAGTTTATAAAAGCAACACGATGCTAGATGCCAAGAAGGTTAGGTTATCTCTTGCCTTGCTGCCGGGGCGTGTAGTAAGGCTCGTCGGGGTAGGTAGAGGAACCCTCGACTCCGGAGTCTATCGATACCCATCAATAAAAGAAGAACAAAATAAATCACACGAAGACAATGTGTAATGCACAAACATGATGATATGTCCAATTCATGCAATTATGTATTCATAGCGTTCAACTAGCAATATTAAATGGAGTGTCAAATAATTAGTGCAATTATTTGGAAACAACCCCATATTTAACTTAATGGCCACAATGTTTATAAATTATTACATTATTAAAGAAGTGGCTTGGATATGCATGAACATGACGTGGTTACGTAGGTTTTGTTCTTCCGATCATTTTGGTACCTTATTTGTAATTTTCTGAGTTTCGATGAATAATTGGTGAATTAAATGATTATTTGAATTTAATTCGTTTAACCAATTAAAGAATTTACCCAAGTGAAATTGTTGTCATGATATGATATTAGCATAGTTATATGGCATTTGAGTTACTGATAATATGGGTGTAGCATTTTCAAGATTTGAGTTAGCATTCATTAAGTTATGAAATTCTCAAGCTAACAATTAAACTAGCCGGTACTTCCGGTAAAGGCCCCGGTAGTACCGGTTTGCCGGTACTTCCGGTAGTACTACCGTAGCTACTTCCGCTTATAGACACAAATGTCCAGTACCGAAAATTCCTAGCCGGAACTTCCGGTAAAGTGCCCGGTAGTACCGGTTTAGCGGTACTTCCGGTGCTACTTCCGGTTCTACTTCCGGTTATCGCGTGGGGAGTCCAGTACCGAAAACGGTACTAGTGCCGGTGCTACTTCCGGTCAGCGGATTTGAGCACAACCGTGGCGAGCGCGCGCAGTGACCACGCGCATGCCGTGCACGCGCACGTCGATGCAGTGCGAGAGGGGGCAAGCCAAGGACGCGCATTCTTCGCGCCGCACTACGGCAAGCTAGGTGGTGGCGGCGCCGACTGATTTTGCTCACTGGAGCAAGGAGAGCGACGGCGACCGGCGGAAGGCCTAGAGCGAGCTACGGCGACGTTGCAGAGCAAGGGAGGGAGGAGAGGCACGGGGTGTCCAGGAGGAAGAGCAGCTCACCAGCAACACGACGAGCTTGACGGCGAGACGTGGGATGGTCGAGGGCGACGGGGAGATGCTCGGCGGAGCTTCACTGGCCGCGGGGAAGAAGGAACGGTGAGCCCGATTTCGCGGGGCCCCGGCTCGATTCAACCGGCGGAGACAGAGAGGGGGACGCGGCGGAGCTAAAGGCGGCCTTGGTTCGAGCTGGGGTGGCCGAAGTCGACGGCGGCGTGCTCGGCAGCCACGACGGTGGCGGCGGGTGACAGAGGCGCGGTCTAGGGTTAGGGTTTTGGGAGGCACACATGGGGAACGGATAGGGGGAGAGAGAGGGAGCAGGTGAGGGCCGCGGGGTCTCCTTAACCCTAAGGGAGCAGGTAGCGAGTGCAGAAGCAGGTGCGGTCATGGCGACAGTGTCGCCACTGTCGGCATAGGGACGACGGTGAGTCGGTACTTCCGGTTATTTGACCAGTAGTACCGGTCAAGTGTTTCAAAAACAAAGTTTGCTAATTTATTTGGGCATTTTAAACAAGTCCAAAAATTTCAGAAAATTTTAGGGATGCTCCCAAGAAGAATAGGAAGCTCCCCATATTTTCCTTTTTAATTTTAGGACAACCTAACATGGGTTCAAAAATAGAAGTTGATTCGAACCACAAATGAAGTTTGAAAGGTTGGAAACCAATTGGTGGTCAAACCATTTGGTTCTTAGGCATTGTGGTGACCTTAGGAACTTGTTGGACCATATGGTCACCTGTCATGACATGGGTTTGGGAAGGTTTGGCTTCCCTCTTTTTATTGCTTCCCATTTGTTGTTTGTTAACAAAAGCAATTTAAAGATATGCCATGATGCAAACATGATAAGCAAAAAGTGGAAAAATTATAGTTTTCCATTATAAAAGACATAAATGACCCACGGCATCGACTACTCAGAAGGTTTTTCATAAAGGGGATGAGATAGTAAACTTTTTCATCTTCGGTTCTCAACGAACCAATAGTAGCCATAAATCACACTCACCTCCACCAAGGCACTCCCTCGAATCACCCTCGAGGAAATGAACCTTTTAAACACAAGTTGAAGTGCAACCTCTAGCTGCCAAATTTTAATTAATTAGGTTCAGGTTTTCTATGAGCTAATCCGCCTTTCCCAAGATTTGTCCATAACCGTGGACACAGCTTTTCGAAAAGATTAAACCCTGCAGGGGTGTACTAATTTACCCATTGGTACCATCCGGCTCACCTGATTGGCTCTCTTCCGGGGAAAGCCGTCGAGTGGGCGCGGTTAGACCTTTACCTTGCATGAGGCTTACTCAAGGATCATCAGTGTGCGGAAGGACAGGTTCAGCGCCTCCAACACCCTGCCCCACGGCCACATCCTAAACACCACCGTCCTCATCGTTTCTTTTCCACCCTCACACTCACATGCAAATGGAAATAGCAAACTAGAGGACCCTTGACAAGCCCCTCACAGATTATTCGGTTAGTAAGGAGCCCATACTCCCACCAATGGAAGCACGCTCGGTTCTTGGTTCTAGCTAAAAGCACTCTCAGCCTAGGCGACAAGAATGAGGCAAAACACCATCCCCCGATGGCAACTCATCCAAGCCTTTTAGCATTTTATTATTTACCACAAGTAACCACCATGTCCGAAACTTTCCATCAACATCATAATCAATGAAATAACTTACCGGACAATTTAGCATTTGACTAAGCATGGCTAAGCATAGATAAGCATATATTCAACAGATATATATTTACTCAGGCTAGTACATCAAACCTAGGGTTGATAGGATGGGAAACATGTAATGGTTTAGGGAACATGCAATTCATAGGATACTCTATACTTTGACCAAAAGTCGACATTGGAATCGAATGCAATATTATGGTAGATAAAATATTTGTATAAAACAATAGGATGATATATGCCAAGAAGGTTAGGTTATCTCTTGCCTTGCTAATAGTACTGGTCGCGCTGATCGTCGAGGTATTGTGGTGGAACCTCGACTCCTGAATCTACCGATACCAAACAATACAGGAAAACGAAATAAATAAAACGAAATAAAAGGTGCAATGCACATTCATGATGAGATGGTCAAATTATGCACTGAAATGGTCTTGGGCATGACCCACAAGTTAAATGGAACCCCTAAAATAATTATCGCAATTAACGGGTGATATTTCCATATTTAACTTAGTGAACTAAGCTTTTATCCAAAATGTCCAGTACTGAAATATGAGTTCTACATCCATGAGAATGACATTATTAGATAGGTATTGTTCTCCTGATCATTTTGGTACTTCGTTTGCAATTTTTCGATTAACGATGAAGAAATGGTGATTTAAACGGTTATTCAATTTAAATCATTTTAACCATTTCGAAAATGACATCAAAGGAAAAGTCGTTGTCATGCTGTGAAATTAACATATCTAAACAGCCCTTAAGTTGCTGATCATTTTGGGATATTAAACATAATTTTTGAGTCATTATTTATCAAGTTATGAATTTCCCAAAATGTGATTTAAATCTGCCATTTTAATTAATTATTATAAACATCACCAAATTTAATTCTACAACTCTCTCAAATGACATAAACTTGTAGTTCATTGTTTACTGAACATTTTGATACCTCATTCATAATTTTTGGATAAATATTTCTCAAGTTATGAATTTTCTAAGGATTGATTTAATTCTGCCATTTTAGTATTTATTAATTAAAGGCAATTTAATAAATTTAGTTGATCATGGCAAGGGTACTAACAGATAGGTATGATTTTTCTAAGCATTTTGACATATTGTTTGCATTTTTCTGAATTGTGGTTCAAGAGATATTCAATTTCAAAGTTTGAATCAATTTCTATCTTTTAATTTAATTGCAGAAAAAGGCCGGAAACGTTTTCTACTCAGGCCCGGGCTAGCCACAGAGACCGACAGGGGGGTCCCGGGCCACGTCGGCATCCACGTCAGCTGAACGGCCCACAGCCAGGTTTGACTGGGTCGAAACCGAGACCGGCGCGGCGAATGGCGGTGATCACTGGCGATGGCACAGATGTAGACGACGGCTTAGCGCATTAGGGAGCGGTCTAAAAGGTGCATTCGACGCGTCTCACTACGGGGAGCTAAAACCGGGCGGCGGCGCGACCATTCGCCCACTGGAGCGATGCACACGTCGGCGACAGGCGGCGGCCGACGGCGGCCGACGGCGGCCGACGGCGGCCCAAGACGATGGCGGAGCACGAGGGAGTTAGAGGGACAACGGGGATGTGCAGGAGGACCAGCTGCTCACCCTCGATGCGTGTACGTGCTCGGTGTAGGTGGAGGTGGACTGCAACAGCGGCAATCGTCCCGGTGGTCGTCGGGCGGAGGCGGGGAAGAAGAGGATGAAGACGACGAGCCCGAGCCTCCTAGCTCGATTCCATGGGCGAGGAAGAAGAGGAGATCACAGCGGAGCTAGCGGTGCCTTCGGCTTGCCCTGAGGTGGACGGGATCGATGGCGATGCGGCGGCGGGCTCATCTAGGTCACGGCCATGGCGCCGTTAGGGTTAGGGTTTCCTGCAGCGGGGAAAAGAGAGGGGGAGAGAGAGCAGGGCGGCTTCGGGGTGCTTCTTATCCTCCAGGGGGGGCCATGGCGCGGGGGAAGCAACAGGGGAGGACACGGCGACGTGGCAGCCATGGCGCCAGTGGAATCCCTGTGGCGCCAGGGAGAAGGAGGGGAGAGAGGGGATGACAGGTAGGACCCACCTGTCAGTTTTTTTAAGTTTTTCTTTTTCATTTAAAAACCAGTAGAGTTTAGGCAATTAATTAAGGCCCTTAAACATTTTTATAAATTCTGGAAAATTTCACAGAGCCAGTGTATCATATTAGGAACCTTCCATAAAATTTGCAGCCCATTTGAAAAACATTTTATGTGTAAATTATTTTGGAATTGCTCATAGACAATTTGGATCTTTATTTAATTGTTTGAATTGGCGAGTGCATTAATCTTTGCAACAAACATATTTGAAATTGTTGGAACTTCCTAGACAATATGATAGTTCAATTTGAATTTTGTTTGTCCAATAATATTCACCAACCTTGATTTAATAATTCAAGCCAAAGCATTATTTCATGTGGAGCAATTTAAATATAGATGCCATGATGCAATCATGAAAAAGCAAAAGTGAAAAAATTATTCACATTTTTCATGTACCAAAATGGGGCTGTTACAATGGTCTACAAAATCCACCACAATTTTGAGTATCACTTGTCATGAACAAGGAGTATATAGAGATATTTCTCGGTGGTATATAGGAATGATATTCAAGACCAACTTCACAACAAATAAGCATATGGCAAGGATAAGATTTAAACAAAGCCATGGTTAGAGAAACATGAGGCAAATGATTTCTCAAATAGGATATGGAAATGCATATTTTAAGAAAACCACACCAAGCAAACTCATAAAAACAAGATCCAAAAGAAAGAGAAAATAGACACACTAGATCAAATTGGAATTTGTTTGAGCAAAACATGCAACATGGGAACAAGATAATCTACAATATCAACTCCAAGTGGCACAACCTCAAATGTTCACATTTTCTAGGATTGTAATAGGCACATAGCTTATTACTCCCCCATAACATGATAATTCGTTTCTTTCTAACAAGAGGCAAATAAAATCCAACTAGAGAAATTAATGGACATTGTAGAATTTGAATTTCTCATGAACATGACGTACCACATAGTGACTAGATAATATTGAAATATCAATACTAAGTGGTAACACCTCATATGTACGCACATTTTAGGATTGTGAATTGCACGAAGCATATCTCCCCCAAAATGGGATAGTCCAATAATATCTCAAAAGAGCAAATAAAATCCACACAAAATCCAATAGAGGCTCAACACAAAGTTTACACATACATGATGTACTAATTAATCTACACATGCTTGATTACTCAAGTTAGATAAGAAGCACAACATATATAAGCATATGCTAGGAACAAAACTAACACATGCAAAGGGGGCAAGCAACTTTCAATGTATATATGATTTAAATACAAGTTACCGCAAGAAGGAACATTGGATATGAGATAGAACAAAATAATCCAAATGACTTGGCTTGAGGAAATATAATCATGAAGATCCCTTAATTCTTCAAAGATATCCAAGTCTCCAATGTCCTCCATCAACACCTATTGATCACGTTTGAGCTTGTTGGTCCCCAACCAAGTTGGGTCCTAAGAGGTTAGTCACAATAGGTTTGGCTACCCAAATGGTTCTTTTCTTAACACCACTTTGAGTACCAACATATTTGGCAAACACATTGCCAACCCTATCCTTCCTAAGAGAATAAGCATCATCAATTATAATAGGGTTGGGTACGGTACCATTAGTGCATGAAGAGCAAAATGACCCTTCTCACGGCATAAGTAGCAACATCGACTCTTCTCTTTCTTCTTAATAGGCTCCTCAACATGAGGGGTATTAACTTGAGTCTTCTTGGGAGGTGACCGTTGTTCAACTCGTGGTTGAGCATGAGGTTCAACAAGAGGCCGCTTCCCTAGTTGCTTCTTGTAACGCCCCCCGGATCGGTACTATGTAGATTTGAGCATTTCCGCCAAATCCGCATAATAACGATCCTAGGACGCCCACCAGGCATAAAGTGCACGTCGCAACACACACGTTATGTGGATGGAATTTTGATAACATTACAACAGTTCTCAATGGAACCCACAAAAGAACATATATACAGCAATGACTCACCAAGTCAAGAACAAAAGATACCATACAAAGATCCAAATAACAACGGAAGAGAAATAGTATCCGGCTACGGATAATAATACAAATGTGGACTAAGAGTCCTGAAGATAAACAAAGGCACCATATCCCTGCCCAGGTGTCGTCGTGGTGAACAAACAGATGCCATAGGATGGCTTAAGTTGGGGCCGATGGACACTGGTGGAACCGGGGAGGGATGGTGCGTAGAATTATGCACACGGAAAACACAAGCACACACACGATCTACCCAGGTTCAGGGCCCTCGTGAGGAGGTAAAACCCCTACTCCTGCTTGTCTGATTGTATATGGATGAGAATCCGGGTTACAGAGGTGCTCCTCGAGCTGTATTTGCTAAGCTATGTGAGTTCTCCTTTATGAACTCAAGAGCTAGAGAAAGGAGGAGATAAGCTCATACATGAGCAGGGGGAGTAAGCCGCGCAGCCGCCGCCCTGAGCGCTTCCCCCTGGCGCTCCTTATATTGGCAGCCCAGGGGACATGCGGTGCCCCACAACATAGTACAACACACTGTACACTGAAGTGACTACTGGCATCTTGTCAACTATTCCTGAATTGACCACTGGAGTCTTGTCATCGCTATGCCTGCATCATGGTGGTACAACACCCTGTACTGTAGCCATGCCTAGCCCTGTCCAGGGATGGGCATGTGACGTCTCTATTTGTCCTTTCTCCTGTCCTAGGCTTGGTCGGGTCATCGTTCCTACCCTCCCCTGAGGATTACTCGCATCTGGTAGCGCTGGTTGATGGAGCGTATGCCGGTCTGAGCAAGGGGCGTCCCAAGGCCGGCACAAGGGAGCGACATCCAGCAGGGGGACGACTTGGCCTTGGTATGTCGGATGAACAGTGTCGGATGATGAACAGTGTCGACGGGATGCCACCAGGACATGTATGTCGGCTAGGTATGTTGGATGAATAGTGTCGGTATGTCGGATGAACAGCGTCGGGTATGAACAGTGTCATTGATGAACAGTGCCGCCAGGCATATATCCCGAACATGTATGCCGGCTGGGGTTTGTCGGATGAACAGTGTCATGGATGAACAGTGCCCTTGATGAATAGTGCCGCCAGGCATATATCCCGGACATGTATGCCGGCTGGGGTATGTCGGATGAACAACGTCGGGGATGAACAATGTCGTTGATGAACAGTGCCGACAGGCATATATCCCGGACATGTATGCCGGCTGGGGTATGTCGGATGAACAGTGCCATTGTTGAACAGTGTCCGGGATGAACAGTCATTGATGAACAGTGCCGCCCCGTCATATATTTCGGACATGTATGCCCGCTGGGGTATGTCAGATGAACAGTGTCGTTGATGAACAGTGTCAACAGACATATATCGCGGACATGTATGCCGGCTGGGGTATGTCGGATCAACAGTGTCGGGGGATGAACAATGCCATGATGAACAGCCCGCCAGGCATATATCCCGGACATGTATGCCGGCTGGGGTATGTCGGATGAACAGTGTCTGGATGAACAGTGCCACCAGGCATATATCCCGGACATGTATGCCAGCTGGGGTATGTCGGATGAACAGTGTCATTTATGAACAGTGCCGCCCGGCATATATCCCGGACATGTATGCCGGCTGGGGTATGTCGGATGAACAGTGTCGGTATGTCGGATGAACAGTGTCGTTATGTCAGATGAATAGTGTCGGTCTGTCGGATGAACGGTGTCCGAGGGTGAATAGTGCCGTCAGGATGCCACCAGGACATGTCTGTCGTCAGTATAGCTGTATGCCGACCTGGGCTATGCCTGTGTCGGCCCAGGCTGACCGTCGATTGCTTCTTCCATGTTTCTTCTATATTTGTTTTATTTTCTTCTCTATATTAATTGACTCATGTCTTCTATTCATCTGTGAAGTCACCAACTCTGGGGTACCCGGGGTTATATCGTCGACAGTAGTCCCCGAGGCTATGTGGGACTCGTAGAGTCGTGCATAGGCTCTCGAAATGTTATCACAGGGTTGGTATCGAAACATAGCCTGCATGGGCTGAACAAATATATAGCCAATTTGGGCAATGTCTCATCAACATCTAGCCTTCATGGGCTATGTCGGTATATATATTGCCTGCGTGGGCTGAATTGACATCTAGCCTTTATGAACACTATCATATGTTTGTTTATGGCCAACTCGGGCGTTACCGAAGTCGTATGTCAACAGCATAAGCTGGACCGACATACAGCCTGCTTGGGCATCATCATATGTCGGTTTTTAGCCATCTCGGGCATTACCGAAGTTGTATGTCAACAGCATGAGCTGGACCGACATATTGCCTTCTTGGGCATCATCATATGTCGGTTTTTAGACATTTCGGGCATTTACCAAAGTCGTATGTCAACAGCATGACCTGGACCGACATATAGCCTGCTTGGGCATCATCATATGTCAGTTTTTAGCCATCTCGGGCATTTACCGAAGTCGTATGTCAACAACATGAGCTGGACCGACATATAGCCTGCTTGGGCATCATCATATATTGGTTTTTAGCCATCTTGGGCATTACCAGAATCATAGCCATCGTGGGATGAATTATCATACGGCCTGTATGGGTACTATCATATATCGGTTTTTAGCCTTCTTGGGCATTTACCGAAATGTTATGTCGGCAGCATTTAGCCGAATCAACAACTTGCCTGCATGGGCTGCTTTGACATATTGCCTTCATGGGCGTTTGTCAAATGATGAGTTGAGATATTTCTCAACACATAATGTTCAGTGGGCCAAGATACTTTTGAACTTATCGAGCCGAGATACTGATGCTATGATACGCTGGCAAGCTGGGATAACTGAAGAACCATGATAATCGGTCAAGCCGACATAGGCGGCGATATGAGATTTTTGGTGATATGAGATGATTGTCGTGCTTTTTTGGCAAACCGAAATAAACGGCGATTTGGTAATACCGATGATGCCATGATACTTTGGCAAGCCGTAATAAACGGTGATCTGAGATATGAGATGATACTGTGATACTCTGGCAAACCAAAATAAACGGCGATTTGGGAATACCGATAATGCCATGATATTTTGGGCGATCCGAGATAACTGATATAACCATGATTTTGGTGATGATTTTTCACTCAGCAATACCGATACCATCATACAATGTTAGTCCAAGCATATTTATGATGAGTATTTAATCTTAACAGCAATTTTACTAACAGATGAAATTAACTCTAGCATATGACAGAAATTAATTCTAGCAGGAAAACTATGCATGAAGATGCAGACTCGATCTCAACCGAGTCCCCGAGTTACTTTTCTTATCTAGAAGAAAATATAAAACTGACTGGCCGGCCAGTCCCCGGGTCAAGACATCTCGCTCCCGGGGAAAACATCCAAGCAAGATAGGAAGGGGCAGTCCCCGAGTAACGCTTGAGATTAACCATTTGTGTACGCTTGAGGTAAATACTCACAGTAAATCGCCGTCGTAGAGTGGATATTGGTATACATGCCGTTGGTAGGTTCGTATGCCCGCTGCTATCTCTCCAGGAGCGTAGCTCGAAGGAGTTGAGATAGTTCTTGTAAGCTGGTGTAGAGCTAGGTGCCATGGGGCACATCATGTGTAGGCCTTGTTGTCGTGGTCGGTCTCGGGCTCGATCCGTCCAAGACGTGCGACCGAGGGAATCGCGTCGGGGAGCTCGGTAATCGATCCTGCCCCGGTCAGCGCGGTGCCGACAGAGCAAACACGCATTGAGCAGCCACCGGGAGCAGCGACCCGGCCTTGAAGCGAAGAAAAGGGGCGGCCTAGTCAATTCGGCTTGTGCCGAGGTAGCGTCAGACTCTTGGTGATCCGGCCGTCGGTCTGATGCTGCCGAACGAAGCAGCCCGGCCCAAGAAGAGGCACGCCGGCCAGGATCATTGGTAGCCGAAGATGGGCCAGCCCAGCTGGGGTCGAGGGAGCAGCGACCCGGCCGAGGGCGTGGGTGACTCGGGCAGAGCCGAGGGACGCCAGTCCCCGGGCAGAGGAGAGAGGCCGGACCGGGACCCATAGCATGCAAGGATTCCGGACGGACCGGGATCGGTCCAACAGATTCGGCAAACCTGGTGTCTGTCGGCTCTGTTTGATTGCCCGACTAAGCCAGACGACTTTTGTCAGCAAAAGTAGGCCATATTTTCTCTTGGCCGACATACTGTTTATGTCGGCAGTTTATCTCGGCAGCTATATGCCAGTTTTTATCTCGGCCAAGCTATCTCAGCTGGCCCATTTCTAGCCGACATATACATATCGTCTCCCCCCTCCCCCCTTTTTTAACAAGCACCTAGCCGACATGATATTTATGTCGGTACCATAAGACTCAGCCGAGTAATCATCTTACTCGGCTAGGCTTTTATCGGCACATGACTCAATCTGAGTCCTTCTTTTACTCGGCGTGCACACTCAGTCGACATGCATGTAACGACCGACATAATGCTGCTAACACTTTCTATCGTAGCAGCTGACTTTTTTCAACCGACACATTCTAATCAGCCGGGATCCATCTTTCTTCTTTTCTTCTATTCATTAACTCGGCCTGTGTCTCAAAGCCGACACAAGCTTTTCTTTATAGCTTCTTACTTCTCTACCTGATTCGGCAACGACACCACATCCTTAGGTGGCCGACATACCTCTGACTCGGCTTGCTCTTTCCTTCCTCAGCCGAGAGCTGCTCGCAGGCGTGCACGCATGCAGTGCGCGCCAGATACGCACGGACGCGGTCGACACGGGGCAGGACAACGGTGACAACGTCGATGTAGAACCACCGGGCTGAGCGGGAGAGACGGCATGGACGCCGCAGTCCCCGGGCGCAGGCACGGCGCCGGTGACGAAGAAGGAGTGAGCGCGCGGAGGCCATGTCGATGTCAAGCCCCCGGGCCTCACGGGAGACGGCGAAAACGCCGCACCGGCATCGATGATGAAGAGGTTGATGAAGCCGTCCCGAGAGCCGAACTGCGAAACCCAGCCCGAGGAGCTCGCCGGAGTTGATGAAGAAGGTCCCGTCCGGATGGAACCCAGCCAGCGCCACTGCTGGCCCCACGGTGGGCGCCAACTGTCGTCGTGGTGAACAAACAGATGCCATGGGATGGCTTAAGTTGGGGCCGATGGACACTGGTGGAACCAGGGAGGGATGGTGCGTAGAATTACGCGCACGGAAAACACAAGCACACACACGATCTACCCAGGTTCAGGGCCCTCATGAGGAGGTAAAACCCTACTCCTGCTTGTCTGATTGTATATGGATGAGAATCCGGGTTACAGAGGTGCTCCTCGAGCTGTATTTGCTAAGCTATGTGAGTTCTCCTTTATGAGCTCAAGAGCTAGAGAAAGGAGGAGAGAAGCTCATACATGAGCGGGGGGAGTAAGCCGAGAAGCCGCCGCCCTGAGCGCTTCCCCCTGGCGCTCCTTATAGTGGCAGCCCAAGGGACATGGGGTGCCCCACAACACAGTACAACACACTGTACGCTGAAGTGACTACTGGCATCTTGTCAACTATTCCTGAATTGACCACTGGAGTCTTGTCATCGCTGTGCCTGCATCATGGTGGTACAACACTCTGTACTGTAGCCATGCCTAGCCCTGTCCAGGGATGGGCATGGGACGTCTCTATTTTTCCTTTCTCCTGTCCTAGGCTTGGTCGGGTCATCGTTCCTATCCTCCCCTGAGGATTACTTGCATCTGATAGCGCTGGTTGATGGAGCGTATGCCGGTCTGAGCATGGGGCGTCCCAAGGCCGGCACAAGGGAGCGACATCCAGCAGGGGGACGACTTGGCCTTGGTACGTCTGATGAACAGTGTCGGATGAACAGTGTCGTTGATGAACAATGCCGTCGGGATGCCACCAGGACATGTACGCCGGCTGGGTATTGTTGGATGAACAGTGTCGTTATGCCGGATGAACTGTGTCGGAGGGTGAATAGTACCGCCAGACATATATCCCGGACATGTATGCCGGCTGGGGTATGTCAGATGAACAGTGTCGGTGATGAACAGTGTCGTTGATGAACAGTCTGTCAGGCATATATCCCGGACATGTATGCCGGCTGGGGTATATCAGATGAACAGTGTTAGGGATGAACATGTATGCCGGAGGTCATCGGGAGGAGGCCGGCCGAGCTCGGCACGAGAAGGAGGCGCGCGACAGGCTCGGGGAGGACGGGTCGGGGCGGAGAGCCGGGCCGGCGTGGCTGGAGAGGGGAGGCCGAGCACGGGGAGAGGAGGAAGGCGTAAGGCGGGGCTGGCCGGGCCGGAGCTGGAGGGGGAAGAGGGACACGGCGCTGGCCATGGGCGGCTCGGGCAGTTGAGGTGCGGGTCGGTGCGGGTGGAGAAAAGACGAGGAGAAGAAAGAAAAAGAAAAGAAGAGAGACGGAGAGGGGGAAAAAGGGGGAGAGAAAAGAAAAGGAGAGGAAGAAAAAGAGGGAGGGGGAAAAAGAAAAGAAGAGGAGGTGGGAGGGCATTTTCATGAATCAACGAAAACGGAGGAGGGTGGCTGCAAGAGGCAGGGGGTGGGAAAGGAAAACTGCCAGGGGAAAAACCAGGGGAAACCCTAGGGTTTGAAGGTTAGGTGGGCTTGGGCCGGTTTGGGCTACTCTCTCGCATCTCAAACTTTATTTTCTTTTGCAAATTAATTTGGCAATTAAATTTAGAAAAAGGAGATGACTGTCTCGGTAAAACTTTTCCGACAATTTTAGCAAAATAAAAATAGGGTTTAATAAAAATATTTTTTGTTGCCAAAATATGCGAAGCGCATGATGCTGATGTTATGATGATGCAAAAAGAAAAACAAGCAAATTCTAATTTGGGGAAAACCTCGGGACATTACAACCGACACCACTAACAAGGGATTTCACCCCGAGATCCACGCTACCGCCGGGGAAGAGAAGAGCGAGGTTAGACTATCGAATCTTCTCGCGCCATGTTGTTCTTCTCGACACCACTAACAAGAGGTTCTTGCTCACGTTGATGGCGATGACCATCCGTAGATATCCTTCCGAAGATCGAACCTATTGGGACAAAAGGCAAGGAGTTCGTCCACCCACGAAGATGCTATGACTCGGAAGATAGGTAAGAGAGAAGATTTAAAACACACAGAGATAAGAGAGGAAATAGAATAGAGGTAAGGAGTAAACAAGAGTCCTATTGAGATCTTTCCAAATTACTTTTAGTAAAAATAGTTTGGACACTCTACAAACAACGACCGTTAACTAGGTTATCCTACAGGCAGACTGGACCCGCGGGGTATCGAAGAACCATGGCTCTGATACCACTTTGTAACGCCCCTGGATCGGTACTATGTAGATTCGAGCGTTTCCGCCAAATCCGCATAATAACGATCCTAGGACACCCACCAGGCATAACGGGCACGTCGCAACACACACGTTATGCTGCTGGAACTGTGATAACATTACAACAGTTCTCTATGGAACCCACAAAAGAACATATATACAACAACGACTCACCGAGTCAAGAACAAAAGATACCATACAAAGATCCAAATAACAACGGAAGCGAAATTTTTATGGTTTTTGATATATGGATAAAGTGAATGCAAAGCTGAAAGTAAAGCTAAGAAAAACTTCACAACCAAACAAGTTAAAGAGGAACCTCCCCAAGCTTAGATGATTGCAAGATATAAAACAAGATAAAATAAATCTAAAGTCTAGTGCACACGAGAATCGAAACTTAAGCGCTACGCTCCCCGGCAACAGCGCCAGAAAAGTACTTGATAACCCCCAAGAGCAGGGGATCAATGTAGCACCTCTCAATGTGGAAGTAGGGTATCAATCCGCAGGAGCAAGAAGGAAAAGTTATCTATTCCCTACAACTAAAGTGTCACAAGTTTTAGTTGATTATGCACTAAACAAGTTTAAAGAACAAGATGGTTGATTTAATGGATGGAAGTTTAATGTAACAAAACAAGAATATGAAAGTGTCCCAATCCTCTTCAATGCAAGAGGACAAGACAAAGGTGTAAACGGTGCTTGGAAATAAGGCCTAGGGATCATACTTTCACTAGTGGACACTCTCAACAATAATAATATAATTGAATACATAGATATTTCCTCTTCACTATGCTACCCCGAACTATCCTCTGGTTGGATAACGAACACCAATCCAATGTGTAGGGCTACAAAAAGCACACCTTAAAGTCGCATTCCACATCTAGGGAACCCCACACTGTCAATTTGAACCCCCTAAATAGTACTAGACAAACACCTCAATTTCATAGAGACATCCAACACAAATAATAACTCATGATAAGTATTCCTGTAATCTTTAGCCTAAGAGCCACACACGGTGCACACACTGTCAACTTCACACCATGGGACAAAGGTGACTCCGGAAATTACATTAATAAAACCACTTGAATAGCATAATTCATAAGATAAAGAAGAGTACCATCTGTGGATTCAACTAGATTACAAAGCACATGATCACATAAAGATCACACCATGAGAGAGAGAGAGATAAACCACATAGCTACTGGCATGAGCCCTCAGCCCTGAGGGAGACTACCCCTCCCCTTCATCATGGAGACGGTGGAGATATCGTTGGGGAGATGGAGATGATCTTGCTGTAGATGTTGATGATGAACACGCCGGAGCGGGGTGGAGCCCTCCGGAGGTGGATTCCGGCGGCGTTTCCCCCCTCCGATCTTCTCCGACGGCAGCCTTCTGGCTCTCTGTTTCTGGTTTTGTGTTTCTCCACCGCCCCCTTCTGGAAAACGTCGGGGGCCTATTTTTATAGTCGTTTTTAGGTCACGGGGAAGCTTCGGGAAGAAGGATCAATGCAAACAGAGCCACGAGGCCCAAAATAGGTGTGCCCACACGGCCAGGTACAGGGGCCGCGTGGGGCACCCTCTTTTGCCCCTCCGGCCTCCGTTTGCTTGCTTCCTTCGCTCCTGGGTCTTCCTCCTTCCAAAAAAATGATCCCCATAAATTTGCAGCTCATTATGACGTCGTTAAGGCCCTGAAATAAATAAGGAAAGAAATAGGGTTTTTCTGCCTGCGCAGTATTAATTCCATAAATAGGGGAAATCATTATTAATTACCAAAAATCATTAAATAACAGTATTATACCCCTTATATGATGCAAATATGAATGGAATACAAGTATTATAGTGCAAAGTTCATGGATGCATTTTACATGCATCAACATCCCCAAGCTTAACTCATGCTCGTCCTCGAGTATGGAAGTGATAAAACTAACATGAACTTTGCAATATAATAACAACATGGATGTAAAAGATGATTGCTACTGCTACATAAAGTCAAATGATTCATTATTCAAAGAAGTAGCAATATGCAAACAGTTTATAAAGTGATATCAAGTATTGAATGCAAGGATGTTCAATGATAGTTCACAAAGTGTAACATAAAATATAGTAATATGGACCACATGTATGCAATATGATAAGTAAGAACATCCTATATTGGTCATAGTGAAGATGAAAATCTGAATGTAAAAGGTGGACACTTTGGAAAAGATGTATAAATGAGTAGAGGTAAAACATGCATAGGTTTCATCTATCCTCCAAACTATTCTACTTGAGTTATTGATTGCAATGGTAATACTTGGTGTCAAGCTCTCATTCCCCTATCATAGCATCTTGAATGATTAAAGTTAATTGTGAAAGCAAATATGAGTAGTTGCCTTGATAAAGTAAAGGTTAGATGTCTCATGCCCCTTGAATACAAGTACCTACACCATGATTACTCAACTTGGGAAACAAAGCAAGTTTAAGTTATCTATCATTGTAAGTAAAAATGGTATTATCAAGAGCCTCAACTGGGGTACCTCTTGTCCCACAAGACAAACAAACATAATGAACAACCTCAACACCCTTTTTATTTACCACTTGATATAGCTTTTTATTGTAGGGTGTATCACAGAAAGTTCAAAATAGCATGTAAGTAAATTTCCACCATGAATGATAGATGGCTTAGATTAGCGGCCCAGGTTTCTCTCTAACCATTTATACAAACTCATTTAAACTTACTCTATTTCCACATTATTTCACCATGATAGGCATCCATAAACAAAAGTACATGATATCAACTAAATAAATGATGGAACATGTTGAAAGCTTTGCATGTGGCAGCACATATGGGCTAACTCCCAACCTTAAACATTTATCAAGCCACTATCATCATAATATTAATCACAATGGTTCATGTTTATTAAATGCAAGTAAAGTGTGCATCAAGTTCGCGAGAGCTTTTTAACCAACTTTTCCCATTACAATAAATAACATAATCATTTTCATTTAGAGGTATAGATAACACAAATAACATGATAAACATACTCGGAATAGCATAAAGCTAATAGGTAGATATGGTGGACTCACTAGAAAAACTTGGGTTAAAGGTGTTGGAAACAAGTTTTTTTACTCGTTGGGATTTTTGGGCTAGCAAAAGGGAGAAAGTTGACCAACTAAATGCATGCAGAAGTGTCCATAGAACTACTCAATCCATGTTAAACCAAGTAAGGTAACATTCAGCATCTAAACATGAGCCATAAATGTCTTGATCATATTCGCTGTAATGTTCGTAAATGGCTCAGAATGGTAATATAAGATAGCTCTTGATAAAACACTTGCAAATTGACACTCATTAAAAACATATGAATTATGCAACTATATGTAACTTTTAAATCAACTCAGACATCCCTTTCCCAATCATTATAATAGCATTCAACTAAATTCAACCCAAACTTCAAGTAGCTCTCTCATATATAAATGATAGTGGTGGTCTCAGAACAAAAATCAAACCAAAACAAAAAACAAATAAAAGACGCTCCAAGTTTATGCGATAAAGTGTTTCAAATGAAAAACAGAAGTTAGACGTGTGCAAACCGAGGGTATGTTGGTTCAGCGGGGATGTTCTCCACATCCAAAAGCTTATGGTTTTCACCATCCTTGGATAACTCATGGTGCTTCTCCTCCAATCCCTGTGAAAAAACTTCAAAACACTGTTTCTCCCATTTCTTTTCTGTGGGGTGACATTAGTAGTGATAGACAAATGCATTACTTGCTGCTTATAATCCTTAGAAAAAAATTCATATGAATGTCCAGAAATTTTATAATATTGTATGACTATTAATAAACTCAATTGGATCAACAAGATTCAAGTTAAAAGTTCAAAACATGCATCAAACAATATTGGACAGAATCTGTCCAGAAAACTGACAGCAGCAAAACGTATTTTTCTACCTGAATTACACATGTCTAAAAATTCTGAAAAATTTCATGCATACAGAGGATGAAAAGTTGCAGTTACATTAAAAATATCAGATCATTCAGAGTTACAGAATAAGAATTAAAAATCAAACCGTGCACAGACTTGTGCTGGAATGAAATCTCCGTATGTAAAATAACAACTTTTTCATACCAAAATGGGTAAAACTTGGCACTTTATTAATTATTCCAGAAACTAAACTAAAAACTAAGTCTCTTGTTACAGCAAGAGGACACAAAGAAAATCAAAAAATAAAAACAACCGGGTTGCCTCCCGTAAAGCGCTTTCTTTATAGCCATATAGCTAGGCTTACTTACTCGGTATCAAGATGGTTGGAGTGAGGTGGCTTGGCATCCCCAAGCTTAAATTCTTGTACTTACTTGATATATGTAGGTTGAGCCTAGGGGTAACATCCCCAAGATTGAATGTTTGTCCCTCTTGATCATTGTTCATCACCCTCAACTCTTCCATTGAAAATTTCTTTACACAAAACTCATCATAAAACTTGATTAGAGGGGTTAGTGTCTCCATAAATTAAATCCATATAGGTACATCAAAGACATATCATGAGTTGATTCTAAACATTAACTACTGTTACTATGGTTGTGTATTGCTCTTTGGTCAATATAACTACACAAAACACAAGTAATGAGAGTAATGCAAAATAAAGACAGAATCTGTCAAAAACTGGACAGCCCGTAAAGAGTGAATTTTCAGAGGCACTTACGTTGCTCAAATAATAAAATTTTGAACTAATGGAATGTGTATTAATAACTGAAAATTTCTTTCGTAAAATTTCAGGTCAAAATTACTTTTCTGTGATTTTTAACATTTTTCTCAGTGAAGCTTAGGAATCTGTTTTCTGGACAGCCATGATAGTTTTAATGATGCTCACATAGGAATAAGAATTGAAACGCAAAGGTGAGCATCAAGGATAAATATGAAACACATTTAAGTCTAACCCACTTCCTATGCAATGGGATTTTGTAAGAAAATAAATCAATGAAGCATATAGTAATTAGCATAGGAAGGTAAAGCAAGTGCAACATTAAAACCTTCAACATAAAGAGAGGAAACATAGTATTATTGAGATATTTAGAGACATGTTTTCCTCTCTCATAATAAATTTCAGTGCCATCATGAACAAACTAAACAACATAAGTATCACATAAAGCATTCTTGTCATGATTCACATGCATAAAAGTATTATTATTACTCTCCACATAAGTAAAATCCTTCTCATTAGTAATAGTGGGAGTAAAACATTCATAGTCATCATTGTAATCATCATATATAGGAGGCATATCATAATCATAATAAACTTTATGCTCAATAGTAGGTGGACTGAAAAGATCACATTCATCATTATAATCATCATATATAGGAGGCATAGTATCATCAAAGCAAATTTCCTCCTCAAAGCTTGGGGGACTAAAAAGATCATATTCATCAAAACCGGCATCCCCAAGCTTGCAATTTTCCATAGCATTAGCAACAATGGCATTCAAAGAAATCATACTGATAACATAGCTACTAGCATGATTGTTATGCAAATAAAGTTCCATAGGTTTTTTAATTTTCTCTTCAAAAGCATCATGACCAATTTCAAGATAAATTTTATAAAGCTCTCTAATTTTTTTGTTGTTTTCCATTTTCTAAATTTTTATGGTTTTTGATATATGGATAAAGTGAATGCAAAGCTGAAAGTAAAGCTAAGAAAAACTTCACAACCAAACAAGTTAAAGAGGAACCTCCCCAAGCTTAGATGATTGTAAGATATAAAACAAGATAAAATAAATCTAAAGTCTAGTGCACACAAGAATAGAAACTTAAGCGCTACGCTCCCCGGCAACGGCGCCAGAAAAGTACTTGATAACCCCCAAGAGCAGGGGATGACTGTAGCACCTCTCAATGTGGAAGTAGGGTATCGATCCGCAAGAGTAAGAAGGAAAAGTTATTTATTCCCTACAACTAAAGTGTCACAAGTTTTAGTTGATTATGCACTAAACAAGTTTAAAGAACAAGATGGTTGATTTAATGGATGGAAGTTTAATGTAACAAAACAAGAATATGAAAGTGTCCCAATCCTCTTCAATGCAAGAGGACAAGACAAAGGTGTAAACGGTGCTTGGAAATAAGGCCTAGGGATCATACTTTCACTAGTGGACACTCTTAACAATAATAATATAATTGAATACATAGATATTTCCTCTTCACTATGCTACCCCGAACTATCCTCTGGTTGGATAACGAACACCAATCTAATGTGTAGAGCTAAAAAAAGCACACCTTAAAGTCGCATTCCACATCTAGGGAACCCCACACTGTCAACTAGAGCCCCCTAAATAGTACTAGACAAACACCACAATTTCATAGAGACATCCAACACAAATAATAACTCATGATAAGTATTCCTGTAATCTTTAGCCTAAGAGCCACACACGGTGCACACACTGTCAACTTCACACCATGGGACAAAGGTGACTCCGGAAATTACATTAATAAAACCACTTGAATAGCATAATTCATAAGATAAAGAAGAGTACCATCTATGGATTCAACTAGATTACAAAGCTCATGATCACATAAAGATCACACCATGAGAGAGAGAGATAAACCATATAGCTACCGGCATGAGCCCTCAGCCCCGAGGGAGACTACTCCCCCTTCATCATGGAGACGGTGGAGGTGTCGTTGGGGGAGATGGAGATGATCTTGCTGTAGATGTTGATGATGAACACGCCGGAGGGGGGTGGAGCCCTCAGGAGGTGGATTCCGGCGGCGTTTCCTCCTTCCGATCTTCTCCGGCGGCAGCCTTCTGCCTCTCTGTTTCTGGTTTTGTGTTTCTCCGCCGCCCCCTTCTGGAAAACGCCGGGGGACTATTTTTATAGTCGTTTTTAGGTCACGGGTAAGCTTCGGGAAGAAGGATCAACGCAAACGGAGCCACGAGGCCCAAAAGAGGTGGGCCCACGCGGCCAGGTACAAGGGCCGCGTGGGGCACCCTCTTTTGCCCCTCTGGCCTCCGTTTGCTTGCTTCCTTCGCTCCTGGGTCTTCCTCCTTCCAAAAAAATGATCCCCATAAATTTGCAGCTCATTATGACGTCGTTAAGGCCCTGAAATAAATAAGGAAAGAAATAAGGTTTTTCTGCCTGTGCAGGATTAATTCCATAAATAGGGGAAATCATTATTAATTACCAAAAATCATTAAATAACAGTAATATACCCCTTATATAATGCAAATATGAATGGAATATAAGTATTATAGTGCAAAGTTCATGGATGCATTTTACATGCATCAGTAACCACGTATCCATCTTACCATATCATCCGCGCTTGTAACCGTAGAAACACCCAAACTAAGTTGTGGCTCCTGGACAAGTTTGAGGACACGGTAAATAGGTTGCGGGGAGGCCCATAGAACTCCCACATGTGGTTAGTGCGCTCATTCTTGGATTAGTGGAAAAGAACTCGGATCCTAGCCGACACTAGCAGAACAAAACACCACGATTGGCCTTCCGCCGGTGCCTTATCTTTATTATATTATTCCCATCGCAACAGAAATTAAAGATTACAATTTAAGTTGAGCCTAGCTATAATGTTAAGAACAAGATTAGATAAAGAGATAACAAGACTCAAGCAAAGCACCTAAGCATGCACTAGGACTTGCAAGGCTAACAAGGTAAACAAACAATAGGTTAAAAGGATGTGGAGGGTGTGGCTTATCTTGGCAGCAAGGTATACATGGAAATAGGATCGAGACACAAGCATCGTAATATAAAGCTAGCAAGGAACAAAAGATAGGAGGAGTAAGAGATAGAAAACAAGCAAAGATAGCAAGTGAGTATCACTTGCCTGCAATCCGGTAGAGGTAGCAGAACCTGTCGTTGCTCACATCAACTCAATGTCCTATTCTCGGAGAAACAACGAACACCGGAAACATAAAAGATGCATTTTACTACTACGGCAAAAGAAGCGGCATGTTGATGACATGATGCATGACAAATTAAATGTGATCCAATTTTATTTCCTGACACATGGCAAATCATTTTAAATAGGATCGGTGCACAATATAGATGCATCGGACAAACCCCAAAATTAAACTTAGTTAATTTAATTCGACTAAAAGGATAAATGTGCAATGTTAATTAAGCATGCCTGATTTTATAAGATACACATATATGGTATAGGGTTAGGGTTGGGGTCACACATCAGATTCGGGGAATCTTCGGATTCGGAGCGGAAGTAGTCGTCGTCGTCGAAGTAGCCGAAGTAGTCGTCCATCCGGAGTCGAGGTAGTCGAGGTAGTCAACGTCGTGGAAGTAGTCGCTGTCGTGGAGGTAGTCGTACTCGGGTCGTCGTCATTGCGGACCTTGGCGTTCCGGTCTTAGGGGTCGACAGGGTTCACGGCATTAGGGTGTTGAGGATCTTGTCGGGTTCCGGTCGTCGTACGCGCATGAAGGTGACCGACACAAACAGACAACGAGGCGAAGAACTTGGCGACTCAGTTCTTCAGCTTCACGACGGGGACGGGGAGCTCACCTGGGGAACTCGACATGGAGACGTCGGGAACGACGGTCGGGAACACGACGGGAACATGCACGGAGACGGGAAACACGACGGGAACGTGCACCAGTCACGGGAAGAACACCGGGTCCTTGCGGGCATTTCATCGAGCACTTGGCGGACGCCGGAGATGTACACGGAGGGTAGGAAGGAGAGGTGCGGGCTGGAGGCGAGCTGGGGAGGCCGGGAGGAGCTGGGGAGCCGGCCGGTGGGGTGAAGGAGGAGTAGGCCGGGGCGAGGGAGCCGAGGTGCGGCCATGGCGTCGGGGTGGGGAGGAGGAGGCGCTGGAGGAGAGGAGGAGGGCGGAGGAGCCACGGGGAAGCAGGAGGGCGGCCGGCCGGTGACGGAGGAGGTGGCCGGCGCGCGGCTCGAGCGCGAGGATGGGCCGGAGGAGGTCGTCGGGAGGAGGCCGGCCGAGCTCGGCACGAGGAGGAGGCACGCGACGGGCTCGGGAAGGACGGGTCGGGGCGGAGAGCCGGGCCGGCGAGGCTGGAGAGGGGAGGTCAAGCACGGGGAGAGGAGGAAGGCGCGAGGCGGGGCTGGCCGGGCCGGAGCCAGAGGGGGAAGAGGGAGACGACGCTGGCCATGGGCGGCTCGGGCAGGTGAGGTGCGTGTCGGTGCGGGTGGAGAAAAGACGAGGAGAAGAAAGAAATAGAAAAGAAGAGAGACGGAGTGGGGAAAAAAGGGGAGAGGAAGAAAAAGAAAGGGAGGGGGAAAAAGAAAAGAAGAGGAGGTGGGAGGGCATTTTCGCGAATCGATGAAAACGGAGGAGGGTGGCTGCAAGAGGCAGGGGGTGGGAAAGGAAAACTGCCAAGGGAAACCCTAGGGTTTGAAGGTTAGGTGGGCTTGGGCCGGTTTGGGCTACTCTCTCGCATCTCAAACTTTATTTTCTTTTGAAAATTAATTTGGCAATTAATTTTAGAAAAAGGAGACAACTGTCTCGGTAAAACTTTTCCGACAATTTTAGCAACATAAAAATAGGGTTTAATAAAAATAATTTTTGTTGCCAAAATATGCGATGCACATGATGCTGATGTCATGATGATGCAAAAAGAAAAACAAGAAAATTCTAATTTGGGGGAAACCCCGGGACATTACACTTCTCACTAAGAGGCTTCTTCTTCATTGGGCAAGATCTAACATGGTGCCCTTCTTGCTTGCACTTGAAGCAAACAATTTTGGCCGAATTCTTGACTTGTTCTTGGCGCTTCTTCTTGTACTTGGACTTGTTCTTGTTGTTGGAGTTGAATCCAACTCCACTCTTGTCATTGGGGGATTGTTGCACACTCAACATGTTATCAAGTACGCTCTTCCCTTCATGACGCTTTTCCAAGCCTTTCTTCAAAGAAGTGGCTTGTGCCTTGAGCTCATTTCTTTCCTCTACATGGTTAGTGACAACACAAGTACTAGATAGATGCAGCATTGTTAGAGCAACAAGGCAAGGAAAGTAATTCATCACAAGATTTACCAACATTATGAGTGGATGAACTATTAGGACTAGCACAAGGAAATATAGCATTTTTAGTTAAATTTGTGTTATTGTCCACATGAGGCTCAAAAGATGTTACCTTGGTAGTGATGGCCTCAAAAAGCTAACTTTAGCCTAGCATGAGATGCTACAAGATCCTCATTAGAGCTAGTGAGCTTTTCATGACTTTCTTCCAACTTCCCATACTTGCTAGTTAGCAACTCAAGTTTAGCCCTTAGCTCAACATTCTCCTTCAAAATAGATGCTTCACAAGAAGTGGAGTTAGTAGCACAAGCATCATTAACATTAGGAATGGAAGAAGACAATTTGACAAGCTCATCCTTCAAGCTAGCATTTTCCTTTTTAGTGACTTTATATTTAGCATGAGCATGGTCACGTTCTTTAATGAGTTTAGCAATTATTTCATTATGAGACTCCTCAATAGATTCAAGTTTCTCCTCAAGAGAAACCCGAGTCTCATGCTCTTCCTCAAGGGCATACTCTAAATATGCCTTTTCCATAGCATCATCTCTTTCAATATTACCTTTTTCCACAAGGCTTGCTTCCAAAGCCTTAATAGTAAGCCCGCGCTCAACAAGGGTGCTCATGATTTCATAGAGGTTATCACAAGCATTTTTATTCTTTGAAAGACCTTTAAGAACCATTAGACCTTTCTTATGAAAGGAAGCATCATCATCTTCTTCTTCATCATCATTATTATTCTCATTATCATCATTACTTGAAGATTTAGCCATAAGGCAAAAGGTGGTTGATGAAGATGAACAATTAATTAATGAACTACTCAGGTTCACATATTGTTCCATAGATAGTTGGGCTTCCTCTACATTATTAATACTACAATAATTAGGGGGAACCCAAGCATTTTTATCATGGAAAATGTTAGCACCCGTTTTTGGTAGGTCACAGGTTCAAGCTCACTCAGGAGGAGATGGCGACTTGGAGAGAACCTGGAGTGATGACCCAACAAGAGCCAACCCGGCTTAGCCAGAACCTGGACAGGCCAGATTTGAGTTTCCTGAAGATTGCAGAAGCCACACCAGGGAAGCCGGACTTGAGGTTGTTTGATGCTCGCGAGGCCCGGAAATAGAAGTCGGATGCAGTACGATAGCCCAGGGTGGACCTGCGGCAGGGGGCCGCCCCTGCTGTCGGAGAACTGTCCCAGGAACTGGGTGTTTCTCACTGGGTAAGGAATCGAGTAAGGGGCTGAACACGGAATCAAACAACCCTCGACGTGCCTCAGCGACGGCGCTCGTCAAGGTCGCTGTGGGACGGCACTGCAGAGATGAACACACGGTGTTACCCAGGTTTAGGGCCCTCTTGGAGAGGTAAAACCCCTACATCCTGCCTTGGTTGTATTGCACTGCTTGTAGAGGTTACAGTACAAGGAGAGCTTCGGGAGCTCGAGGTGGCTAATAATGGCTATCTCTAGAACAGCCCTCCAACCAACTAAAGACCAACCCTTTGCCTGAACGTGCTCCCCCTCCTTTTATAGGTGTCCTGGACCTCTTCCCCCAAATATCTTGGCGGAAGGGTTACCACATGGCGACGAAGGAGGAGGACGGGTGCACGATAAAGGGAGAGTCCATGGACGCGGTCCATGGCAGGGAGCGGCGTCACCAAAGCTGGAAAAGGCCACCGTCCAGCCAGGACGGTGGGCTGGCGCTGCTGGGGCTCGGGAGGCACCCCACGGTGACGTCGCCCTTGGAGCGTAGCTGCAGATGGTCCCCTTATCACCAAAATGGCAATTCTTGTAGCTCCTTTCCTTGGTGCAGCATTGGTTGACTGCTTTATACACGAGAGTGGCAACTGCGGCGCGGTCGTCACCGCGCGCTGGCGCGCCCGTGACTCTGCGGAGGGCGCAGAGCCCATGTGCGCTCTGTCACGGAGACAGAGGTTGCTTCGTGGGGAAGGAACCCCGCGAGGCTGGAGGCCTCGCCGAGCCTTTGGCTTGATCCTCGGCAGAACCGTAGGAAGTATCCGAGACGCCCTCTCGAAGAGAGGTCCCTCGCGAGGGGAAAACCCTCGCGAGGCTCGCCAGGCTTGGAGAGCCTGATCCTTAGCGAAATCTTCTGAAGAGTGTCATGGGCCCTGGCAGGCCGGCCCGTGGTACCCTGGTTTCCACTATGCCGACAGTAGCCCCCGGGCCCACGATGGGCACGCCGGAGTCCGCGGACACAAGCGAAGCGTCGGGGGCCCAACGATGCCTACCTGGGCCGTGACACGTGGGGCGCAGCGGTTGCGCCCGAGGCCACGATCTCCTCGGCTCCAACGGGCGACCCGGTGGGGCCCGCCACGCCCTTGGTAACTGGTCAATAAAGCCTGCGCGCGATGATGGCGCCCATCACTTCGCCCATTACTCGCCGCACACTTCCCCCAAACGCCTCCTTCTTCCCAGAGCGCTCCACCTCCAAGACCTCCTTCTCTTCTGCGACCATGGCGGCCAAAAGAGCAGCCGCTCCCAAGAAGNCAGCAAGCTTCCTGAGGGGTACTACCCCATCTTCCTCCACACTCTCTCCGCCGGTCTCATTCCTCCTTTTCCGACTTCCTCATGGGGATTCTGGAGGCATACCAGATCCAACCCCTCCATCTTCATCCCAACTCCATCCTCATCCTCTCCATCTTCGCCTAGCTCTGCGAGGCCTATGTCGACGTCCGTCCGTTTGTGGACCTCTTCCGCAGCTTCTACGCACTCCGGTCCACCGCGCAGGACGAGCGAACCGGATGCGTCTCCTTCCGCATCGCCGACGCCAGGAGCAAGAACTACATCCCCATCGCGTGGAGCGGCGAGAATGCCATCACCAAGGTGATAAAGAAAGTGGAGGACTTCCGCCAGCGGTGGTTCTTCGTCGACACCATGGTGAAGAACCATCTCCTGGACGTGCCCGTGGTGCCCCCGAAGAAGTGGGCGCGCTGGGCGAGCGAGGGCTTTGAGGGCCCAAAGCTTGACACGGTGTACGAGTGCCTGCGGGGGCTCCGCGACGCCGGACTCACCGGCCAGATGGTGGTGAAGGACTTCACGAGGCGCCGCATAGCCCCCCTCCAGTGGCATTCAGAGCCGATGTGGACGTACACAGGCCCAGAGGATGGGATGTGCCTGTGCACGGACAACTTCGCTACGGAGGTGTTGGACAAGGTCATGGTGGCCCTCTTCACTACGGCGGCCATCCCAGCCCCAGCCGCCGATGAGGCCCGACCGCTCTTCACCTTTAGGGAAGAGATGGTGCGCGGGCACCGTAGGGGCCTGTCCATATTTGACGAATGGGGCATCGTGCCCGAAGGACACCGCGGGCCCCGCGGCAACCCGCGGGCGGCGGAGCCGAAACACATGGATGAGCCGTCGGAGCTGGACGAGGCGGAGGACTCTGGCGAGGGCGAGGCCTCGGGAAGCGCTGACCCCTCGGGAGACTTTGCCGGCTCCTCAAGGAGCGTACCGCCTGAAGAGGACCTCCAGGTGATTTCCTCCAGCGGCGACGAGGATCCCTCTCACGGAGCTCCCTCCCGAAGCACCGCGGAGGAGGAGGAGAGCGGCCGCAAGGGAGGGCGCCGCGAGCCCCGCTCCAAGTTCGCCCATGACAGGGACGCCGTGGCCGCGAGGGGCGCTCCTCGCGAGGAGGCAGGGGCGCCTCGAGAAGGAGCCAGAGCAAACAGCCCCCAGCCGCCGAAAGCGAAGAAGAGGGTGTGGAGGATGGCTGACGAGTAAGCCCTGGTCCTTCTTCTTTCTTTTTGGATTTTGCTTTCGAATACCCTCCTGAGGAATCCTCTGTTTGTCTTTCTTTTTAGCAACCTTGCGGCGCCGAAGAGGCGACGGCTCCGCAAGCTTGGAGAGACTGTCGGCACCGCTGTGGCGACGCCTGCGGTTGATGAGCCGCGAGGTGTGGTTACTCCTCCCGCGGATGAACACCGCGCGGAGGGGGAGGTTGAAGAGGTGGCGTCGTCGCCAGCACGGGCCGCCACTCCTCCCATACTGCAGGAGGCAGCGGAGGACGAGGCAGCGACCGAGGCCGCACGAGCCTCGGAGAGGCCCGACGAGGCGGAGGCCCAAGAGGCCACCGTGGAGCCACCTCCGGAGGGAGAGGCCTCCACAAGAGGGGCTGACGAGCCCGAGGCCGCGGCAGGCGCGGCTACCACAGGAGGGGCTGAATCTGCCCCCGGAGTGCAGGAGGAGGAAACGCCTCCAGAGCCCACAGACGCCGGAGCCGGAGACGAGAGGACGCCCAACCCCCAGAGGGCTCCTAACGCGGGCGGCGAAGGAGGCTGCCACACGAGCCCCCAGGCCGCATTAGGAGCCGCCATAAGCCCGAGACAAGGTGCCTCGGGCACCTCGCCAAGCGTTGAGGACTCTGCACCCCGCGGCGATGCGGGGACCTTGGCGCTGCGGGAGCCGCGCCGTCACACAGCTCGCCGCAGCTCCATCTTCAGTCAAGCGCGGCAGACGCTCGACAAGCTGGAGACGCAGTACGCCGAAGAAGAACTCGCCAGGGCAGAGGAGCGGGCAAAGCTTGACGAAGCCTGGGCCCTCCTCCGCGAGAGGGTGGAGAGCTGCCGCCGGCAGGATGCGGCGGCCCGGGCGGCGCGCGAAGAGGTGATGCGCTTCGCCAAGGAGACCCGCGACAGCGTGAAGCGGGAGGCGGCGGAGACCATGGAGCAACTGGACGCCGCGCGGGAGGCGCTCGAGGCGGAAACCGCCTCCAAGCAACAGGAGATCTGGGCCGCAGAGCAAAAATTCATCATGGACTCCAAAGTCGTCGAGGACAGCTTGAAGGAGCTCCGCGAGAGGCTGGACGCTCGCGGGGAGCAGCTGACGCGGCGCGAAGCGAAGCTGACGCGACGCGAGGGAGAGCTCTCCCCCCGCGAGGAAGAACTGCGCCGGTGCGAGGAGCAGGTCCAGCAGCTCGAGAGGGATCAGGCCACCTCGGAGGAGGCGGTGCGGGTCGCAAGAGTCAGGTGGCCCAGGACGAGGCCACCTACGCGAAGCGCCTCGAGAAGGCCAACGCCAGCCTCGCGGCGAAGCAGAAGAAACTGAAGGAGAAGACTGATGACAGGGTCAAGCTCATCCGTCAAGATCTCACCAAGAGTTACGACGAGAAGGCCAAGAAGCAGGAGGAGCGCTTCACGACGAAGTGCAATGAGCTCCAGAACCGCATCAAGGGGCTCGAGAAGGGGGAGCAGCAGATGGCCTCCCGCCTTCAGAGCGCCAGGGCCACTCAGGCTCGCGCGGAGGAGAAGGCCGCCGCCCTGGAGAAGGACCTGAGCGAGCTCCACCAGCAGGTGGGGCCGGCTGCGGAAGCCACGGAGGAGGCGCAGCTGTCGGCACAGTGGAAACCAGGGTACCACGGGTCGGCCTGCCAGGGCCCACAAGATTCTTTGGACGACTTTCGCTAAGGACCAGGCTCTCCAAGCCTGGCGAGCCTCGCGAGGATATTCCCCTCGCGGAAGGTTTTCTCCTCCTCGCGGAGGATTCTCTCCCTTGGCGAGGGATCGTAACTCGACAAGGCGTCTCCGACGCCGCCCGCAATTCTGCTAAGGACCAAGCCGAAAGGCTCGGCGAGGCTTTTTGCCTCGTCGAGGCTCCTCCCTCACGAAGCCATCCCTGCCTCCGCGGCAGAGCGCACATGGGCTCTGCGCCATGTGCAGAGTGACGCGCGCGCTTGCGCGCGATGACGACGACGCCGCAGTTGCCGTTCCCATGTATAAAGGAGTCAACAAAGCGGCACCAAGCAAAGCGGACAACGAGTATTGCCTCTTCGGTGATAAGGGAACCGTCTGCAGCTACGCTCCAAGGGCAGCGTCACCGTGGGACCCGTTCCGCTTCCGCAGCGCCAGCTCGCCGCCCGTTGGACGGTGGCCTTTTCCAGCTTTGGTGACGCCGTCCCTGCCCTGGACCGCGTCCAGGGCCTTCACCTTTCTGGTGGACTTCATCTTTATGGTGCACCGCGCCTCCTCCTTTGTCGTCGTGTGGTAACCCTTCCCGCCCAAATGTTTGGGCGGAAGAGGTCCGAGACACCTATAAAAGGAGGGGGAGCATGCTCGAGCAAGGGGTTCCAAGATTCCTGAGCCAAAAAGCCCTAGATCTGAAGACTAGCAAGTAGCCATTGTTAGCCACCTCGAGCTCGACAAGCTCTCCTTGTACTGTAAACTTTCCAAGCAGTGCAATACACCGAAGCAGGACGTAGGGGTTTTACCTCCTCAAGAGGGCCCTGAACCTGGGTAAGACCGAGTGTTCTCTTTCTGCAGTGCTGTCCCGCAGCGAGTCCGACGAGCACCGTCGCCGGGGCACGTTGAGGGTTGTTTGATTCCGTGTTCAGCCCTTACTCGATCCTTCTCGAGACACCCCTAGTTCCTGGGACAGTTCTCCGACAGCAGCGCAACGCGCAGATCGCGCGAACCATGTCGCGCCAGCGCTAGCGCATGCTCCAAGACCTGGTGTCTTGCACGCGTGTTGTTGGGGATCGCCTGGGGACCGAGGTCCCCTCCCTCGCCGCAGAGGGGAATGACGACGAGGCCGGGTACGCGTTCTTCTTCGAGCGATTCCTCACGAATCTTGAAGAGACCGCGAAGAGCCTCGATGAACGCGTCGTGGAGGAGAGCCACGATCTCCTCGTCCTCGCCACTTACCGCATCTTCGCCAACCTCGCGAGGCTTCAGCCTTCCCTCGACCTCGAGGCCGTGACGGCGCCCATCGACCTCAGCTGCCGCATCGCGGTGAGCGACAAGATGCGGAAGGCCACAGAGGCGTATGCCAAGAAATTCGACTAGGTCGAGGTAGAGGAGGACGAGGACGATGGCGAGGAGGACGCCGCGGAAAAGGAGGAAAATGCCGCTGCGGACGACGGGGGCACCTCAGGAGGCCCGATGGCCTGACCTCCTTCCTGCGGCTGGATGTGCATGGGGCACACATTATCTTAGTATTTTGCTTGTAAAGCCTTGTTTGAGTTTTACTTGAATGCGCTTGTGAATATCCCTCGGGAGGCTTTTATCTTTCCCTTCATGTCTTTTTCACTCTACGTCTTAGGACCCTCTCTTAGCGCTACACCACCGCCGCTTTGGTATGTGAGAGTCAGGGCTCCACAAGGCCGGGGGGTGCGTGAGGCCTCGAGAAGTAAGAGCTCCCGAGGCGCGATGCTCGGGGCTCCCCTTTAACGCGCAAGCAACCCATGAGGCATAGGAGAGAGAAAAGAGGCTCGAGGGACAAAAACCAGCGAAAGGAAATTTAACCAAGTGTTTGGACTTAGCTTCGCGAGGCGTTTTTTGCCTTGGAGAGGGTGTTGGTTCCCTGATGAGGCGTCTTTCTCCCGAGGTTGCTTGAGGCTTGTTTTGAACCTGCTTTCCTGCGCTTGGACAGATAGGCATACCCACAAGCAATACATAGCTAGATAACTCATGCACGCTCGTAGGTTCCTTCATGTGTGTCTCGCGAGGAGAACAGGCACCAAGGTCCTTGGTGAGTTGACGTGCACGGGAGCTGGCCCATGAGTTCAGAGCTCCTTGGGAGTTGACGTACATGAGAGCTGACCCGTGAGTTCAGAGCTTGGATCCCTTGGGTTCGAGGCGCTGCCGAGACACTCCCGAGACACAGGCACCATGCTCAGCCCCCGCTCGCGAGATGCACAGGAGGGATCATACGAGCAAGGATGAAATGCAATAATATAACTTCTTACCGAAGCAAGAACATATGCTGGCGCGAAGCGCAAAGGTTCAAAGTGACCTGAAACAAGGGTTCCTTACACTGGCGTGGCCAGAAGTACAAAATCTGCCATGTCTGGGCATGGGGTTCCACATGGAGTGGCTGAGACTCTCGCGGCCCGAGGCGACGCATGTAGAGAGAGCTCATAGGGGGCCCCTATGCGGGGGTGGCTTTGTAGATCCTGTGGTCCGCCATGTCTGGGCATGGGGATCCACCTCGCCAAGGCATGGTGCTTGAAGAAGTCACCTTGCCGAGGCGTGGTGGCTTGAGAGTCTTCTCGAACGGCCCGTGGCAACGCATAGTAGAGAGGGGAGCTCGAATTTTTTCCTCGTGGAGGATGATGGCGCGAAGCTCTCCCTTGATGCAAAAAATTGCTCGTCGAGGACGATCAGGGGTAGAACTTGCGCAGGTGCTGGATGTTCGGTGACAGGAATGCCGTCCTCCGTATCGAGCCGCGCGGAGCCAGGCCTGGCGATGTGTACGACCCTGTAGGGTCCTTCCCACATTGGTGAGAGCTTGTGGAGGCCTGCCCTGGAGAGGATTCTCCTCAGGAAAAGGTCTCCTGCTTCGAGAGTGCGTGGGCGGATGTGGCGGATGTGATAGCGACGGAGGTCTTGCTGGTACTTTGCTGCTCTTAGGGCCGCATTGCGGCGGAGCCCCTCGAGCAGCAACAGGTTGTCGTTGCGGAGTTCGTCCAGCTCAGCCTCCTTGAAGGCCAAGACTCGTGGAGAGCTGTGGGTGATCTCGCTGGGGAGAACGGCTTCAGCGCCATAGACGAGGGAGAACGGCGTCTCGCTAATGGGCTTTGTTGGCGTGGTGCGGATGGACCAGAGCACCGAGGGGAGCTCATCGATCCAGTGCTTTCCGCTGGCCTTGAGGCGGTTGAAGCTTCTCGTCTTGAGGCCCTTGAGCACCTCGGCGTTGGCTCGCTCAGCGGTAGCCCCCGAGCGCTCGCGGGAAAGGTCCCAGGAGGTCCAGCCCCCAGACCGCGAACGGCCAGAAGAGCGGGATAATTTGGAGTCCTTGCGCGGGCTGGTGAATTTGCTTGGCGTGGAATTGGCAGGCGTCGCCAGACTGGACGATTGCGGCTGCATCTTGAAGCACTGAAGGCCAGTAGAAGCCACTCCGGAAGACCTTGCCTGCGAGGGTGCGTGAGGATGAATGGTGGCCGCACTCTCCGCTGTGGATGTCGTTGATGAGCTGGCGGCCTTCCTCGGCAGGGACGCACCGCAACGTAACCCCATTGGGGTGCTTACGGTATAGGTCTCCGTCGTGGAGGCAGTAGGACTTGGCCTGGCGAGCAACCCTCTCGGCCTCTGCATCTTCTTTGGGAAGGACTCGATCTTGCAAGTAGCTCTTGATCTCGTCGATCCAACCAATGTCTTGGCGTACCAGGGTCATCAGCAGGCGATCGCCTGAGGGCAGCCCGCAGTTTGGTGCTCCACTTGATGGGGCTGGTGGGAGCTCCTCATTGATGCTCATGTTGACCGCTGGTTGCTTGACCGAGGACCTGGTGTCGTGGCGGTGCACGAACAGATGCCATAGGTAGGCTTAACTTGGGGCCGATGGACGCTGGAGGCACCGGGGAGGGTTAGCGCATGAAGACGCACACAAAAACACACACACACACACACACACACGGTTTTACCCAGGTTCGGGGCTCTCGTGAGGAGATAACACCCCTACTCCCGTTTGTTCTGGTCGATATATGGTGGATTACAACTGAGTTACAAGCTGCCCTTGAGCTGTATGAGATGAACAACGAGGTCTAGGCTCTCTACCGAGTCTTGGAGTGGCTCTGGAGCTCTCCTGAAGACACTAGTGTTCAATGAAGCAGCGTTTTGGGTCTAATGAGGCGTCCTCGTCAAAGGAACCCCTGGTGCTCCTTATATAAGGAAACCCAGGGCACAGGGTTAGGGCTGACGTTGATGCTGGCGTTGCTCGCACTGTGGCCACATCCGGTCCTCTGACTGCTTCGGTCATCCCCGCGTGGCCTGTCCAATCTATCAACTCCTGTGCACTGCTCCCTGGTACTACTTCGGTCAGCAGCATGGAGGAGTGACTGCCCATCCCATGACCACCGAGTTAAGGGTTAGGCAGCACGTCCCATCGTGCTAGTGGCAGGACGCCTGCTCCGTGATTGTAGGGACAAGATGTGAACCTTGACCAAGTGCCGAGGTAGAGCTTCATTCCTCCCGATCCGGCATAGGCATGACAGATATCTCATGACTCGGTTTCTCCTTCTCTGCACACAAGAAGAACAAAGAAGATTCCGACATATAATCTATATGATCCGACATCTGTGTATGTCGGCTGGCCTTGACCCGGTCAACTCCGGGTTCAGCAATACGGTATGTCGGTTTGGGTTGACCCGGTCAACTCCGGGTCCACACATATTTCGCCATCTTGATCCTATTCGGGGGCCGCCACCCGACATTAGTCCCCGAAGCTGGCGTGGTCCTGCAACCTCGGCTGAAGGGCCGCGGCAGGTTTACCCGAAAACCAGCATTTCTAATATAAAACCGACATAACATATGCCGGCAAAATTCATATGTCGGAGAGCGATTTGCATCCCAACTTGATATCTCATCTTGTGTCGGATCGCTCCGACTTACGGGAAAACCTTTTGGCTCCTCCGAGTCATTGGTTTATTACGTGGCGGAGCATCTCTGCTCGACGCCTCGGTTTTTGCGCATGAAATGACATGCCACTGGCACGCTTGCTCCACGCGTCACATATGTCACTCCGGCCGCTGTGCCCACGCTAGCACTTAAGTGCACTTGGACCGTGTCCCCGCGCGTCGCCTCGGGTCCTGCCCGATTGGGTGCGCCGCAGCGAGCCGTTGGCTCCCTGTGGCCCATCGTGGGGTAAATCGTGCGGCGGTTACGCGATCGCGGAGATCGTGGCGAAGATCGTGGGGTAGTTATTCCCCGTCCGTTGCGGGGATCGTGCGCAAAAGATCCCGTGCCCACGATCTCCTCTGGCCGCCCATAAATAGGACGGAGAGGGCAGCACTTTCCCCCTCCGCATTCACCTCTCTTCTCTCTCCTTCTTCTTCCTGCGTCCCAGCCGCACAGAGCCTAGCACTACCGCTCGTCTCCGCGCACAACGCCGCCGCCGTACGCACAGCCCGCACCGACGCCGCCGACGAGCAGCGAGCCGGTCCTCGCCGCCGCACGCCGCAGCACCGCGGTGAGTTTTGTTTCTTCCCCTCTTCTCAGTTAGCATTTCGCATCTATAAGCAATCTCTGTCTTCCTCTGTTCTTCCTCTGTTCTCCACCGCGGCGACGCATCGCGCGCCGCCGGTGACCCCGCGGTCGTGGTTGCGGTACACCGCCGGTGGACTAGCCGCCAGTGAACTAGCCTCCGTAGCACCGTTTTTTCTTCCCTTTCTCTTTCTTCCGAATCTAGCGCTTGCTGTTATTTCCCTTTTGTTTTTCTCTTTACCGCAGCGATTGCAAGCTCACAGTCGGTGAATCATTTTGCAGATCTCGTCACCTCCTAGCCGATATGTCGGACAACTCCGCCCTCGAGGTGGTAGACTCGGTCGAGGAGGTGTTTGCGGAAGAATCCACCCGGGCTTCCTGGGAGGGCTCCGACGTAGGCCAGGCCGAGTTAGATTGGCTGATCCAGACATGGCGGATCCCGACCGGAGTGGAGTGCCGACTTTCGGGCTCCGAGACCGAGCCGGGTCTCAAGGAAGGCGAGTACGTCGTCTTCATTGCGCACTTTGAGCGAAGATTCGGATTGCCCGCCAGCGCCTTCTTCCGCAATTTCCTCAACAAATTCGGTCTTCAACCGCACCAACTCTCGGCGAATGCCATCACCAACCTCTCAGCATTTGTCTCCTTTGCTGAGGGTTACCTCGGCCTCTGGCCCACCATAAACCTTTGGTCCAAATATTTCGGTTTTCGGAAGCAGGTTATCCCGAATCCTGATCAACTGGATAAGGAGATGACCCAGTGTGGGTCCGCCACCATCACACCTCGACGTGGCTCCATTTTTCCCCGGATAAACGGTTTGGAGTCATGCCGGAAATGGCAACGCTCCTTCTTCTACGTGAAGAACACAACCCGCGCCGACTTGATCAACCTGCCAACATTCTCCATCGGTCCCCCCACAGCACAACTCAACTGGGGATATAATCCGAAGAATAAGGTAAAGGAGGTCAACGAGATCCACCAGGTTGTGGAGGAGCTCAGAGGAGCAGGGATGACTGCTGATGACCTGATGGCCACATTCATTAGCTGCCGAGTCTTGCCCCTCCAGCGCCGAGTCCACAAGGTCTGCCACATGAGTGGCCCAATGGATCCAACCCGGGTAAGCACCGTCGAGCTGGACAAGGCCGAGGTCCAGAGGCGTGTTAAGGCCATAGCCCAGACACGGATGACGGATGAGTGGGAGTGGGGCAAGGAACCTCACAGCCGGAACAACCTTCCGCCCACAGTAAGTAACCTCAACCGACATATATTTTCCGCTGACGTAAACTCTTATGTCGGTGCCCTTTTATTCTTTGCATTGATTATTCTTCGTTTCCACTATGCAGAGATTCGGGCGACAAGCGAAGGAGGACGGACCGAATCCCGCCGCCCACTGGGGTAAAGACCGGGTCAAAGCTGACTCGGAAGACCCGGATGACGAAGACAACGTGCCGATTCCCGATGTCGGCTCGATTCCCGCCACGGGTAAGGCTCGCGTCTCCTCCGCCCGAGACTGGTCTGACGATGATGATGATGATGATTGTCAAATTCTAGAGGTATTTGATCCTTCTCCGGTTGCGTTCTCATATCCGGTGCCCTCGCCCCCAGCTGATTCGGACGACCAGGTGCTGGAGGTGGCACCGCTCGCCGTGGGACCCAAGGGTACAGTTCGGAAGCGCCAAGCGGCTGCATCCACAGTTACTGGGACCTCCGGGTCTTCAGGTCCCACGCAGAAAAAGCCGCGACTTAAGACGGTATTGAAGCGTCGTGAGCGCCCTGTCACCAAGGGGTAAGGCTCCCCTTTTGCCGACATAAACTACACACTCTAGTTTGCATTCGTTTTCCTATCTTTTTCCTCCTGATGGTAATTTGATTGTCTTAATTTACAGCGCGGCGCCTCGGGAGGTCCCACTGACCGCATCCACTGACCGGGTCTCGCATAGGACTCCATCGCCACCTCGGCCCGACGACACCCGGTTGCTGAGTCCGTCGAGGACGAGTCCAGCAGCAGACATCTCGGCTCCGGAATCCGGAGCCGGAAACGTGGGCTCGGTCTTGGCCGACGCATCGGCGACCAACCGAGATGCAGATCTCGGAGCCAGCTCCTCGGTCCCCGACGTAGAGCAGACCAAGGTCCCGAAGGACTCGGAGCTACCGAGATAGCAGCAGCGACAAGAGCAGCAGACTCAGCCGCAACAACAACAGCAGCAGCAAAGACCACCACCACCATCGCAGCAGCAGCAGAAGCAGAAGCAACAACCACCGGCACCACAGCAGCAGAAACACAAGCAACAGCCATCACCGTCAAAATCGACGTCGACGGCAAAACCTCAACCGACACCGGCACAGCCACAGCAGCAGACCTCCAATGCCCCGGTTCCTGCAACCGGGGTAACAACTGGAAAGGCACCGGTGAAAACGGTGTCTGCTAACCCGGAAAGGCAATTGGTTGTCCCAGCGAGCCAAGGCGCAGCGATATCATCCAGCATCCAAACGGCCAGCTGGGGGTTTGCCCCACTGCAAACCCTTAGCGGGAAAAGCTTGGGCTCTCTTGAGCATTACAACATGGACTGGAACGCTGCCGACCTGAGCGAAGTGAGCTCGCAGTCACCAGCGGGCCTGATCTCAGAGCATCCGGCGGGGCCGAGCCTAGTGGCTCAAAAGATGTCCGCAGCCAAAGCTGCCCTCCTCGCGGCCGACCAAGCAACCGCGGTAAGTTCTATCGAATAAAGATAACTCGGTTTATTTCTTTAATGCAGATATCACTTATCCCCAGTCCCCGAGATTCGGGTCGAGTGACCGAGACTCGGCTGAGTAAAACTGACTTGGTCGAGTAAGGATAACTCGGCCTGAATCTTCACCAACAAGACTAACATTTCTTCTTTCCAGGTTTGCATGACCAAGCGCACACAGTTGCACCGCAAGCTGCTGCTGGAGCACAAAAAACTCTCTGATAAATACAAGCTGCTGCGAGCCAAGCTGAGCCAGATGGCTGACTCGGAGTCCAAAGCTGAAGGGCTGGAGAAGCGAATCTCGGAACTCGAGAGTAAGTCATACTCGGTGTTTCAACTGTACTTGCATAAATTTTGCGCGTTGACTCTGTTATCTCGGCACAGCCGAACAGAAGGAGCACGAGCGCGCGCACCAAGCCGAGCTCAAGAAGGAGCAGGACGAGGTGTCTCGGCTGCAGGCCGAGCTTGAGAAATCTCGGCGTCGCACCGCCGAGTTGGAGAAAACCGCCGCCGAGGAAAAACAGCTCCGAGAAGAAGAGACTCGGAAACTCAAGGAGTCCCTTGAGGAGTCCGAGTCTCAGGCAACCTCGGCCGAGGGTGAGCTCCAGGCCCTGAAGACCAAGATTGCGCGGTGGCTGGTGGACATCTCCAGCATCAACTCCGAGATGGACAGTAAGCCCCTTCCCCTTCTGTCTTTATTCGATATTCCACTTTTATCTTCATGCGACTTATTTTGGTGTTAGCCATTCCCTACTCAGAACACTTCCCCCACACCAAAACCGCTGCGGACAACAGCGCTCAGCAGCACCGGAGGAAGAAAATCCAAGATGGCCCGATCTCGGCCGATTGGGATATTGATGATCATCTGGTGGCCCTGAAGGCGCGCTTGTCGCCGATGAGGACTATCGGGATGGGTCTCCTTAACTCTGCGATCCGGGTCTACAACATTCTCTGCCCCGGGTGCGAGCCCCCGGCAACGGTTGATGAACTGGCCAAGTGCCTGATGGCCTCCGAGGAAAGGCTCGAGGATTGGCGATCATCCGCCGCCCGAGTCAGTGCGGATGAAGCGCTGACTTATGTGATGTCCTGGTACGAGGGAATCGACCTCGACACGCTGAGGACCTTGCACGATGGATCCAAGTGGACCACCGACCCGGATCTCATCCGGCGTCGCCAAGACGTGGCGCACTCCCTCATTCAGTACGCTCCGGTGCACAGCTTTGTCCCGGGTGAGCGGGTTCCTCAAGCAGAGGAGATCGAGGTGGCCGGCGAGGGGGAAGAAGAGGATGAAGAGCACGTCGACGAAGAGATCCAAGCCGACACACCCCCCGGCACATCCTCTGGCACCACTCCGGCACCAGCGACCGAGGGCACAGCCGAGACCACGACCGAGGAACCTGCCCAGGCCGACACTGCTCCTTCTGCCCCGAGTAGCATCGATCCTGCTGCTTAGACTTAGAACAAAAAACTCAGCTCATCAGATCCCCGGGATGCCGGGTGCATATGTAATATAAACCTTAAGTTTTTTAGGGTTGGCACTTGGTTCTTAACTTTGCACATTTTTAACAAGGTTATTTAGTATGCCGGATCATTCTGAACCGAGTCCCCGAGTTTATTTTCTTGTTTACCATATTCTGCAACCTTTGCTCTTGTCTACCATTTTTCGGCATTTTGACAGTCGAGTCACAAGATTACCGAGATACGGCATACAATACTAAAAAACTTTGAGTCAAAGCTCGGAATCATCCGTCATATAAGTTAAGAATAAAACAGCTTATGCCGAATCGCACTTGGGCCGAGTCCCCGAGTTTGTTTTCTTGTGTACTATGTGCCACAATCCCAGCTCTTGTCTACCTTTTTTGGTTTTTGACATTCGAGTCACGAGACAGCAAAACTTAGCATACAATACTCAAAACTTTGAGATATGGTCTAGAGCCATCCGACATAAAACAGAAGAACACAAAAAGAAACCGAATCGCTCCTGGACCGAGTCCCCGAGTCTGTTTTCTTGTTTACTACCCCTTGCAATCTCTGCCCTTGCCTACCATTTATGGTTTCTTTGGCAGTCGGGTCACAAAATCACAAAAACATAGCATACAATACTTGCAAACATGAAGGAACGATTTTTGGAGCCATCCGACATACAGGAAACAGACATAAGCATGCATACAACATAAAATTCACAGCAAGGCAGTCCCCGAGTTTCATTTCGGGGTGCCGACATTTCATTTCAGGGTTGCGAGATACATACAGTGAGTCCTTAAGAGTAAAAAGGGCGAAGAAGAGCTACATTCCAAGGTCGTTTGGTCTCCTCTCCGGATCTGTCCATCCTGTTCTTCACCTGCGCCTGACCATCAATAAGATAGTATGCATCGTTGTTCAAAGCCTTGCTCACAATAAATGGCCCCTCCCAGGGAGGTGACAACTTGTGCATTCCAGCTGTGCGCTGCACAAGCCTAAGGACCATGTCCCCCTCTCGGAACTTGCGAGGAATTACTTTCCGGCTGTGATAGCGTCAGAGATTCTGCTGATATATCGCTGATTTGGACAATGCCAATTCTCGTGCTTCCTCGAGCAGATCGACATCGTTTTCCCGGGCTTCCTTTGCCTCTGACTCGGTATATAATGCGACTCTTGGAGAGTCATGCTCTATGTCGGTTGGCAGAACTGCCTCTGCTCCGTAGACCAGGAAGAATGGCGTATAACTAGTGGAGAGATTCGGTGTAGTCCTTAGACTCCACAGCACCGCCGGGATCTCATCCAGCCAACAACCCGGAGCACGCATCAGTGGTTCAATTAGCCGAGGTTTTATGCCGGATAAAACCAAAGCGTTTGATCTTTCCACTTGTCCGTTGGACTGTGGATGTGCGACCGATGCAAGGTCCATCCGGATTCTTTTTTCCTCACAGAACCGAGCAAAGGATCCCTCGGCGAAGTTGGTTCCATTATCCGTGATAATGCTATGCGGATGACCATACCTTAGGATAATATCCTTCAGCAATGATACGGCTGTGCGGCCATCACATTTTCTTATTGGCTTCACCTCAATCCACTTGGTGAACTTGTCCACCATCACCAGAATGTGAGTCATATTACCTCGGGCTGGCTTGAAAGGTCCCACCATATCCATACACCACACTGCAAATGGCCATGTGATGGGGATAGTTTTGAGAGCTGATATCGGCATTTGTATTTTGTGGGCGAATCTCTGACACCCCTCACATTTTCGGACAATGTCCTCTGCTTGCTGCAAAGCACTGGGCCAGTAAAATCCATGCCGGAACGCCTTAGCTACTATGGCTCTGGAGGATGCGTGATGACCGCACTCCCCCTGATGAATATCTCGGAGAATCTCTTCCCCCTCTTCTAGCTCGACACAACGATGGAGCACGGTGGTCACACTTCTCTTGTACAGCTCATGGTTGATGATGGTGAAGGATTTGGATCGCCTCTGGATCTGCCTGGCTGAGACTTCATCACTCGGTAGACTACCATCTAACATGAATGTCATGATGGGTTGCGCCCATGCCGGTACCGGGCGAGTGCCGAGTACAGGCTCGTCGATCTCCATTGCATCAACTGACATCACCACGGCCGATATAAGCTGGTGAGTCCCCGAGTCCTCCCAAGGAGTCCCCGAGTTCCGCCAAGCGGCTTTCCAATTTTCGAGTGTAGTAACCGGGTCCTGGAGAATGCAACCGACATCCACGGAAGTCCCCGGGTCCTGCGGCGCAGTCCCCGAGTTCTGCAGCATGCTCCCGACATCCACGTCCATCGGGACGACGTCAGATTCCGAGTTACCCGGGATAAAGATTGACTCGGACTCGGGTGAAAGCTTGATTGATGGCTTGTGAAGATGCTCCAGCGACACCCCGGGCGGGATGGCCTGCCGATATGACCCGATCTTGGATAGCATGTCAGCACTTTCATTTTCTATCCGCCGAATGTGGTTGAACTCGCAACCATCAAAGTACCCCGAAATCTTCTGCACATGGAACCGGTATGCCGCCATGTTGGCATCCAGGGCTTTCCAGTTGCCTGATGTTTGCTGAATCACCAGATCCGAGTCACCATAACATATGATCCGGCGAATTCCGATTTCCTTGGCCACTTTGAGTCCATGGATCAGAGCTTCATATTCTGCGACATTGTTAGATGCTGCAAAATGGACTTGCAGAACGTATTTCAGTTGGTCTCGCTTCGGCGAAGTGAGAACCACGCCAGCTCCCAGGCCCTCTTTTACTTTAGACCCATCAAAATGCATTCTCTAGTAATTGGAGTCCGGCAGGGATGGTTCATACTGCATCTCAGCCCAATCCACTAAGAAATCTGCCACTGCTTGAGATTTGATGGTATCTCTTCTCGCATATTGCGGCGCGTAAGCTGCGAGCTCAATAGCCCACTTGGCGACTCGGCCACTGGCATATTTCCGACACTGGGGCCGCACTTATGACAGTTATAGGATGCTCCTGAAAGTAATGTTTCAATTTCTTGGCCGCCATGTAGACGCCATAGGTCATTTTCTGGTAGTGAGGGTAGTTTTGTTTTGATGTGGAGAGCACCTCACTCAAATAATATACCGGTCTCTGTACGGTGGCCCCTTCTTCTTCTCGCTCCACTACCACTACGACACTAACGACTCGGTTAGTGGCAGCAATGTAGAGCAACATGGGCTCTCTCGGTAGTGGCGAAGCCAATATGGGCGCAGTAGCCAACATCTTTTTTAGTTCATGGAACGCCGCGTCCGCTTGCGGGGTCCAACTAAACTTATCCGATTTTTTCATCAGTTGGTATAAGGGCAAGGCCTTTTCTCCCAACCGACCTAGGAAACGACTCAGAGAAGCCAGACATCCGGTGAATTTCTGGACATCCCGGAGGCATCTCGGTAACTTCATGTTTTCTATTGCTCGGATCTTAGTCGGGTTTGCCTCGATACCTCGGCTAGACACGAGGAAACTGAGTAATTTGCCTGCAGGCACTTCGAATGTACATTTATCCGGGTTAAGCTTAAGCCGGAATTTCCGCAGATTGGCGAATGTCTCTTTGAGATCATCTAGCAAGGTATGTTTTTCTTTAGTTTTAATGACTATGTCGTCGACATACACCTGCACATTTTTTCCTATTTGATCATGCAAACATTTTTGCATACAGCGCTGGTAAGTAGCACCAGCATTTCTCAACCCGAAACACATGACACGATAGCAATAAGCCCCGTACGGGGTGATAAAGGCAGTCTTTATTTGATCTGAAGGATTCAGCGGTATCTGGTGAAAACCAGAGTACGCATCTACAAACGATAGTAGTTCACACCCGGCCGTGGAGTCGATCACCTGATCGATCCGAGGCAACGGGAATGGATCTTTAGGACATGTCTTATTCAGGTGTGTGTAATCAACACACATGCGCCAAACAGTGGCCACATTCGAGTCTTCCTTCTTCTTTTCCAACAGGACCGGGTTAGCCAACCAGTCCGGGTACTTCACTTCCACAACGGCGTTTGATGCGAGTAACTTGGCTAATTCGTCACCCACAACCTTTCTTCTTTCTTCGGCAAGACGCCGTGTCGGTTGCTTCACTGGCCTAGCATCTGGCCTGACATGCAATGAGTGCTCAGCCAACTCCCTCAGAACACCCAGCAGATCCTGACTGGACCATGCAAAGACACTACTAGGAAACTAGCTATAGGTGGAAGGTCTTTTTGTGGCGCACCAAAGCTGCCGTGCGCCACTACTAATATTCTGTGGCGCACCATTTGGGATGCGCCACAGAAAGATGAGGTTTTCTGTGGCGCATTCCTGTCCAGTGCGCCACTAAATTGGCACTTTCTATGGCGCACTTGTTCCCATGCGCCACAGAAAACATGTGGGCCCCACCACCAACGGCTGGATGACATCCTACGACACCATTTCTGTGGCGCATGAAGTTTGGTGCACCACAAAAAGTTGCATTTCAGTGGCGCATCTGGAAGTATGCGCCACAGAATATTGTGTGGGCCCGGCACCAATGATTGGGGGGAGGTGTTTCTGTGGCGCATGGGGAAGGATGCGCCACAGAATGTATTTCCAGATATACAAAAAGGGGCAGCCTCCCACCCACCACCCCCATTATCTTCTTCTTCCCCTCTCCTCCCACCTAGAGCAGCTCGTGTTCCTCCTCCCTCCCACCCCATTTTGCTCATACTTTTCTCCATTCTTTGTAGTTAAACCTACTTTATTTGATAGGTACTTGGTGAGGGGGCCGGGGGAGGCTCCATATATACTCTACTCCTCTCCCAAATACATCTCTTTTTCTCTCCAACACCGCACGCTCTCTCTCATCGATCGCGGTCACGTCTCGGTGACAAATCTACTAGGTGAGTATAGTTGGATGGACATGCATATGCATGTTTTGTGTGGCCGGCACAAAACATGCATATGAAGGGGCGGTTTGCATGATGGCGAGACGTTTGTTTGTTGTGCTCCGACCATCGTGTCGTGGAGATGTGGATATTTTTGTGAAATGCTTGCAGGTACCCCGAGAGGCCCTTGAGATTGCCGGAACGTCGATTAACTTCCGTTCCGGCGAATTCGGGTACTCCATATGTCCCTTTTTTAGCAAAGGTCATGCCGAAATTTTTAAAAATTTCGGCACGACCTTTGCTGACAAAAAGGGACATATGTGTGTGTGTGTGCGCGTGTGCACGTTGCGGTTTTACTTAACATACTCTCGTTTCTTATTTCTGCTTTTATCTATATATAGCAACCATGGTCATCAAGATGAGCTCCAGTCAAATCGGTAGATACAAGGAAGAAGCAAAGGCGGACATGATTCGGTGCAACAGGCACCAGATAAGATGTCCGTGTCGAACATGCAAACTCGTGAGCTAGATCGACCCTGATTCCGGACAATTGGAGGAACACCTGCTCAGGCGCAGTTTGTCGATAGGCTTCAACAAGGCGCCGACAGCAAATGGTGCGCATGAAAACGAGGGCGGGCGAGAAGACGAAGAGTCTCCCGGACATGGTTATCATGGTTATCATGACGAAGGAGATGCAGGCGGACAAGATCATCATGATGAAGGAGATGCCGGCGGACAAGATCATCATGACGAAGGAGATGCCGGCGGACATGGTCATGATGAAGGAGTAGATGGTGGTGGAGAAGACGCGGACACGCAGACCTCGCTAACTTCGGCCTTGCAGGACCCTCATGTTCAAGAACTCCTACTCAAGGAGACGAGCGACGCCAGAGGTGCAGCCAGAGAGAAAGCCAAGCTGGAGCAAATGAAGAAAGACGTGATGACTCCGTTGTATCGTGATTGCCGGCCCTAGCATACGCGCTTGCATGTAACGCTTGATGCTCTACAGATGAAGGAGGAAAACAGATGGACCGACGTCAGCTTCAGTAAGCACCTGAAATTCTGGTACGATCATCTTCCCGAGGGGAACACATTGCCAAGCAGTATCGAGGAGGCCAAGAAAGTCATGTGCCCTCTTGACCTACCATACGAGAGATACCATGCCTGCATCAATGATTGCGCAATTTATCGGGGCGTGTACAAGGACAGAACCACATGTCCGGTGTGCGGCCAGGGACGGTACAAGAGTGGGAACAAGAATGTTCCTCGAAAAGTGGTATGGTACTTTCCTCTCATTCCCCGTCTGCAGCGGTATTTCATGGACCCTAAGGAAGCAAAGCTCATGCAATGGCACGCGAAAAGGGAGAAGCCCGAAGAAGATCCGGAGAAGGGCGTGATCCTGACACACCCTTCAGACGCTTGCCAGTGGGAAGCATTGGACATGGCCTTCGAACATTTCGGGCGCGACGCAAGGAATGTCAGGCTGGGTATGAGCACCGATGGACTCAATCCGTTCGGCAACCAGAGTAGCACGCATAGCACCTGGCCCGTGTTTGTATGGCCTTACAACCTTCCCCCGTGGCTGTGCATGAAGCAAAAGTACATACACATGAGTATTCTCATTCAGGGGCCGAAACAACCTGGTACCGACATACATCTATATCTCGCGCTATTGAAAGAGGAGTTAGCCAGGTTGTGGGAGACGCCAGTCCGTACGTGGGACGCCTACACTGGAGATTATTTCGATATGAGAGCCGCGTTGCTCACGATGGTGCAGGACTATCCTGGTTGCTCATATGTATCAGCACAGGTAGGCCATGGATTCTGCGCATGTGTCAGGTGCATGGATAAGACCCCGCATCTCCAGCTACCAAGTGATCCCGGGTCTTCGAAAACCGTGTTCCCAGGGGCTCGAAGGTGGCTTCGCATGGATCACCCGTGGAGGAAACGCGGTGATTTGTTCAATGGTAAAGAAGAGCTCGAAAGAGCCCCGTGCCCGAGGAGCGGCGAAGAAATCGACGAGGCTTTGAAAAATTGGGAGGAGTGCCCTGCGCCGGGAAAGAAGCGATCGAGGGTAGACCCCCTGCTGGGTGTATGGAAAGCGAGGTCTGTTTTCCACGACTTGGAGTACTGGAAGGTACTCCACACGCCCCATAGCCTCGATGTAATGCACATTACCAAGAACGTTACCGAGAGTCTGCTTGGCACTCTTTGCAACATGTCCGATAGGACCAAGGATGGGACGAAAGCAAGATACGATCTGAAATGGCTTGGCATAAGGAAAGATCTTCAGGCACCCAATAGTGATGACGACGTGATGATGATCAGACAGAAGGGACTCAAGGTCGCCGCAAAAGGGTAAAGAAGAACGCGGTGGTGCTTCCCGCTGCCTGCTTCACTATGAGTCCGGAGGAGCTCGAGAAGTTTTTTAGGTGCCTCCTAGGAGTCAAATTTCCTCACGGTTACGCGGGGAAGATAAGCAGATATCTGGACGCAACGAAGGAGAGGTTCAGCGGGATGAAGTCTCACGACTGTCACGTGCTGATGACGCAGATACTCCCCGTTGCAATCCGAGGGCTAATGGACGAGCATGTCCGTGATACGCTGCTTGGCCTTTGCAACTTTATCGACGTCATCAATAGGAAGTCGATTGGCGTGAGGCAGCTCCACAGGCTACAGGAAGAAATCGTGGTGATATTATGCGAGCTCGAGATTTACTTCCCGCCCGCATTCTTTGATATCTGCGTGCATCTCCTTCTCCATGTCGTTGATGACATCAGGCAGCTCGGGCCGACGTTCCTGCACTACATGATGCCGTTCGAAAGGCAGAATGGTGTCATGAAATGATACGTCCGCAACAGGTCCCGTTCAGACGCAAGCATGGCCAAGGGCTTCCTGACCTACGAGTGCATCTCCTTCTGCCAGAATTATCTGAGCACCGAGAACCAGGATGTTGGTCTGCCAATCAGGACGCACCTCGGCAGGCTCGAGGGATTTGGTCACCGCGAGGGCTACCGCTCACTCCATGTCGACATTCATGGTCGACAAGACGACTTCAACAGGGCTCACCGGGTCACGCTACAACACTTACAATTGATCGAACCTTGGGTGGAAGAGCACAAAAGCTTAATCGAGCAGAATTACATCGACCTGGGCCGACCGAGGAAGAAGGGAGACGTAACCAGAGAGCACAACTCCAGCTTCACGCATTGGTTCAAGAAAAGGCAACTGGTTCAAGCAAAGAGCATACCGCCAGCTACGGAAGATGAAAAACTCATATTCTCCTTATCACAGGGCCCCGGGCACAACGTAAAGACCTATCAGACGTACGACATCAGCGGTTACAGATTCTGCATCGAGGAAAAGGACAGGAATAGCGAATATCAAAACTCAGGAGTAACTATGCTATCCTACGGCGATGACGAGGCTACTGTGAAGGAAAGATTCTTCGGAAGGATCGAGGAGATATGGGAGCTCAACTACTGTGGACAGTTGGTGCCAATGTTCCGTGTGAGATGGGCCAAGGACATCGTCAAAGAAGACCGGTATTTCACCACCATGGTAATACCCGATGCCAAATCGAAGAACGCCTCCACGAAAAATGAGCCATGGGTACTCGCTAGCCAAGTCGAGCAATGCTTCTTCATTACCGACCCGTCAAAGCCTAGCCGTGTTGTCGTGAGGAGGGGCAAGAGGAGCATCATCGGAATGGAAGGAGACGCCAACAAGGAAGACTTGGACAAGAACGGCGATCCGAAGATCGAGGAGGAATTCGACAAGTACTTTGACATGCCTACTACTAGCAAAGAAAGACGGAAGACCTCCCTACCTACTAAAGGTTGTCCGTTCACGCGAAGAAATCTCAAGGTGCCCGGCCTAAAGTATTCAACGGCGAAGAAGGGAAAGAAGAGAAGCTAGCTCGGAACCGAGAGACAAAGAAGACTTTTTTGGTGTATTTAATTTGTGTGTGTGTGTGAGACAATGCAAGCATATTTATGTATTCAATGAATATGTATGAGAGACATTGTGTGTGAGACAATGCAAGAGCATATATATGTATTAAATGAATTGAATATGTATGAGACATTGTGTGTATTTTGTAACCAAAAATTAAAGAAATAAAAAGTGAGACAGCAGCCAGGATTTGAACTGTAGGCCAGGGAATTCTGTGGCGCACCAACTAGAAGATGCGCCACAGAATCTTGAATTTCTGTGGCGCACTACCTAGCAAATGCGCCACAGAATCTTACCTTTCTGTGGCGCACCAACTAGAAGATGCGCCACAGAATTCTCGGGCCTCCACTTACATGTGGGCCCTCCCCCGCGCTGCCCTTTCTTCCCCAAAATTTTCCTAAGGATTCCCGCGCGCGCTTAGCTCGACGAACCACCCTCGCCGCCGGCAACCCGACGCCACCGCCGCCACCGGAGCCGCCCCTGTATCCCCGAGCCTCCCCTCGGCCGCCTCTCCCTCCCCTCCACCGGAGGACCCTGCAGCCTCCCCGCGCGCTCCTCCCCTGCGGCCACCGGAGCCTGCCTCCCCGCTCCTCCCCTGCAACCCGACGCCACCGCCGCCACCGGAGCCGCCCCTGCCTCCCCGCTCCTCCCCTGCGGCCGCCTCTCCCTCTCCTCTTCCCCTCCACCCTGCCTCCCCGAGGTGCATGCTGCTCCTTCCATCCCCTCTCCCTCCCCTCCACACCTGCACACAAGGTGTTTGGTCAAATGCCAAACCCAATTTTTTTACAGAATTTGTATGATTTGTTGTTGATTGCTTGCTGCAAGTAGTTGCTAATGCTTCTAGTTGGTAGTAGTGGTGTTAGGAAAATTTTGGAACCAACAACATTTAAAATTTTGCTAAGTTAAATATGGTCACTGTTTAAACATGCCTACAAAAATGCCTTCAATTAAGGTTCTAGATGTATTCAAAAAAATATTTTTGAGCTTTATTATGAAGTAATAACATAGTACAAGAGATCCATGAAGGTACATTTTAAATAGGATCAAGATTTGATAATTTTGTAAGCCTCCAAAGTTGGTACTTTTTAACTATTTTGAAGATGCATTTTTAGTTGCTGCTAGGTGCTTTTGGTCCATATCATTTCTGTTTGCTTTAGTCTTTTTCTTCAAATGCCGATGATTAAAATGAAGTGACACCATGTGATCCCGGGGATGGCGCTAGTGAGCCTTGTATATGCACGAATACACATCGTGCATCCTACTTGGCTCACTCGCACCATCCCTGGAACTTTTGTGTGTCCAATCTAAGTATGAGGCACACATCCAAATTACTTATAGTATTTTGTAAGCCTCCAAAGTTGGTACTTTTTAACTATTTTGAAGATGCATTTTTAGTTGCTGCTAGGTGCTTTTGCTGCTAGCTGCTTTTGTGAAATGTGTGTGCTAGATGCTAAATCATGGTTTGGTTAATTTATTGCAGCACCACAAGGAGCACCTCCACCACGCCGATCTCGGACCCGAGCCTCCCTTCCCTACCTGAGGTAGTTCCTCTCTCCCTCGATGTGGATGTGGATGTGGTGATGTATGTGTTGAAGTGATGCTGTTGCCGGCCAGCGATGCCGGCCGGAAATCTGTTGATGTGTTGATGTGATGGATGCTGTTGCCGGCCAGCGATGCCGGCCATTATTTGTGAAATGCTTGTGCAGGTACCCCGAGAGGCCCTTGAGATTGCCGGAACGTCGATTAACTTCCGTTCCGGCAAATTCGGGTACTCCATATGTCCCTTTTTTAGCAAAGGTCATGCCGAAATTTTTCGTGAATTTTGGCATGACTTTGCTAAAAATATGACATATGGGGTATTGCGACTAATGCATGGGACGGGGTATCTTAGTACTTAGTTAAGTGATTTTTTCCTTATATTTGGTGTACTAACTTCGACGTTTTTTTTCTTATAGGTGCGAACATGGCTGACAATAACGAGGCCGGGGGTTCTCGAACAGGAGGCGAGGAACCGATAGAGGAAAATAGTATGATTCAGACGGTCATCGCACAGGCAGTGACAAAGACATTGACGTCGCTCTTTCCTACCGTCTGTGAGGGTGTCAGGGTATGGATTGAGGGAGGGAAAAAAGGGCCTCCCCCAATGATCAGCTTCGGCTCCAACAAGTACTCAATCAATGTGGCTACAGAAGATGCACCCCCAGCATCCCCAGAGGTAAAGAAGAAGAAGCACAGGAAGAGAAGTAAGCCAGCTCCTAAGACGACTATCCGGGGGTATGAAGACATGGTATCACCCCGTGCGGATGGCGTGACCCGAGTTCATGAAGCTGGTCAACCGATCCTGTCTCGGGAGCTTATCCGCCTTGCAGACGGATGCATGCTCTCTTTGCAAAATGCTATCTTGACGCTAGAGGGCAACCTTCTTAAAGAAGAGGATCCAAATTACCCGGTGTTCACTGTCAAGGTGCCAAAGTACTTGGCCGACTTCGTCCATGAAGCCCCCGCGGATTATTTCTTCATATCGTACGAGGACGTCTTCAAGCTGTTTCACTATAGACGGTTGGACTATAACTTGGTCCGCCTATACGCGCTCAACCAGGCGATGAGGATCAGGAGAGATAATACCCCGTACGTCAAGGTAGTGGATCCCTACTACATGCGTGACAGCCAGCTGGTGGAAGGATCAACGACACGGGCCATGGCCACGGAGTTCCTCCAGAGAATCATGTTGAACAACCAGGATAAGAACAGCCTTCTTCTGCCTTTCTTTTCCGAGTAAGTACACATCCGGTCGCCGATGTCGTATGTTATGCTTTCTTATAGATTTGTTCCGTTGTTGATCCTTTCCAACATTCCGTGTCAATTGTGTTGAGCAGTGATGAGTACTACGTACTCATCGTCCTAAGCCCGAGGTGGTCCGTTGCCACTTATATCGACTCGGGGAGTCTTAAAGACTACACCAGAATAAAGGGTGTTCTCGATGAGGCTCTCGAGGGCTATGCCCAAAAGGGAGGCCACTTCCACGTAGAAAAGAATGGGGAACGTTTCACGAAGGAGAAGAAACACATTTTCTGCCATGGAACCGGGTTCCATTGCATCAAGCATGCGTCTGGCAGCGTGAAGGATGCCTTCTACGTCCTCCATCACATTAAAGGGTTTGTCCGGGATGTAGAGAAAACGAGGTGGCCATCTAGTCTCCAAGAATGGACCAAACTTAGAGGGGAAATCACCGACGCTGATCTTAGAGAAGAATTCCATCGCATCCGGATGCAGTTATCGCAAATCATCGTGGAAGATGTCATGACAGAAGGGGGGTCCTTACACAACCCTAGAGGTAATTTGTCCATCTCCAGCCAAATATATATCCCAATCCACTCGATATATTATTAACCAAATATATATCCCAATCCATCTGCAGGGATGTCTAAGTGGGAGATCGAAGACCGCCTAGACAAGCAAAATGACATGAGGACGTGGCTGACGAAAGACTGCTTTAAACCGTTCCCTGAGCCGATAAAAAAGAAGGCTCAATCCTGCAGCTACCAGTGGAGCTAGACGTGTTCTCCATTAGCGACCCAGCAAATTAGTCATAGTACAAATAAAGTGACCCAGCAAAGACCCCAGCAGCGACTCAAGAAGAAGAGACTCCAGCGGCTCCTCCGGCAGAGACCCTCGACGAGTGGGCTGAGGCTGCTTCAGCGTCGGGCGCAGGAACCGCCGTGATAAGTGGGCCCTAGTGATTGCTTAGACATTAAGGGATCACTAGGCCCCACTTATCATCGGAGGTTCCTGCGTCCGACGCTGAAGCAGCCTCAGCCCACTTGTCGAGGGTCTCTGCCGGAGGAGCCACTAGAGTCTCTTCTTTTTTAGTCACTGCTGGGATCTCTTGCTGGGTCACTATATTTGTACTATGACTTATGTGACATGAGATGAACTTTTGTACCCCTAAATTCAGCACTTGTAATCAATGTGTGAAACGATTAACTTATGTATCATGACTTGTGTAATAATCGTGTATCTTGGGCTCTAAGTAATGTGATATACCTGTATTTCCTATAATATATACCTGTATTTCCTGTAATAAATCTGTAATTCCTATAATATACCTGTATTTTCTGTAATATACCTGTATTTATACAGCAGGCAGCAGAAATTTGAAAATACATTTAAATTATTCTGTGGCGCATCTTTTTATTTTTCTGTGGCGCATGGAGAAATGATGCGCCACAGACATAATTCTGTGGCGCACCCTTGCTGGTGCGCCACAGAATCTTGGTATTTCTGTGGCGCACCGCCTGGATGCGCCACAGAATTACATTTTAGTGGCGAGATTTCTGTGGCGCATCCCACCATTTCCTGGATGCGCCACAGAAACCCTATTTTGGTGCGCCACAGATGACCTGTTCCCTAGTAGTGTGTATGTCCTTCAGACAAGTCGACCTCTCGATGTTCTGAATCGCCTTTATCTTTTCCGGGTTAACTTCAATTCCTCTTTGAGAAACAATAAAGCCCAGAAGCTTACCTGCGGGTATGCCGAAGACGCATTTTGTCGGATTGAGCTTCATCTGGTACTCCCTTAGATTTTCAAAGGTTTCCAACAGATCGGCGATAAGATCGCCGCGCTTCTTCGACATGACCGCTATGTCGTCTACGTAGACGTGAACATTGTGGCCAATCTGATTGTCCAAACATCGCTGCATACACCTTTGGTATGTAGCACCGGCGTTCTTTAAGCCGAAGGGCATTGTGACATAGCAGTAATTGCCATATGGCGTGGTGAAGGTCGTCTTGATTTGATTTTACTCCTTCATCTTAATCTGATGGTAACCCGAATAAGCGTCCAGAAAACATAGCATCTCTGAGCCGGCAGTTGAATCAATGACCTGATCTATACGCGGTAAGGCGAACGGATCTTTAGTATAGGCTTTCTTTAAGCCAGTGAAATCAATGCACATACATAGCTCAGAGGTGTTTTTCTTTGGGACTAGCATGGGATTTGCCAACCAATCAGTGTGGACAACTTCACGAATGAATTTGACGGCAGTGAGCCTTAAGATCTCCTTTCCAACCGCCTTGCGCTTCTCAGTTCCGAGCCGGCGGAGGTCTTTCTTGACCATCTTTGCGACCTTGTTGACTTTTAGGGAGTGCTCGGCAAGTTTCCTCGGGACACCTGGCATGTCGGATGGTGACCAAGCGAAAATGTCCCGGTTCTCACGGAGAAACTTGACGAGCGTGCCTTCCTATTTGTCGTCGAGACCGGCACCGATGATGGCCTCCTTTGTCGAATCATCCTTTGAGAGCTTGATTTTCTTGGTATCATCCTTTGGCTTGAAGCTTGAGTCAACCTTAGAGGACGGCTTTTTAGTTGCCGGCATTTCATCGGGACCCATTGTCTTCTTGAGATCCTCCAGCTCTTCCTTGCAGATTTCTTGTTCAGCATGGACGGCATTGGCGGCCTCACACTCCTTGGCTTTCTTGAAGTCTCCTTTGACTGTGATGATCCCATTGGGCCCCGGTATTTTCAGCTTGCTATAGATGTAGCAGGGCCGAGCCATAAACTTGGCGAAAGCCAGACGTCCAAAGATTGCATGATATGCACTTTTAAATGATACCACCTCAAAGGAGACATCCTCCGTCCGAAAATTATCAGCTTCACCAAAGGTGACCTTCAGGGTGATTTGTCCCATCGAAGAGGCTTGCCGTCCCAGCACAATCCCATGAAACTTCACAGTGCTGTGGGTGAGTTGTGACTCGGAGAGGCGCATCCTCCTCAATGTTGCGGCATAAAGTATGTTGATATTGCTTCCGCCATCCATGAGAACCTTTGTCAACTTATATTTGTCGACTATAGGGCTGACGACTAAAGCGTAGGTGCGTTTTGCAGGAACTCTGTCCGAGTGATCACTACGATCCGACGTTATGGGTGTGTCGGACCAATCCAGATATTGAGGAACTGCGGGCACCGTAGCATTTAGTTCTCGCCAAGCCGCCTTTTCTTTGCGAGAGGAATCTGTTGCCAGGTTGACGATAAGACTTTCGGCATGTTTAGGGAATTTGCTGCCTTTTTCTTTGGAGGCCGCATCATCCGACTCTGAAGCAGCTTCCTCATTATCTTTGTCGTCTTTCCTGGACTTGCGTTTGTTCCCTGACTTGCCGGCCTTGGGATCCTTGGCGATGTCTCGATTGATGTGACATTGCTGGAGCGTGTGGGAGCTTGTTCCATCCGGCCTCAGATGATGGACACATGGGTTGTGCTTGATGTCGTCATGCTTCACCGCTGGCGGCCGGGACGATTGGTTGTTTGCCGGCTTCTTGCCCTGCCACTTGGTATTGCTTGAGCCGCCTTTACCAAAAGCAGCAGCAACCTCATGAGAAGGGCCGGCTTGGTCTTCTATCTTCTTTTTCCCGGACTCTCGTCGGCGGTTTTCGGCATCTTCCCTGTTGTCATCATCAGCGGCGGCGTACTTGTTTGCACAAGCGAGCAAACCCCCCAAAGTTTCCGACCCGTCGCTGTAGATCATGAAGCGAAAAGTCGTCCCCTTCCTCAGAGATTGCTTGAAAGCATGGATCGCCTGAGTTTCTGAGATGCCTTCGCAAGCGTTCTTGATTTCACTCCATCGCGAGACGAACTCACGGCTAGACTCGTTCTTTTGCTGCACGCACCGCTGTAAGTCAAAAATCGACTTTGGGCGCTTATATGTGCCCTGGAAGTGCTGAATAAAGACACGCTTCATGTCACTCCAGGTATGAATTGTCCTTTCCAGCAAACCTTCAATCCACATGTGTGCCATCCCGGTTAACATCAGGGGCAAAAATCGCACCGCAGAGTCGGCGCTGCCTTGATATATGTCGCAAGCACTGACATAATCTGAGAGCCAGGTCTCAGGATTAGCCTTACCACTATACTTCTCAACCATCTTTGTCACGTTCGACAAAGTGGGACGTAATATTTGCTCTCTGATTGTTCTGCCAAAGCACTTTGGGCCGAGGTATTGGGCATCTCTGGCCGACTTCCTCTCCTCGATTAGGCTTTGAACATCATTAGCTAGCTGATGGCGGTTTTCCAACCGACTTTTCTTGCCTTGGTTCTTCCCTGTGACGGCTTTGGCTCGCCCGACTCGCATTACGTGGAGGGCTTGGAGTCCTTTGCCGTCGTGGAGGGGGTATGTACTTGGAAGGGTTATCTCCCTCTTTGCGCGGTGGAGGCGGCGGTGGAGGTGGCATATGATCTCTGTTATCCTCCCTTCAGGGTTGGCTTTCCCCCTCACGTCGTCGCTCCTAACGGGGTGGTGCCGCCTTTTCCTTGCGAGGGTCCTCCTTTCGCTCCCGGCTCCGATGTCTTTCCCGGCTAGCCTCACGATGACACGAAGAGCCTGTCCGGGGTTCCGCGCCTCTAGGCTGCTTGTCCTTTGGGTCCTTGTCGCCGCCTTTGTTGTAACTACTTGAGCCGGCCGGGTCATCGTCTGGGTCTGCAGGTGCAGCAACCATTGGCTTGTTAGCCGTCAACTTTCAAAGACGAGAGTCGTCAACAAGTCATCCTGACTTGACTTGTGAGTCGTTTTGCTGCTGTTGTGCAACTTCCAGTAAATAAGCCGAATATTTGAGGCGAGCGTCATGGTCCAACGACTTGTCGAACAGGACCTCCTGGGCCGCCTCCATGTTTTTGGCTGGGGTATTGAAGTAACACAGGTTTGTCACCGGGTCATGTCGGTGGTGGTACTTTAGCACCACCCTGGCCCGGCCACTGGCCGGAATCGGCGGCATCGGAATCTGCTGCGGATTTAGGTGCTAGTCGTCCGGCAGGTGGACGTCGGGCCAGTCCACGGGGGTGGCATTGTTCCAATGCCACCAGCACTCCTCCACGCGCACGTAGCGCCGCATCCGCTTCTTCTTGTTCTTCGGCGCCGGGTCCGCTGCACCGGCACGGCGCATCGGCGCTGCTCCCCCGAGAACCTGCACGCCGTCCGACGCGATGCCGAACGCCGCCGGCGGTGGCGAAGGAGGAGGAAGGGAGGCGCGTCGGCCGGAGGAGCCGCTGGCCTCGTGCTGGTTCTTGGGTGTCTTGAACCAGCGCGACATGGCTCCGGCGAGGGGGTCGCTATGCACCGGCTAGGCTAGGGCTAGCTAGGGCTAGATAGGGGGTGGGGGGCGGCGGTGTGGTCACTATCCGGCGGCGGTGTGGTCGCTATCCACACGGCCGGGGTCCATTTTTAAAGGACCAGCCAGGGCCAGCATTGACTACGGGGGTGGGAAGACGAGGAGGCCGGTGGGTCGCTGGTAGGTGGGCTAGGGCCATTAACTACAGGTGGGGGGAGACGGGCGGTTGGGTGGTGGGGGAGATGAGGGGGGACGATCAGGGTCGCTGGCAGGTGGGCCTGCATTGACCACGCGCATGGCCAGATGGGCGTTCACACGCGGACGCGGCCGTGTGGGGAAGACGGGGCGGTGGGGCGGCGGGTCACTGGCAGGTGGGCCAGCATTGACCACGCGCTCGTGGCCAGGGGGTGGACGCAGCGCGTCGACCCGATGCATGTTGGCCCAAATTTGGGCTAGCAGGTACGTGTAGGACGCGGGGCTGGAATTTTAAAGGACCAATGCTTCCCCTAATTTGGGTTGTAATTTTATGTGAAACAAAATTAAAAGCATATATAATTGATTGCAGGTACATTGAGCTATGGACGCTCCCTTCAAAGACGACGAGAATGAAGACCAAATGCAACAAATAATATATGTGAGTGCCCGTGGAGAAGATTCCGGTGGAGAAGATGATTTCAGCTCACAATTTCTGAACGACTCCGGTGAGGGACTTGAGTTTGAAGAAAGAGGAGACGACGAAGTGCCCTTAACAAACTCCAGCGAGGTATATATATTAAGGCTGTGTTGATCACTAGATGCATTAATTGATTTGTATTGCACGTATTAACGAATCATTTTTTTAGCCCTCCGGATCGAGCAAATCTGCTAAAAAGCAAGGTCCTCGAGGCCGGACGAGAAGGATGTCGAGCGAGGTTCCGAGGTTAACGATCGAGGAAGTTGCTGATAGTGGCGAACCGCTGGCACCCATACCGAACTGCCGTAAATTTGTAAATCAAGTTGGAGTCATTGTTAGGGACATGCTCCCGATCACCATTATAGATTGGCATAAGCCGAAGGACGCGGACGATGAAGCTAGTTATGTCCGCGAACATACAAAAGATTTGCTTTACGATACGCTCATGATACATTTCAACCTACCAGAAGGCAAGAAGGAGAAAGTGAAGGAGTGGACTCTTAAGAAGATGGCCACACAATTCCAGAGCTGGAAGAAAACATTATGGAGAAAATATGAAAATGAAGATCCAGATAATTTCACTGGAGTACTCGAGAAGATAAAACATTACTGGCCCGCATTTGTGGCGTATAAGAAATCGTCTACCGTTGTGGCCCGATCGTCCATAAATAAGATAAATGCTGGGAAGAACGAATATCACCATAGGTTGGGGACAGGTGGCTACAAGACTGCCATTCCTAAGTGGTTAGCCTTTGAATCAGAACTGCTTGCTAAAGGGATCACTCCACAGACAGCGGACTGGCCCGAGAGGTCCAAGTTCTGGTTATTCCCGCATGGGGCAGTGTTGGACCCACTGACAGGGTTGATTGTTGCAAAGGGAAAATGGAAGAAAAAAATTGAAACAATCACTCCGTTGCTTGTAGACGCAATAAATAAAGTTCGAAAGGGAGAGTACCATCCCAAGAGAGAGAACGACGAGCTAACACTCGCCCTGGGGAATCCTGAACACTATGGACGATTCACTACTAGGGAAACCCTTACCGCCGGCGGCCAAAATTGGGTTATCCCCGGCGGTTTGTTTGCAAACCGCCGGCGACCATATCGCCGGTGGTAATAGCTTACCGCCGGCGGTTTGCAAACCGCCAGGGCTACACTGTTACCGCCGGCTGTTTCCCGTCTGCCGGGGGTAAGTTTGTGTTCCACCGGCGAGTTTCCCAAACAGCCAGCGGTAATATTAAACAGGAGCAAAAAAAAAAAGCTCAAATTACACAGAATATGCAGAATATACACAATATATACAAGAATATACACCAAAACTAGGTGTACCCATGAGACGCATTTTCAATTGTTTGATATACACAAGAATATACAAGAATCCTCGATACAAGAATATACACCAAAAGAACAATTGGTTAACAGCACACAAGAATCCTCGATACAATTGTTTGAACTCTAAATTAGTTAACAGTCAATAAAGAACAGCAAAAAGTAATATGACAGCACACAAGCATATCTTCCTATCTCATTCTTTTCCTCCCGCCTACAAACAAACACACACGTGGTTAGTATCTTGGAATAAGAGAAAACACCACAACCACACGTGTGCCCCTAATATCCTTAAACAACATATAGGAACTATCTCAAATCTGAAGGAAAATCCAAACTTTAAATTACTAATACCCAGAACTATTAGAAACAGTCCAATAGAAGCAGAGAAAGGAGAAATATGATTTGGAAATCATCATAGCATGGCCATTACCATGCCAAACTGAACAAGTTCAAAACAGAGAACAATGTTATTGATAATTGAAAGTAGGATTTGATGCATCAAAGGTGACACATGGCAACCAAGATAAGAAAATTTATATACTTGAGTTAAATGACAGCAAGTGCATGATTCTGAAGTAAATAGCATACATATTCTACTGGTGCATGATTATCCAATCTAAGAAAACTTATAGGAACAACAATTTAGTAAATGAAAGCTGCAATCATGCAATTAGTGGGCATACAGGCTCAAAGAGCTAATCAAATTAAACTATTAACAAGTAAAAGCTGATGTTATACAGAGATGAATTATGAGCCAAATGTTCTACAGAACACGAGACAAAAATGAAGATACTCTACAAAACTGTAGACACATACAACCCGAGATGAGATCGCCACATACAATCAGTAAAATGGAAGAATTTCTCTCTGGATGCGTTATCAAAGGCACTTCTACAGACATACATAGAACAATACCCCGTGCATGTTGATACTAGCTACGGATCACCAAAGCTAACAGCCAGCATAGGAATATATCCAGACGGAACTAATCTGAATCCCACAAGCACGAGCGCAATCAACCAGGAGAGGAATAGGATAAATAAATGGCCGTATTTATACCTTGGATGCGCAGAGGCGATCTTGACTAGCCGACGGAGATGTTGAGGACGAGCTTCTGCATCTTGATCTCCCGCATGGAGTTCGCCAGCGTCTTCTCCGTAGACTGTGAGCACCAAGCACAAACAAAACCAAATCGTTAGAAGAGCAGCAACCTGAGCACAATAGGATTCGGGAAAACTGAAGCGAGGGATTGAATCGGCATGGAGATGGTCGAGGATCCAATCGGGGAGACGATGGCGAAGAGCAGGGGAGGGCGAAGCTCAGATCTGCCGCTTGATGTTGCTGCCCTCATGGCAGATGAGGGCGCCGGCATTCGCTCAGATGCTGCCACGGCGTCGACTTCCGGAGGCACCTCACCGCCTCCATCACCGCTCCTACCAGCTCCGAATCGGCTCGATCAATAGGAGGTCGTGCTCCAGAGAGGAAGTGGGGATGTTGGGGACGCGGTGGTGTAGCCGGGCGGAGGGATCGAATCGGGGAGAGGAGGGCGACGCGGCCATCGGCGGTGACCCCCGCGAGGGCGAGGCCTTGGGAGGGATCTGAAAAGAGGACGACTGGCGGGAGGCTAGGGTTAGGGCTGGGAGGGAGGAGGAGGGGAGCATCGCGGTCGCAATTGGGGATGGCGACGGTGCGGACGATTGAAGAAAGGTAAGGCTGCGGAGCGGGACCCACCTGTAAGCTAAATTACCGCCGGCGGTTTGGCCTAAACCGTCGGCGCTAAGTTGAGGCCCAGTCGGCCAGTTTCCAGGCCCACATACCGCCGGCGGTTTGGCCCAAAATCGCCGGTGGTAAGTTAGCTTATCCCCGGTGGTTTTGGGCCAAACCGCCGGCGCTAAGTTGAGGCCCAGTCGGCCAGTTTCGGGGCCCACTTACCGCCGGCGGTTTGGTCTGAAACCGCCGGTGGTAAGTTAGCTTATCCCCGGCGGTTTTGGGCCAAACCGCCGGCGGTAAGTTGAGGCTGGCCCGTCACCCATTACCACCGGCGACAAATATTGCAAACAGCCAGCGGTAACGTGTGCTGCTATAAGCGTTTTCCTAGTAGTGATTACGAGGCTATCCCGGCGGTGTCACCTTGAAGGAAGGGTTTCCGGAGTGCGCTGACAGTTATAGAAGCCGTGGGAGAAAGAAGAAGAAGGAGTCAGACCGGTTATCGGAATTGGAACGCATGGTGCAGCGGCAGCAGGAGCAACTGGACTCAATCAGTCAGCATAGGGCATCTCAGCAGCAGCTAGAATGTCCTGAAGTCGATGCCGTCCCATCTGATCAGCGGAAAAGTAGCGTGGGTTCCACGCAGCTAGAAGCATTTGCCGCATTAGAACAGCTGGCGGCTCACTACCCCGTGGATGATATCACGGAGAAGAAAGATTATGAGCTACATATGTTAATGAAGAACATATCCTTTAAGGTGGCGGTCGGCTATGCTTTACCAAATCAATCTGGAGCAAGCTACCATCTTGGTCAGATTCCAGCTGGCTATGCTCGTGTCGGGGTGGATGAAATTATGCCGTGATTTGAGACACTGGAGGTTGACTATCTTGGAGGTGACGACGAGAAGACACTGGGAGAAGTCAAGCATGGTTTCGTTCTATGGAACAAGAAACACATCGTGTTTCCAGACTCGGCACCAAGGCCACCGACTCCTCCGAGTAGCAGTCCACCACCTCTAAGTCCACCCCTACTCCAGAGGGACCAGAGCTCGAGTCCGTCTCCAGCGCCAGTCCAGCCGACTCCGCCCACTAAGCTGCTAAATAGGAGGAAGCCCATCGGTTCGCCCCCTAAGAGGACAAAGAGAAAGAAGGCAAAAGTCAAGACTCCTGAGAAGTTACCGGCCGAAAGGACTTACGAGGAAAACTGTGCCATCTCGAAGGCCGAGGTGGAAGCCCATTTTGCACCGAAAAAGCCCCCACCAAGGCAAATACTAGATCCGGAAGCCGTTAGGCGCTGCTTGGAAAACTTATATGACCCTCCACCAAAGCCGACATCAGACTATGAGCGCCAAATAGCCAAGTCATATAGCTCAGAGATGGAGAAGCGGAAAAGCGGGAAACAAATAGCCCAACTCGGAGAACAGGATGTACAATCGGTCCCCCGCTCAAGGTATTTCCCGACAAAGACATCGACATAGCTGAGCTAGTATATGAATATGTTCACGGCCAGCCTTTGGTCAGACCTGAGCTGGTCCTGTATCTACCAACAAAGATGCGTTAGTTCAATGAATGGTACTTGAAAGCCGCAAAGAAAGATATAATCGGTGTCATGGCGAGAGTTAAGGAAGAGCATTACTTCCAAGAATACGGTGTGTAAGTTGATTTTAGCGAACTTTTTCAGTTATACAATCAACACACCCTCGATAAAGCTATCATCAGTTGCTTTTGTCTGTAAGTGATTTATTTCTGTAATTTAATTCTTTAGCTCAGCTCGTTCTATAATCTTTGGTACGCTATTTATGTAGAATGAAGATGCTCGACTACAAAAGGGAAGGACTGATCTCGGACGTTGGGTTCATTGACCCGGATAAAGTTCATGAAGTGAACATAGAAGACAAACCCGAGTAAGTAAAGTAGACATTGCTAAGGTGTTTCAAGCGACAACGTAACAAAAAGAAATACTTATTCATTACAACTTCAAGTAAGTGTTAATTTCTTGTACACATTCTATTTTTGCTCACCCGATCTTAAGTGTAATTGATGAGTTATGCATGACTGCGTATATAACGTGCAGCTTCCACTATATTCTTATGGTCATTAAAATTGACGCTGGAGAAATTGAGGTCCTAGACTCATTAAGGAGACATTCTAAAGAATACAAGAGCTGCTTTGATATGATCAAAGGGTAATTTAAATTCTTATCGCACTATATTAGCCTCTTTCGTTCATTTCGTGATATCAATTAATTAATAACTCTTTTGTTCATTTTTTGCCGGGCAGAGTTTGGGAATCGTTCATCAAGGAAGAACCCGGTCAATGGAAACCGAACCTGATATGGTCTTTGAACAAGGTAAGTAGTACTACCTAGATCCGCGCATCTTTTTAATTCTAGTTTCAATACCATTATCAAGCTTGATTTGATTGAATTTATTCTCGAGCAGTGGTGTCTCGAAAAGCCAACCGGGACCCACTTATGTGGATACTACGTTTGTGAGTTCATTCAAATGAGGACCACTGAAAAATTCAATAATCGAAGAAATAAAGAGGTACGTAAACATTATTCATAATTTTATTTTGTTACCATCAATTGTGTTGAGTTTCATTCATAATTGTTTTTCTCCTTCTTTTAAAGGTTGCAAGGAAGCGGAACGCCCTCCTACCAAATGACCGCATAAAAGCAATTGCGGAGGAATTGGCGGGATTTCTCCTTGCGGAGGTCATACCTGAAAACGGAGAGTACTACTACCGACATAAGTGATCTTCATGTACTAGTGATGATCTCCATGTAATTAAGTACTTTATACGGAAACGTGATCTTCATGTGTTATATATATGCATCAATGTGATCTTCGTGTAGTAATATAATTTATATACATACCAAAACGCGTTTTTGGCATATAGACGTGATCCCCGTACAGTGGAACCGAAACCCCTAAACCTCAAACCCTGAAAAATATTCGAAAAGAAAAAAAGGCCTAAAGTTAGTCACGGTTCGTATTACGTACCGGGACTAAAGATCTCCAGCCCCGCGGGCTCCTCCGTGGCCATGTGGGAGGGCCTCTTATCCCAATTCGTGGACAACCGAGACTAGAGTGGAGGGGGACTCTAGTCCCGATTGGCTAGTCCCGGTTGCCCAACCAAAACTAGAGGCCCTCTGAAACCGGGACTAGTGCTCCGTTTTCCACTAGTGAGACGACGTCCAGACAGATTCACTAGTACAAATCGGGCATATTACGTTCCTCAATCGCACACGAAAGAGTTGAACTGTCAACTGCGTCCCATACATATAAATAATCGCTTACTATAAAATATACAAACTGTGTGCACGGGTTCAATCTATGTCTGAATGACAAGATATCACATGTTGTTTATATTAAACGTGTCCTAATATCACACACGATTCGACTTACTGAATCATGTGCATTCTGATGCCACATCGTACACAATTGGTACCAAATAAATCATGTGCAGTTTTGTTTCTATGCTAGACGGGAAATACTTTTCATCATCGCAAACAAGAGGGGAACTAGCTCTTCCAGCCAAATTGCCTCATTGGCTTCCTTTCTACGTGTGTAGAGTCTGCCCGCCTTCCTCTTGTGTGTCATGCGTTGATGAGACAGCTTCCTCGGCCACGTCTAAGACTAGTCACAATGGGGAGTATCATATGTGTGTTATCATATATGATACTAGTCTATGTTACTACTTACACAATGCATACTACAATATGTGGTATCATATAATTATGCATTTATTAGATTGTAAACTCAACTTGCCTTGGAATACGTTATGTTACGGTATCTACCTATGATACCACTATCATCTCTCACCTCATTAATTACTGTGACACGTCACCTTTTTGCCAACATGACATGCATAATACTACCTATGATATCCCCATTGTGGCTAGTCTAAAAGCGCTATAAAGCTCCTTGCCTCTGTCTTGTGGGAAAACATTAGAGCCAAAGTAGAATCACATTTCTGCTACAAAGAAGTCAATCGTTTCACAGTTACAAAAATAATCCTTGAAGATCGTACCAACCTGGCACGGACAACTCGCTATAAACATCTGAAAGGCAAAATTTTAAGCATAATACATCAATAGAAACATCAGGAAAACAATACAAGATCTGAGGTATATCTGAGACCCATAACAATTCGCGTCCAAACAACTAAAGTGCTAAAACATATTTCAAGGCGGAAGCAACCTCCACAGACACCACGATAAGATACTAATTTGTGACACTAGCTAGAGCCCTAAATTCGAACAATATACGAAACCAGACAAGAACAGAAGAAGAGGTGACAAGCATACGACGAGAGGAGAGGGTTGTCACTGATTCGTTGTTGCTATTCTGTCGCCTTCTACCCCGCCGCACGGGTCGCCATATTTCCACCTCCGCACCGGTCACCCTCTCTCCACCGCTGACCTGTGTCGCATCCGTTTTCCTCGCCTGTTGGCCCCATTTCTGCTCTCCCCAAATCCATGTCTTGATCCTAGACGATTCGGTTCCTCCCAAAACGAGGCAGATTTTTACGGGGTGGACCGAGCGTTAATATCCACTAGGATTTAACCAAGTTGTGGTTGATCCGAGTGACTAGAAAATATCATCGTTATTACCCTAAGTTTTTTAGGCCTCATTCGGTTGGCTGGGGTTAGGTGGGCTCAGCCAGAGTCAGGGTCCAGTAACCATCAAATATACTGACGCGGTTTCATTCCAAGCCCAATAATTTTCGGTCTTCGATTCTGCCTAGTGGATATTCACTATGTATGGACTCGCGCAAATTATAATTATAATATATACACTCGAGGAACACGTTAAATCCTAAAATTATAATATATACCCTTTGATATCCCTATATGTTACTGTCGGAGTTGTGGGTTCAACATTATAGCAAGTAATTCACTATGTAGGTAAATACCAGATTCATATATATATTTTTTTGAAATGGAGGGTGTACCCCCAGCCTCTGCATCCAAAGGATGCACACAGCCATTTTTATTAATAATAAGAGAAAGCATAAACCATCAAGCCTTACAAAGAGATACATCGATCAAGCGGAAGCCACCGTCTACACCTACAAGCTTGATGAAGGGGGTGGACCAATCATAGCCAATGCCCTGACATCACACACCTACGCACATCATCTAAATCTGGAGGCTTCAACCAGCCCGCCCAATAGCGCGCCGGAAGCACAAACCGGTCCATCCGATCCTCAGCGCACGCCACTACGTGCATTAGAAGTCGCTGCCACCATCTTCCGCCATCCCATCTTCAGCAGAGATCAACGCGATGACCTTGCCAGGCCTTTCGTCGGCACCGCCATGATGCCAGACAACTCCACCATCCTGCGCGAGTCCATCATCACACGCCTGTTGCCGAGGCCCCGCTGCACCACGCAACCGAATCCCGCTGACATCGACGTGGTAGAAGGAACACCGCTCCACCTCTTGACTCTTCCATCCACCATTGCTCCATCAACGATGCCCTCAAGAGGGAGAGCGACACCGCAGAGCCGCCATCATTAGGGTTTCCCCCAGAGTAGGACGAGTGGTTAGACAGTGGTTGTAAAGGCGATTCCTTCTGCAAGGTAACAGCGCGGAGACGCCGCCATCGCCTGCCATGACCGGAGTCGGAGCTCGGTTTTCACCGACAACCACGCCTCCCCAACGCGTCGCTGGGACTAGATGTGGGATAAACCACAACCAGCCATGGCCGACCGCCTTTGACGAAGAAGGGAGCCGCCGCCATGCCTAGGGCTGCTGCCCCAGGCGTCCTCGAGATGCGGGAGTAGCCCAAGATGGCCTCGGCGTGCCATCGGCGGAGAACCAGCAGGAGCAGCGTCAGCGCGACCGCAGCCCGTCCAAGCCCATCTGGACCCAGATCGGGCCCGACTGCCCATGCCGCTGCCTCCCGCTAGTGCCGCCGTCTACGGCTATCACAGCTGCCCTTGGCCGCCGCCACCCCACGTCACCGTCGCCGAAGGAGGCAGATGTGTACGCCGCCGTGTCCATCAGATCGACGCCGAGGTGATCCGCCTCCGCCGCGCCGCACGAGCTTTGCCCGGCGACGTCCCTGGCGGCGGCGGGATGGGGGCAGGACGCGGGGAGGGTTGAGGGGAGGAGGCCGGGGTGCCCCGGTGCGGCGCGGCACTGCCGCACGGGGACGAGAGAGAGAGGTCTCTCGTTTATGCGTCGTGTCTCCCTGGATGCGTTGGAGTTCTTGGACTAGATAGCTTGGTGATGATGAGGCAATGAAGGTTCTGTACTGAAATCATGTTAGTCGGGCCCTACAAACAAGCATTACGGATAGCAAAAGTGCATTAACAAACACACAAAATATCTTCAAGATAGACACCACAAATAGTGATGGCTATATATTACATGATCAATTTCATCCAATTCCCAATCACCCAATGTGATTACAGAGGACTACACACATATGGTGGATAAGGATGAAGACATGTCGGTGGATATCGGCTTGGTGATGATGGTGGTTAAGACAACATCGAAAGCCTGCTCACTGTCATGGAGAGAGAGATAGATCAATCTAATCATCTAATGAATGATGAAGACTCAATGCTCCTGTACTAATGATTTTTCTCCTATACGTTGAGGTAGGTCAAAATGAGGAGGCGAGGCGAACTCCGAGGTGCTGGGGAGCCACCTCTGCATGGCCGGAGTGGTTCGATGCGCAGAGGGTTCCACCTGGCGCCTATGTGGCCTCTTGGCTTCCTTATTCGTCATGTTGTGGTCTGCTTTTCCATAAGAACTTTAGTGACTATTTTTTCCTTATTTTATTTCCTCCTTTCCTGCACGAAAAGATAGAAATGCATTTTCATAAAAACAATGTAGTTCTGGAAATTTTATTTTAAGTTTAGTGATATTCCAGATAAAACTCCAAACAAAGTGATTGGAAAAGTAGATAGACTTTTGATATATTAGTTCTCACAACGTTATTGAGTAGTGACTATTACAACAAGCATCATACAATATATAATTTCACAACTGAATCACATATTACATGATTCATATCATTGATGATGTTCAAGGACAATTACATAACTTATGAATACACTTAGAAAGTATCATCATGCATGATTTTCTCTAGGGCATAAATCCAACACATTGCACCCTTCTTCAACTTATGCGGCATGCACCTCCTCGTCCAGCTGCAAGAGACAACAAACACGAAAACTAGACGGAGTCAAGCAACTTGAAGATTGAAGGGGGCTGGATGCCCACTCCAAAGAAGAAGTGTTGGTGCTCAGTCTTTCTGCTAGATAGTCCTCGAAGTCTTCCCGGAAGAGCTAATACGTAGGAAATGTATCTATGAACTTTGTAATTTTATGCATTAATATATCTTATATTTGCATTATATCATGAGTTATTACCATTGTTTTATACGTTTTGTGGGATTTCCCATGTTTTTTATTTGCTATACCACCTTGGGAAGCAGGAAATCCTCATTTTACAAAATAACCATGTTCTTGTATACAATATATTAAGGCCCGTGGGGGGACATGTGTTTTAGATAATAAGGCTGCCACTAATATCGAAAATAACCATGTTCAGCGTGATAGGGCTAAACACATTGAAATTGATTGTCACTTTACAAAGAAATGCTTAGGAATTGTGTACTTACCATCAAGACTGCTTACCATATGTTACCTCAACAACTATGGTAGCTGATACCCGTTTTAACGTTTGCATCAGAGGATGTTTTATGTATTCTGTAGAAAGATGATCGAGTCTATTTGATGTGTTTGTCCCATTTTGACGGGGTCATTGGAGTTAGTTCTAAAGTTGTAATACTTAAAGTTGTAGGGACTAAACTAGAAAAATAACAGAACAATGTAGAGACAAGAAGAAGACTTTATAGAAGTTCGTGTATTTTTTTAACAGGGGTCGGTCTCGAAGGACGTGAGAGCTTCATTGATAGTCAACGCTGGCAGTACATTCTATAGATAAGGCCACAAAAGAAGAGGAAAACACACACATGGCCAAACAATTTGTAGAAAGGACATCCATGAAAAAGTGAAAATGCGATCTGGTCCTACTCCTTCTCCAGCGAGACGACTATGAGGCTTTGCGCAACTAACCTCGATGTCACCGGGGACGATGCCACTTGGGACAAGGAGGTGAGAGCCTGGCATGAGCCGAGGGTCTCCGAAATGGCATGAAAGCCTGGAGGGTAGTGGTTCAGCTACAGATGCCGGCCGAGAGAGCCATAATCGACGTCGGAGGCTGGAGGGGTCGCCACATGACCATGAAGAATGAAGAGGTGTGCACGCCGTCGAGAGAGAGAGATCCCAAGAAAAGCATCTGAGCTCCCCTGCGGCAGAACGATAGTCGCCATGTCACCTTTCTCCCGTCCACCACCTCGATGACAAGAGAGACACGGTTCAACAATGCCCATGCCCCACAAGAGCTTCTTATTTAATTAAGTTTATTGTCGTCCAAATCTGGCCAGGAGGGCGCCGCCGAACGTGGCCAGCAACCGGCAGAGTGGAAGAACGCAGCTCCGGCGCCGCTCAGAAGCACCAAAGCCAGCAACAACACGATATCACGCCAGTCGCCATAAAATACCAAACCCTAGCCAAAAAAAACTACTAGATCTAAATTGTTTTGCCTCATACTAGGCATGCGAATAGCTGTTTTGCCTCATACTAGGCACGAAATTGTTTAACAGCACAACTTAGATTGCTTCAGCAATGATCCAATAAAAACAAACATTATTTATATGGGACCGGTCAAGGATTTTATGATTGTGACAAGTGGGCGATTCTGGTGCACCCAAATCATGTACATATAATCTATTTCCTAGATGTTGTGAGTATCGTGTAATGTATCCCCATATCCACTATTAGTTATGGTAGGCTCTTTCTTGTAACGTTGATGTTTGATTAATAGGTCCGTCAAAAGCGTAGTCGACCAAAGTCACATTTTTTCTTTCCTTCCGGCGCTTCACCCTCGCAACCATCACTGGTCTGACCGTCGTCTTCCCTGAATGTGGCCAGCGTGCTACCGCGCACATCGCCACCCCACTCTTTCCCAAGCTCCTTCTCCGCCGATCTGTAGCCGCCTCGGCGGCCATCCCTCTAAGTCTGACGAGAGATTGGAACTTCTTCGGCACGAGCACGCCCACCAGGACACCACCCTCCAAGTTAAGTTTCTTATTTGCTTGCACCGCCTCTGCCGCGGCCAGCCACGTGGCGGCGGCTCCGGTCCGCTCCATTTTTGGTCGTCACCGACTCGGAATCTGTTGCGAAAAAGGTTGGGATCCGTTGCACGAATCGTGGCGCGCTAGATGAACGGTGGATGAATTACTGAACTCTAAGCTAGGTGAAAATCGCTAAAACCATTATTAATTGGCTCGTTCCCAAACAAGAAAAGGAGTTGTGGCATTTTTATATTAGACCTCCACTTTTGCAAATTTGCATCTGTTCATTTATTGCGTTTTCAAACGGCCCCCGCCTCTTGTCGTTACAAATAGCCGCAAAGCTCCACTCAACCCGCCAACAGTCCCACACTAACACTGGCGTCCAGCTAGCTGGTTACCGTGGTCGAGCTCTCAAACTTTGGAACAACGTCGACTCCGGCCATGGAAATTGCTCGGAGTCCTCTCCTCTCACTCGCTCAAGCCGACGCGAACGCGACGGAGAGCAAGAATACCAACGAAATCCTCGACCTCTGGCGCCCGAAGATAGAAATCCCAGCTCCCTTCGTCTGGCCCCAACAAGACACGCACCCGTCGTCGTCGACGACGAAGGAGCTGGACGTGCCGGTGGTCGACGTCGGCGCTGCGCTGCGCGACGCCGCCGGGATGCGGCATGCCGCGTCCCAGGTTGCCGCGGCGTGCGCGAGCCACGGCTTCTTCCTGGTGACCGGGCACGGCGTGGACCCGGCCCTGGCCCGCGCCGCCCTCGATGGCGCGGCCGACTTCTTCCGCCAGCCGCTCGCCACCAAGCAGCGCGCCCGCCGCGCCCCCGAGACCGTGATAGGGTTCGCCTCGGCCCACGTCGACCGCTTCGCCGCCAAGCTCCCCTGGAAGGAGACTCTATCCTTCGGGCACCACCACCAGGGGCAGGGTGACGGTGCCGGCGGCAACGGCAACCTCGTTGAGGACTACTTCACCTCCAACCTAGGAGGCAGCTTCAAACACCTAGGGTACGTAGTAAACCATACAACAGTCCACCGCATTTGGCAGACATCGGCGCATGCCCTATTAATGGATGGATGGATGGATGCATTGCAGGGAGGTGTACCAAAAGTATTGCGAGGCGATGGAGGAGGCGTCCCTGGCGATCATGGAGGTGCTGGGGGTGAGCCTGGGGCTGGGGAGAGGCTACTACAGGGACTTCTTCGCCGACGGGAGCTCCATCATGCGGTGCAACTACTACCCACGGTGCCCGGAGCCGGAGCGGACGCTGGGGACGGGGCCGCACTGCGACCCGACGGCGCTCACCATCCTGCTGCAGGACGGTGCGGTGGACGGGCTGGAGGTGCTCGTTGACGGCGCATGGCGCTCCGTGCGGCCCAAGCCCGGCGAGCTCGTCGTCAACATCGGCGACACCTTCATGGTGCGTATGTTAATTTGCATGTTCACGAGATCTCCCGGGTCTCGGTACGCGGCGATTTTGCGTGGAGTCTGTGTCTTGTTTACTGTGTTTAGAAATAGTAGGCTTCCAGGTTCTTTTACTGTGTTTTAGCTAGCTTAGCCCCCTCATACATATCACACACATTAATTAGCCTGATCTTGCCACCCTTGAGCTCAGTTCATGGCTCCGTCCCTACGGAGCCGGAGGTATCTCCGCAGCTGTAGGCCGACACGAACATGTTCTTAAGAGACATGTACAGGAATACCGGAACTCGGCCGAGGAAGAGAAGAAAATAGCAGTGAGTGGAACATCGGCGGCGCCAAACTGGATTTCACTTTTTCTTCCTTTTTTTCCAAAGAGTACGCCAATGGCATACCATATTCAGAGAAGAGTTGGGTTTGGCTTCGTGCATTGCGTGAGTCCCAAACGCAATCCACACCGTTCTAAAATATCTTGACGATGCACATGTGTGTGTCTTCGATCTACATGTGCTTATATAAAGTACAATGAGGGAAGAGAGACCTATGTTGCGTCTTGCGTGCGTCCAAGAACAAAAAAACATGCTCGAAGAGGTACACTTTGAAGAAGATATCTTCGAAGTGGGTTTGGGCAACCAAGGAGGAATAGTGAGCGGGAAAGGATACGTGCTTCTTCCTCTTTTAGCTAGCCGCCTTTGGACGCTTGCCTATCTTGGCCGGCGTGAGTCCGCCGGCAGCCCGGCAGGCAGGCAGGCGGTGGTGGCCGGTGGGGCCACCTCCCTCCCCCAGTACACGATAGAAAGCTTTGACATTGACTCACTTGGTTTTTTGCAGGCGCTGTCAAACGGGCGGTACAAGAGCTGCCTCCACCGCGCGGTGGTGCACCGGGAGCAGGAGCGCCGCTCGCTGGCCTACTTCCTCTGCCCGCGGGAGGACCGCCTGGTGTGCCCGCCGCCGACGCCGGCGCCGTCGCCGGAGCCGCGGCTCTACCCGGACTTCACGTGGGCCGACCTCATGCGGTTCACGCAGCGCCACTACCGCGCCGACGCCGGCACGCTCGACGCCTTCGCGCGCTGGCTCGGCCCGCCGAGCTGCTCGGTCCCGCCATCGTCGAACGGCCCGGCCAAGGCCCAAGAGATCGTCTAGTTGTTATTTGTTGCTTCTTTTTTATTTATTATTAGTATATCCTGGTCTTGGATAATTTCTACTGCTGTATATTGGGAAAATATGTGAGCTGTATATTTTGTAGTATAATTAACTATTCCATCGTTGAGAAGATGTATTTTTTTTTGTTGAGTGTATGTAGGCGCTAAGCATGTACATAGCAAAAAGTGTTCACGACAATGTAACAATGTGTCTCTGTAGTGGGACTTTTATTTTTTTAGCTTCTTCTTCTTTTTTCTGGTGTGTGTATCCGTAATATCATTTGAAGATTACGTTGTTACAGAGGCTGGGCGTAATTGGTATCTTTGTGATATTAATATATTCCCTTTATCGAAAAAACATGTCAATTTTTTCTTAGAGTTCAAAAGGATGTCAATTTCACACGGATCTTAACATTGGATCAACGATTGCCGACTGTGAATTGATAAAACTATTTTATAAATTTGCACAACTCTGGTGAGTGCAATTGCAACTTTGGGTGACTGGATTTTCCAGAAAATTGAAGCATACGAGAATCATCAAAAACGTAAAATTGCATAGTTTGAAGGTGTCCAAGTTTTTGTAATATATAGTTTGCATATTATATATAGAGTGAATCTTGGAGACGGAAATAAGTGGACCGGGCAACATGCCAATAGACTCCTTAGATGGAGAAAAATCTTGTCAAAAGACAACCCATGTCTTTGGAATTTTTAAGGAAGAAACAACGGAAGGAATAGGATTGTAAACGCTTGTCAAAAGCCCATAAACCAATCTTGGGATGGGCTGTTCTATCTCTTGCTTGAATGCTGAAGCTGAGGCCTTGCTCTTCTTTGAAACTGGGGCGCTGATTCGCTGAAGTATGATCTCGTCGAAGCCTGCATAGGGCTAGCCAGCAGCTGAGGAAGCCTCGGCCTACATAACACGGACGCAGCATTTTTTTGTCTTTTTGTTTTTTGAACGGGGTTGCAACTCGCAAGGCAACATATTCGGGCTGCACTACGATTCCCATTTTCCGAGAGATGTCATTTACGACGATTTCCCCTAAAAAGGGAAGAATTTAGGAAGAGAGGCACTGGAGCCGATGGTCTGTTCAAGTAAGTGCAGGCACCGCGCAAGTCCAATCAGCGTCGTAAGTAAGGGAATAAATGGAAAACACTTTTGGCTCCCCAGCTCCAGTGCTCCCTCTATTTTAAAAATAAATCTAAAATGATATTTATAAGTTTTTACAAAAATGTAAAAAAATCGTGCATGTTGCCGATGATGTATTCCACAAACGTGTAAAATTTTGATTTGAAATATATTGTATTCTAAGATACACAAAAAATGACAAATTTTATATATTTTGGAGATTTGGAAAGTGTGTACATTTAGACTCACACAATTGTCATTTTTGTGTAAATCATAATATTAAGCATTTCAAATCTAGATGTTGCAAGTTTGTGGGATATATCATTGATAATATGCAGGATTTGTTTTAGATTTTTTAAGCTTATAAATATGATTTTTGATTTTTTTTAAATAGAGGGAGCACTGGAGCCTGGGAGCAAGAAATTTCTACTTAGGAATAAAAGAGAAGCGTCAGTGTGCACGGGCGACGCGGCAGACGAGCTTAACGATTCACTTCCCATCGATTGGGCGTTGCACGAGTGCACAATCCATGTCCACGTAACACGCGCACGCTCGGCGACCAGAGACCGGCGGCGTGCGGCATGACGACCATGCCGCACACGCCTAGGCATGGTTTTTAAGGCGTCTCCTACGCGATGGCTGGGCGTCGAAGCCCCCCCCCCCCCCCCCCCCCCCCCCCCCTGCCTCCTAGGCGTCGCCTAGGCGTCAAAGCGCCCCACCTCCGTCTTAGGACGCCTTAACGCCTTGAAAACCATGCATATAGGTTCACAAATCTAATCAATTGGCACACCTACACGAACATGTATTAAAGATCTGTGATCGGATTAATCAAGGAGACAACAAGGACGTGATGATACCTTCACTTAGTGTTGTTACCTTTTGATGGTGTTGACCACTTTGTCCCTTCCACATTAGCGCAATAATCATAGCTTTCGATGTAAGTTCCACAACTTACGTGAAGAAAGGAAATCTCTTAGCCGGATGACTTACTTTAAAGCTTAACTAACACACACACCAAAGCATTACCTTTCATACAAGAAAGAACAACCATAAATTTAGTATGCAAAGCAAATACATAGAACCTGAAATAGACTTCTAGTAACATATAGTTCCTGTCTCCAAATAGCAAAAAAAATAACTGAACAACCAAATATTATGGTCATCCAATATTATGAATAATCCACTGTTCCTTTGACATATCACAATAATTCCAATTTCAACAATATTCTTAGTATTTTGTTTGATATTTGTAATTTTAGCAGGTGTCAACTATCATGCTAATAAAAATAGTAAAACAAATTGATAGTTGAGGAGTTCATTATGAAATGAAATGTATTCATCCTTTTCCCCGAGGAGTTCAAACATAATTGATAGTTGAGTTTGTAGAGGTACTTTTACATGTTTACATGTTCCCATATATGAGCATTTCAAAACATTCTCTATGCATTTTCACTCCCGGAACATAGGAGGAGGAGGCATATAATATACTATATGACTACCTTAACAAAATCATTGAGTAAACCATCATTGATGTGAAGCTTTTTTTAGGACCATAAATTGATTTGTCTAGTTTACGAACATTGGCTTTTTTCCCTCGAAAATCAATTATTTAATGTAGCTTAGACATCAAAATATTGGGTTCATGGTCATATTAAGCCATTAATGACACCAATGTTCCAAATTGAAGAAAAAACATCCAAGAGGAGAAGGAGTTTCCACAAAATAAATATATTCGCTACGTTTAAAGCCTATATGAGACAATCTTAGCATTAAGTATTTATTCATTATAATCTTGTAAGTACATAATGCACTAAAACATATATACATGTGTATGTTTATAAAATTAAATGCAATTAATACTCGTAGACAAACGACAATATACTTGTGTGCACTTCCTAATGCTAAAGGATGAACCAAAATTACCTAGAATGCACGGTTTGCTAATAAAAAGACATAGGACGCGTCTACAGAGCGCCTGGGCGCTCATTGGCAGCCTGGAGCGCTCACCCCCGTCGATGGAAAAATCCCAAAAAATCCGGGCGCGACTCCTTGCTCTAGTACGCCGCCCCATGCTCCACTCCCGGTCGCCGGGAGGGCCCCTTCTCCAGCCGCATTGCCGAGAGGGTCGCAACTTCACCACGCGCCACCCGGGGGGCCCACGCTCCACCGCGTGTCGCCGGGAGGTCCGCTGCTCCACCGCGTCCATCCCCGCATCCACCTGTGCGGGGAGGTCCCCTGCTCCACCGCGTCCACCAGCGCCGGGAGGTCCCCTGCTCCACCGCGTCCACCCCCGCCTCCATCCGCGCCGCGGAGAGAGCCCCTGCTCCACCGCGTGTCGCCTCCTCCGATGTTGTGAGCTTCTCCTCGCTGCAGTGACGTAACAACTGGTCGACAACTACGGGCAGAGGACAAAGGTCGTCGGATGCGACGGCGGTGGAGTTGAGCTGACCCAGATCCCGCCACCTCCGGCTCCAAGCTACATCACCACCGTGCGTATTGGCTCCAAGCTCCGGCTGGTGCCGCCGGGATTTGTCGGGGTGGGCCTCGTGTCCTGCACCAGCGCCGGTGTCGGGGCGTTCGGGAGGTTGGTCGCGATCTACGCCGCCAACATCGCATAGCTGTTTACCTTAGTTTGGGCTTGCTCCAGCAAATCTTGGGGATTGGAGGACGAGCAGGCAAGCAGAGGGAGGATGAGATGGAGGGGTAGCACATGAAGAAGACAGAGATCAATCGCGGAGCAAACGAGGCAACGATGGCATTGCTCCACTGATTTCGGACAGAGAGAGAGAGAGAGAGAGAGAGAGAGAGAGAGAGAGAGAGAGAGAGAGAGAGAGAGAGAGAGAGAGAGAGAGGACAACACTGTGTGTTAACTTCAGATAACCTTTTGGGTTTTTCATGGATTTTCAGTCTCGTCATGAACATGGGTAACAGCTTTACTTGGTAAAAAAATGGGTGACACACTGACATGTGCTCGATTATATGCATAATTCCCTTGAACAATTAACTATGGATATTACAGTTGTTGTTGCTAAATGATGTATTGTTGTTTTTGAAGTTGCGCGATTGCCTAGCTCTATCATAGTTGTGAGTTGTCTATCGATTAAGTTGGTCACCGTTGCTTTGGAAGTTGATTTACCTAAGTTTAAGTTGTCTAGCGATGTTGTGAATTTGCCTACCGATATTGTTAAATTGACATCCGATATTGGAGCCTAGTGCCCTTTGCCGGGAATTACGCAGATGTTCTGACGACAGTTGAAGAAGGAGAGGAGAGGTGGTTGGGATAATGAAGCAAATTTGATGAGCGACAAAGAAGCAACTTTGGAGAACAAACGGTAGGCAACTCAGATGCGCAACAAGCAACTCAGATTCGTAATGAAACAACTTCGGTGAGCAACAAAAAAGCTAGATTAATAATAGCACTAGGCAACTTCACAACTCCGGTATGCAACTCAGATGCGCAAGAAATTTTGGTGAGCGAGGAAAGCTAGATTCATAATAACAATACACAACTAAACAACATTAGTAGGCAACTCGGATACGGAATGAAGCAACTGAGATGTGCAATGGAGTAGGTTTGGTGACCGGCGAAGAAGCTAGATTCCTAATAGCAATAGGCAACTTCACAACACCGATAGGCAATTTAGATATGTAATGAAGCAAGTTTAGTGAGCGACCAATAAGATAGATTCATAATAGTAGTACGCAACTTAGACAACTTAGATGTGCAACTAAGCAACTCAGATGAGCAATGAAGCAACTTTGGTGAGTGACCAAGAAGCTAGATTCATAATAGCAGTAGGCAACTTCACAACACTAATAGGCAACTTCACAACACTATTAGGCAACTTCACAACACTATTAGGCAACGCAGATGCGAAACGAAGCAACTCATATGCCCAATGTAGCAACTTTGGTGAGCGACGAAAAAGCTAAATAATAACAGACAACTTCACAACACCAATAGGCAACTTCACAACATCGGTAGGCAAATGAAGCAGCTTTGGTGACCGGCGAAGAAGCTAGATTCCTAATAGCAATAGTCAACTTCACAACACGGACATCCAACTGAGATGCACAATGAAGCAACTTTGGTGATCGACCAATAAGATAGATTCATAGTAGCAGTACGCAACTTCACAACACTGATACGCAACTCAGATGAGCAATGAATTAACTTTGGTGAGTGACCAAGAAGCTAGATTCATAATAGCAGTAGGCAACTTCACAACACCAATAGGCAACTTCACAACACCGATAGGCAACTCAGATGTGCAACGAAGCAACTCATATGTGTAATGTACCAACTTTGGTGAGCAACAAAGAAGCTAGATTCATAATATCAGTAGACAACTTTGGTGCCCGACAGAGCAACTTTGGTGTGCGAAAAAGCAATTAATTTGATTCGCGTCAGAAATATTAAATTCGCAACTCCGATAGACAACTTCGTAACTATATTAGGCAATTTCACAACAAGTAAAAGCAAATTACAATATATTTTTAAGAAACAACTTTGTTTCCTTACAGAGTAACGGAGAAAGAAATTGAATCGATTGTCGGGTAGACAAGTTGCTTGTGTCAATACTAAAGTTTTGTCCCAATTCTAAAGTTGCTTTTCTGATTATCCACAACTTCACAAACAAAAGCTGGCAAGTTAGCAACACCTAAACTCAACTTACAGTGTAGATAGAACACTTCGCAACCGAGAGACGTCGAGTATGACACAAAGGGGACATGCGAAATGAGAGCACTTCGGTCACCTTGTAGTTCTCGAGCGCCTGCCGGACGGAGCATTACTACAAGCCGACCGGCAGGGTCGGAGTTAGGGACAAATAAACAGGGTAGCTGGACACCCATTATCATCATAGTGGTAGTTGAAAAGTTGCTTGTGTCAATACTAAATTTTTGTCTCAATTCCAAAGTTGCTTTTCTGATTATCGGCAACTTCCCGAACAACGAGTAAGCAAGCTAGCAACACCAAAAATCAACTTACAGTGTAGATAGAACACTTCGCAACCTAGAGACGTCGAGTATGACACAAAAGGGACATGTGAAATGAGAGCACTTAGGTCACCTTGTAGTTCTCGAGCGCATGCCGGACGGAGCATCACTACAAGCCGGCCGGCAGGGTCGGAGTTAGGGACGAATAAACAGGGTAGCTGGACACCCATTATCGTCACAGTGGTAGTCGACAAGTTGCTTGTGTCAATACTAAAGTTTTGTCCCAATTCTAAAGTTGCTTTTCTGATTATCCACAACTTCACAAACAAAAGCAAGTTAGCAACACCTAAACTCAACTTACAGTGTAGATAGAACACTTCGCAACCGAGAGACGTCGAGTATGACACAAAGGGGACATGCGAAATGAGAGCACTTCGGTCACCTTGTAGTTCTCGAGCGCCTGCCGGACGGAGCATTACTACAAGCCGACCGGCAGGGTCGGAGTTAGTGCCCAACAACCAGGGTACATGGACACCCAATATCGTCATATTGGTAATCGCTCAGTCGGATCCAACGCGAAACAACACCACAACATCGATAGCCAACTTCACCACAACAACAAGCAACTTCACTAAAACTACACGAAAATTTGGTATCGTGTGAAGCAAATTTGGTGTGCGTCGAGACAACTTTATAATAACAGTAAGCAATTTTGGTGCGCGATGAGGCAACTTCATAACTGTGGTAGGCAACTCCGCAACAATTAAAAAACAACTTTGATGTGCACTGAGACAACTTCTTAACAACGATAAGCAAATTTGGGGTGCGATGAGACAACTTTCTGACAACGATAAGCAAATTTTGGTTGAGATGAGACAACTTCAGAATAACGATAAGTAACTTCGCAACCGCGGTGTGCAACTTCGAGCAACAAAAACACAACTTAGAAATTTTTTACAAGTCAAGGTAGGCAACTTTACTAATAGCGCTAGGCAATTTTGTTAGTGATAGGAAACTCGATTACATGTACATGTACACATGTACATGTACATGCACTAAGACATGCACATCACAAGATGGTCACGTACATGGAGAGTGCACTTTCTGAACATGGGGGCATCTGCCCCTGTTTTTTTTAAATGCATTTTAAACACGTTTTAAATTGTGTAAAAATCCGAAATAAAATTTTATGTGTACATTTCACCGAAATATGTGTGCGGCATAAAGTTTTGTGGAAAAAAAAACTTTTGTTTTGCCTCCGCAAAAAAGACAAATTTTAATGCTGGAAAAAAAGACTTGTTTGAGACATTCTTTTGTCTTTTTCACATAGACCAAAATAATGATCATTTATTGACGAAACTTTTGGCGCCGCCATAGAATGTGGATGTGTATGCCCGGAAATTTTTTCAAAATATTTTAGCATGTGAAAATACGTTTTTTGAAAACGGGGCATATGCCCCTAGGTTCAGATGTGTATTTCCCCACGTACATGGCGTCATAGTCCCTAGGTGTGCAGGTGTCATGGGCTCACGGCCCCCCTCTGCCGTACTGACTTTTTTGTAACTGAAGATGGAGTCGAGGCGCTGGCGCGCTGCTGCCGAAGTTCCTTGTTCAACACCCGGATAAACTCCTCCAAATCAAACGCCAACGCCATGGGTACTGCCCCACGGCACACAGACTACTCCCCAGTCCACAGATCCTCAAAAATCAAACGCCACAGCTAGATGGAGGAGGAAATATGGTGCAGCGGAGGGGGCGATTGCGGCGGCCGGACGGGGAAAAGAAGGTGCGTGCTTCCGAACACGCCCCCGTGGTCTCCCTGGATCTGAGGCCGCCTTCCTCGAGCTCGGCGCTGCTCTGCCGCCTCGCCCTGCTCTTCGGCGGCCGCGGCCGAGTGGTAGGTCGCCGGTGGCGCTCAAGCCGCACATGCTGGTTGGGATGCGGCGGCGAGCGTTTGTCTGGAGGAGGACGATTGGGTCGGGGGTGGTTTGTTGGGGAGGACAGAATCCAACGATGGTGACAGTGAGCGCTCCAAACGACGAAATAGCGCAGCTGCGCTTATAAGCTTTTAAGAAAGACATATGTTGGTTGGTTAAAACAAGATTTTTCCGAACAATGATTTTGTATTAAAAATCCAAATATTAATTGAGTAAGTGTTGATCAATGTTTTATCTTTCTGGACGTATGATATATAAAAAAGAAAAATTAGATTACCAGAGCAATTTCCGTAGTACTACTACAAATCCAGAGCAATACAGATTACCAGATCTAGAATTTAGTAGTGGTTGAGAAAAAGAAGACGCTTCTCACCGGATATTATCTAAGAAGCTACTAGTAAAACATTTCGTCCGAGGTCAATCGAGCTGCCAATACCAATGTTTGCACCAGAAAATAAAAATAGAGTAACCAACGGGGAAAAAATCCCAGGTCCAAATCAATCTCATATACACAGCTTAGTTGAGATTCGTACACACTCAAAGACCAAGTACAGTACCGCGCGTATCCATCCATATCCCCTCCTCGAACAGTCACTCCTCCGGGGCTCCCGCGTCTCATCGCCGCCATCCATAGCTCCCACTATAGAGTATAAAACCACGCATCCAACGGCTACGATCGTCTCCGGCCGTTTGATTCCGGCGGCTCGCCCGAGTCCACCCCGATCGATATCTCCCCAACCCATTTTTTCTCAGAAGGGCTTGCCCCAGTACATGAGGATGTCCTGGAGGAGCGGGTCGCCGGCGGTGAGCCCGGACGACGGATCCAGCTGCCCCAGCATGGAGCCGGCCGGGTTGACGCCCGGGTCGGCGGTGGCGAACGTGCGCTCCCACTCGGAGATCTTGGGCTGGCTCTGCACCTCCGGCCGGTCGCTGCCGCACGACGCCGTGAGCACGTGGTCCGAGCAGCTCGAGTCCGCGTGCGCCCGGGGCATCGAGTCCGACGGCCGCACCTCGTAGTACGCCGCCAGGTCCGAGAACGGCGGCGGCGCGTAGGGCGGCAGCAGGGCCGGTTTCTGCTCCGGTGGCGAGCCGACGGCCGCGTGCCCCGGGCTGGCCTTGGCACCGGCGCCCGGCCTCTCCGTGCCGCCTTTCTTGTTGTAGATCCGGCACAGCACCCAGTCATCCAACTGCAACAGCAACGACGAAAAAGTTCAATCGATATGTTCAGAAGTAATATCAAGTTATCAACCGTAAACATTCCAATATAAAATCCACCCATCATACATAAAGCGATCAATCACGAACGATTCTTGTTTGCATATCTATAATCCTAACTCCGAAGCCATTATTAATTGGTTGGATATTTCCGTCGACATGCATGGTCGCTATCGCCGCCAACGCAAAGGGCGAGAAATAATTGGCGGGTAGAAGGAGATGACGCACGCCGGCATCTCCAGCGTTCACACTTGATAAGGATCGATCGTACATGATTAAGCAAGCCCCACTTATCTTCCAAGTACCATCGATCGATACGTGACGATAACCAACTCCCCTATCTACTCGATCGTTCGATCGAGATGCATGATGCTGAAGAAAGAAGACAAAAATGAAATAAATGCAAGAGAAGAGAGATGATCGTACGTACCCTGAGGCTGTTTATCTTCTTGCGGGCGGCGGAGCGGTCGACGTCGGCGAGGCGGTACTCGTGCATGATCCAGTTGGTCTTGTCGCCCTTGGGCGCCTTGCCGGCGTAGAAGACGAGCGCCTTCTTGATGGCCAGGGGCTTGGGCGTGCCCACCGGCTTGTCGGCGCCGGTGGCCTTCCAGTATCCCGCGCCGGCGGACCGGTTCGGCCGCGAGCCGTTGGGGTACTTGCGGTCGCGCGGGGAGAAGAAGTACCACTCCTTCTCGCCGTACAGCGCCATTCCTGCGATCGAGCGAGCACATGGTCGTCACAGGGATGCAAGTTAATCATCCGGACCATGCCATGGAAGGACACGGAGGTGATCGGTTGTAAATGGAAAATGGAAGGAAGACGTACTTGGGAGCTGCCATGGGTCGAACTTGTAGAGGTCGACCTCGGCGATGATGGGCACGGAGATGGGCAGGCCGGCGCAGCGCCTGCAGAGGTAGTGCATCACCAGCTCCTCGTCCGTCGGGTGGAACCTGAACCCCGGCGGCAGCTGCAGCTCCTGCTGCCCGCGCGACGCCGCCGCTCCTCCAGCTGCGCCGCTCATCTCCTCGATCGTCGATCACAACCACAGAACCAGTCGATCGAAACGCCGCTACGATCGAAGCTACTCTCACAGAGCTCCAAATCGACGCGATCAATTATCTCTCTGTTCGATCCTGGCTCTCTCTCTAGTCGTGGAAGATCGAGGGCGGGGGGAGACCGGGAGAGCATGAATGAAACCATGCGCAGTGAGGCGCACGCGCCATATATAGTTGGCGTCTGACGGGTGAGAGCGGATTTGGTCACTGCTGACGCCAGGGCGCTTGGACGCGGGCTGGAGGGGGCGCGGCCAGGAGCGGCGAGGCGGCCGGGTGTGGGGCCGGGCCAACGGCGGCTCACGTGGACAGGTGTTCCGTTTCGGGTTAGTTTTGCGAGGGCCCACGACCGGACGTGCGCCCGCTGGCGGCGCGACACGTGGCTGACGGGACGGCGAGAGCGGAAAGGTTCCAGTACGGCGCCGCGGCCCGGGAATGTACGGATCCCGATGCCGGTCAGCTGGACTAGTTTACTCCCGTGGAGTGGAGCATCACTGTATTTTTGTACTCACTCCCATACTGATTTTGAAAACTGGTTTGATTTTATTGTTGTATCTATACGGTCGTATAGGGTCGTCTCTTCGGTGCCCCAAAGGCTGAGGGCGTGCACAAGCTCCACCCCTCGTCCCCATATGCTCGTGTGTTCTGCCACGTTTCAGCGCCGCGCCACTCGCCGGGTGGAGAAAATAGCGCGAGACCCAGGTGAGACGCCAGCCACCGTTCCAACGGCACACCACGACATACTAATATCCTCGTCCTAACTACCGGATCCTCCTTCTCTCCTGTCATCGGAGCAGCAAACGGAGGGAGAGGGGACCAGCATCTTCGTAACGAAGATTAGGGGGAAAAGAGTCGCATAGATAACCTTGTCGTCTGTCTGGTTGCGGCTAGGTTAGGGATGCTGCGACCCCAATAGCATGTAATTCGGTTTTTGTTGTCTTGACGGCACGTAATTTATAAGCTAAGAACATCTTATTAGTCACCGTACATGTCTAAAAAAAGTCTTCCGTAGTCAGCGTAACTATATAATATATATTCTAACTATTGGAGCAGCCGCGACCGCAGAAACCCATGAAGATATGCATTGGCCACGTTACGCACAGATGCCGTACGCATGTAGTACGCGCAGACAGGGAGATATGCATCATCGTGTCTATCTATCTTGTGTGGCTAAGCTCCAAAGAACGTACGTACGGGAAGGAACCAATCAACAAATTAAGACACACATGCATAGACGATTAGGCTGGAATTACGATAGATGATCCGGTCCACTTAAACTAGTCAAAAAGCACCACCATTTTTCAGCATCCAAAAGGTGTTTTTTTTTCTTCGATCGACGTACCTTTCAGAGAGAAATTAATCGAGATCGATATTCCGGGTTCGGATATCGATGGATCGATCGAGCAAATTTACCGTGGCCGTGCGCACACGCACACGCAACCTTACCTTTGTCTCTATCTTTTCACCACCTGTCATTTTCTCTCCATGAACCACAGCATATTCTCGCCGGAAAGGAATGTGCTACACACACGTGGTTACATTACACACACCGCGATGGAGGGCAGCTAGCTTTGAGATTCGTGGCGCAGGTTCGCACAGGTCGATCGACGCGTAGTGGGGGTCGCCGGCCGGCGGTGGCCTGGCCTAAGCTTAGCCGGCCGGTTGTCCGGTACGGTGAGGTGTCAGACTGTCAGTGGCATGTACCCGATCCTTCTTTCGTCGTCGAGTTGGACCGATCGATGATCGACGTGTACACGGTTCCGGATCGAGAGCGACGCTTGGGCTCGATCGTGAACTGTCCGAAACGTACGTGTAACCGACCCCGCCCGAAAGTACGAGATGGAGCTAGCGCGCGGCCGATCGCACCGACGACCTGGCGCCATCCGCCACGTCGATCCAAGCGGTGGCGCGTACGCGTCCTACGTACTGTACACGGTTGCGACGGCTACTATACTACACGTAGGCTCGTAGCTAGCTAGATGCACACTCGTACCGTCGTACGTCTCTTCTCGACGATCGACGATATCTTTCCCTTTTGCCACGAAAGCAACCACTGCGTTTAAAGTTCCACTCCTTTTTGGCAGGGTAGCTAATAATTAGGCAAGCATTTTTAATATCGAGTGCTGAATTATTCGAGCATCGGCTTCCGTCTAGTGGCCGAAAAGAGGTAGCTGGTACTGAAGACTTAATTAGTCCAGCGAAGACGATATGCGAAAGTATATCGAATTATTTACTTCTCTGAAAGTCTAAAATGAATTTCGATTTATTGCGTCTACTGGAGGTTATACTACCTCCGTCTTAAAATAAGTGTCTTGGATTTGATCAAATACGAATGTATCTAGACGTAAAACACATCTAGATATATTCATATTTAGACAAATCAAACACGGCACTTATTTAAATACGGGGGAGTACCGAGTACATACATAGACTCCGTCACGGAAGCTAGAAAACGTCGGCAGCTCACTGCTGCGAGCGAAACGCTCGGCATCAGCAAAACCGGAGAAAATAAGAGAGAGATCGATGGTGGAGAAAGATATATGGAAGATATTACGTACGGTCGACGACGACTGGTCCTATACTGATTACTGATGGCTGAATACTGTCCTGACTAGTGACTACTCGTACCTGCATCGATGGCTCCATCTGTTCTGTTCAGCTATTGTATTCGCTCGCGTACCCGACTCGTGCCTTCCGCCTCTCTGCCACGTACGCACGCCACCGAGATACTACTTTTTTTTTTTTTTGAAATCCCACCGAGATACTACTTAACTTGCTCACTAAGCCATCTCTTGGCCGGAGAATCGATTGACCGTTTAGTTTGGTTTAAAACACGACCGATTATCAAATTGCTATTATAATTATATGCAGCTGACGTGGCATGAAAAAATACGCAGATGTCTCTTGATCCAGCGCGGCACAAGCTAGCGTGTGACGGTCTGACGGCACACCGGCCTGTTTGTTTTGGAGACTTGCAGACATGAACTCCAAAGAGTAGAACTGATTACCTGTCTTCGACTCTTGGCTAGCTTTTGTTAACGACTGCACGCATGCCTTGCCAGTGCCACGTCCTACAGGTCCGGTAGGTGCGCCTGAAACGAGTAATATAATATGTCAAATCGTCAATCATAAGAGGATCTACTAGGTGCGGGATTTATTTAAAAAAATAGTATGGGTTAAATCAACGCGCGCAAAAGTGTGGAAATGGACATTCCCGCGCATATGTTTTGTTAAATACAGGCTATTATAGGTCAGCTTCATAGGTGTCCTGCTACGTGGCTGTCAGGACTCGTATACCAGAATCGAGGATCGATCTTCGGATTTTGTTTCCAAAAAAAATAGGATGGGATTGGCCGGACAGAGCTCTTTTTCTATATAAAGATGTCAACCATTATTTGCTGTATAACTTATGTGAAAGAGTGTGCTTCTCTGGTAACTTCAAACTAGTTTGTTTCTAGAGAGTGATTTCTTTAAGGCAACCCTTATTATTGTCTGTTGCGAATGTTGTGTTCATGTTGTGACACCTTTGGGTGCTGCAAGCATTTACTTCCATGTTGCATATGCGTGTTGGCTTCTCTCAGCCATTTGTTGCGACCAAAAGTGGATTTTATTGCGGCATCAATGTTTTAGAAATGGCGTGAATAATGATGTCCAGGCCTGGAATGTTTGTGGTGAGTGTTCAATGGATTGGAGATAATCTTTTTAATGTTTTGCAAGTAGTTTTGACATGCTACAAGTGAGTATGTTGTTTGTTGCATACACCCGGCGGTTTTGTTGTAAGGAGTTTTCTTCACGTAGCAAATTTGCTTTTTCCGTTGTTGCGTACACTACTTCTAGATGTTGCTTGTGATGGGTTTCTAGGCTGCATATGTTATGGGACCTAAGTTTCAATGATTTATCGTAATCAATGGACATTTAGTTGCGTACATTAATTTTTCTACCGCATGTGAGGTTCAAAATATATGACAGTTAAAAAAATAGACCGCGAAAAGGCATGATGCAACTACTTGTTGCATAGGTACATAACATATGTTGCATACGTATTTTTCATGTTACAACACCCGGCGGTTTTGTTGTTGGAGCTGGTTGGAGTTGCTTGAAATTGTTGCGAGTTTTCGAAGCTAATTGAAGTTAGTGAAGCTAATGCAATTTTCTAGATGCATGAGGATTTTTTTGTTGAACTAGGGCGCAACAAATTGACTCACCAAAGCGAGATATTCCCTTCGATTAAACCCACATGTGAAAGCTATGCGCCACTCGATTGAGAAAATCAAGTCATATTCACCCCTCCTGTTAGTTCTTCAAATCTAATGGGCATTTATGCTTTGAATATGTGGGTTTGGGACTATTCACGTGGTTTGAGTCATTGTCATGTAAGTCCTACATGTATATGAGAGTATCCATGGGGTGAAATCGGGCTTGGGACGATTTAACGTGGTTTGAGTTATTGTCATGTAGGTCACCTGCAGATGAGAATATCCATGGGTTGAAATCTGCAACAACATCAAACCCGTTATTCAAGGGTACCTGGCATGAATATTCACAGGCAGAAAATACCCATGTGAACTCGTGTCCAACAGACTGGATATTCACGGGTATCCAGATCCGTAGATAATATTATAGTCCCTATAAGAGAAAAGAATGACAAGAAAGCCTTTTTTGGATTGGTGTTACCCAATTTTTGGGAACGATGTCTTTTTAGCATTTTAGGGTATGTTGATGTTACCCAATTATAGTGCACATTTTTTCTTGAGGGGTACCTATATTGTGTACTTTTTGTTTTTGAGAATCACCTATATGGTGTACATATAGTTCTGTTAAAATGCATTGGGCCTTGAAACGTGACCGGTAAGAATCTATCCGTATTTATTAGTACAGCTTAGGCCCATGTAGTATGAAAAATCAGCCCAGCCTATTTCTCGAACACACCCACTCGCAGTATATAGAGTTTATACGTGAACCACGTGATATACGTGGTAAGCAACCCAAAAAAAAAAGTTTATACGTGAGGTTTGCGGCAATACGTCCCAATCCGGCTCTGGTTTAGGTTCCGAGTATCCGACCGAATCCTACTGAAACAGCCCTCTAAATTTTACTCCCGGTATATATTGCAATCTCACCTTACCACGGCGCACAGACACACGACGAACCCACATCCAGATCGACTCGCCGACCGATCGATCGACGTCGCAGCAGACACGCCGGCGCGCATCCGCTGATCGCCCAGTCGCCAGGCCAGACCGTGCAAGCCTCTCGAGTCGAAGCTGAAGCAGCGATCGATATCCGGCAACCATGGCGCGGTTCAGGAGCCTCATGAAGTTCATGTGCTTCCGAGGTATGGAGCCGTGCCCGTGCGGGAAGAAGGACAAGGCGCCCGCCAGGTCGACGCCGGCTACTGTGGCGAAGCGTAAAGCAACACCGGTCGTGGTCGCCACACCCAAGCAAGGCGGCGGCGGCCGCCGCCGCACCGTCGACGATAGTCACGACGTATCTACGTAGTAGTTTTGTTAGCACCACGATTCTGACGCCGGCTACTGCTGTAGTTGTGTGCATGGCATAGCCTTTTGCTTTTCGGTTTAGACTTGTGCCACATACGTTTGTGTAAGATTAATTAACTGCTCATAGGAGGAGCTTGAGCGTGTGGGGCAAATTCTGAGAAACTTGTATGGTATTTCAAACAACTTCTGGTATTTTCGCTTTTTGTCTAGACCGATCCGGGCACAGGTTCTGTGATACTAGAACAATAACACATGATTTTACTTGTGTCATTTTATTTAGTTTTTTACGGAAGACTGTATTCTTTCATTAAGGAAAATCTGGACAAATGTCGAAGAGAGCGCATTGTAGGTCAAAATAAACCGCGGATCGAACCTCAATACTAAATCAAAGAAGATAGAAGAAAAGTTCGGTGTCCTCGTAGTTGGGATTGCGGCACTCCGGATGGATGTGCCAATCCACATACCCTCTACGGCATCTGCTGAGGCCATCTGACATGCTGCCTCAACCCCGAGCAGCGCGTCCTGTCATAAAATCACCACACTCCGCTGTAAAACCAGCTCGACCAGCAGGACCACCGAAATTACTCCTGCCTCCACAGAAACCTCCTCGTTGAGCTCCTATCCGATGACCTCGACCGAACGGTGTAGCATGAATCCATTCTCCGTACTTCTTCCTTTTCCTAAGTCCGATGCCACACTTGTCGTGGGGTTGTCACGGCAAGTACTTTCTCCAAAAAGCTAAGTTGTGAGGCCATTGGTGACTAGGACACAGGAGTTGGTTAATCTCGACAAGGGGACAAGGAGTTTACCCAGGTTCGACCCCTCTGTTTAGAGGTAAAGACCTACTTCCTGCTTGTTCTTTATTGCTGTGGACTTGATCTCGATTACAGGGTTCCGACTCCTTCTAACTTGAAAGTCGGTGACTACGGGGTTGGTGTTACTTTTTAGCTTAATCGATCTAAGATCCAGGGCCCTCCTTATAAAGGCGGTTGGGTCCCCGGACTTACAACTCGTGCCGAGTTACACATGAATACGGAGTCCTTCTCTAGGTCTTTACCTTCCAAGTTGGTACTCCGGGTTGTACTGGGACTCCAGTCTTTGTCGTGTCCTCTCCTTTGTGCTTACTCGTAACGGGCTAGGCGACTTGTTCCTTGTCCAGCCCATGTTGCTTGAAGTGTAACCCGTCTTGGGCCTCCTTGACCTTGGCGGGTCCACTTTCCGGGTCCATGGGCCTACCCGGAAAGTATCCCCCCATCAACACTCCTTGTGCATGTGGATATTGAGACCACACGTGTGACATAGCATGTCTAGCTTCTCGTATCTAACAACAACGGGATGCATTTTACCACCACACGAAATTGATTCAAAACGCGCCAAAGGGTTCCTCATAAGGCTTTTATCATCATGCGGGCATAGTCTCCATGGAAGCCTCGTGGATTCATCTCTATTAATGTCACAACCTCTCCAGCTGCCCCTGAAAAAAGGTGGGTGAAGATCTTCTCCTTGTTGTACCTTTTTGGAACTTATGTACTCGCATCCATATGGGCATGAGCTCAAGTTCAATAGTTGACGGGTCAGAGAATTCATCATAAGGCGCTAGGATCAGTGCCCTCTCGCGGAACTGTGACGGTCCCCTCTCAGTCACCTTTTCCCAGTCGCCAAGGCAGAAGCATTGGATCCTGAATCTATTCTCACCCACCACCTGTATGATGCTTTCCCATGCAGGTTCCAGACGTTTTGCATCTGCTGGTAGAACCCCTCATGACTGAATTTCTTCGAACAATGAATTTGTGCAACAACCAACCATCGGGTGCTCTCCGCTATTTCTGGGTCATCATCTTCATTCACCAAATCATTGAATTTATCCTCCCCTATGTCCGGTCGATCGAACATGTCTTTGATTCCCGACTTGCTATGATCCTCGATTGAGTTGATGCTTAGGGTTTAGGGGAACGTGTCCACCATTATAGTCGACTGGGATGGGTGCGCGCTTGAGTGGGAGATGGTCTTATACCGGAGAGATCCTGATCGGGATGGAGAAGATGCCAGAATTGGGGTAGACGTGGACCCTTCGCCGCAATCACCAACAGGAGGAATAGGGAAACCCTAATGGGTACTATAGCACATCTCCCGTATTTAGATGCAAAACAATCATAATTCCAGTGTTTTTCCTTTTCTTCGTTATGGAGATCTTGCGGGTCAAAGAGGCCCTTATACATGTCAATCCTAGCTAGTTACCGAACCGGATGAGTGAGAATTAATGATCTCACTTACTCACTTCTACCACTAGTTCATAAGTGTTTTTTTACAATCCTCGTCAAATGGCAAGGGTTCTATAATAATATTGAGAGGGATAGAGTTGTCAATTACAGGGCTTTCGAGAATGCCATTAAGGCTGGTGCTAGTGGGGGCGGGAGCGCGGGCGGTATCGCCCGCCGCGGGGCGAGAGGGAGGCGGTAGCGAGGGAGGACGGTAGCCGCGGGCGACGGATCCGTCGCCCGGCGGGAGCGGGCGGTACCGCCCCGCTCTCGCCCGTGTTGGCGGCGGTAGCGTAGCGAGAGGGAGGCGAGAGCGGGGCGAGGCGCTGGCTGATACGTCTCCAACGTATCTATAATTTCTTATGATCCATGATTGTTTTCATACCATTTGCTACATGTTTTGTTTACATCTTATAACATTTTTATGCATTTTCTGAAACTAGCCTATTAACAAGATGCCACAGTGTTCCTGTTTTCTGCTGTTTTCCCGTTTTAGAAAAGTACTTAAGGAAATATTCTCGGAATTGGACGGGACAAAAAGCAGCAGTCTTATAATTCAATGGACTACACGGAGCCCGAAGGAGAGGACCTGGAGGGCTGTGGGCCGGCCACACCATAGAGTGGCGCGGGACCCATGCCTGCCGCGCCACCAGGTGGTGTGGGGCCCACGGGAGCCCTCCGACGCCGCCCTTTCGCCTATATATTTCCCCCGATGCATAAAACCTGGACGGACCCCGTCATATTCCAAAGAAACATCTGCAGCACCGCCGCCATCGCCGACAAGTTTCGGGGGACAGAAGTCTATGTTCCGGCACCCTGCCGGGACGGGGAAGTGCCCCCGGAGCCATCTCCATCGACTCCACCACCATCTTCATCGCCGTTGCTGACTCCCATGATGAGGAGGGAGTAGTTCTCCCTCGGGGCTGAGGGCCGTACCGGTAGCCATGTGGTCTATATCTCTCTCTCCCATGATGTGATCTATATGTGATCATGAGCTTTGCAATCTAGATGTTGTTATGTTACTCAAGTGGGCTTTATTTATGTGATCTCCGGAGACTCCTTGTCCCACGTGTGTAAAGGTGACAGTGTGTGCACCGTGTGGGTCTTTAGGCTATATTTCATAAGATACTTGTTCACTGATTTATTATTTGAGTTGGATGTCTCTATGAAATTGTGGTGTGTTAGTACCTCCTATGAATGCTCATGTTCCAGTGTGGGGTATTCATTAGTACTTGGGAATATATGTTTGAGGCGTGCTTTTGCATTCCTACACAATGAATTAGTGTTCGTTATCCAGCCGGAGAATACTTCGGAGTAGTATATTGAAGTGCTTATATTTATATTCAATTATGATTGCATTGTTGAGAGTGACCACTGGTGAAAGTATGATCCCTAAGCCTTGTTTCTAAGCATTGAAACACCGTTTACAACAAGTTCTGCTACATGTTTGCTTGCTGCCATTTTTATTTCAGATTGCAATTACTACTTATAATCATCCATATTACTTGTATTTCACTATCTCTTCGCCGAACTAGTGCACCTATACATCTGACAAGTGTATTGGGTGTGTTGTGGACACAAGAGACTTTTTGTATTGCGATTGCAGGGTTGCTTGAGAGGGATACCTTTGACCTCTACCTCCCTGAGTTCGATAAACCTTGGGTGATTCACTTAAGGGAAACTTGCTGCTGTTCTACAAACCTCTGCTCTTGGAGGCCCAACACTGTCTACAAGAATAGAAGCGTGTGTAGACATCAAGCTATTTTCTGGCGCCGTTGCCGGGGAGGTAAGGTAAGGTACTCACATCATCTGGCTACTAAGCTATTTTCTAGTACTGTTGCTGTTGTGTGAGTGCTCGAAGTTATTTCCTTTAGATTCTGCAATTATATCTTTTTGTTTCTTGTTTTTAATTTCACTAGTTAGGCTTAATGGAAAACAACAAAAAAATTAGTATTAGTTCTTTGGAAATCATTTTTGCTAATGCTATGGAAAAGTCTAAGCTTGGGGAAGCTAGTTTTTATGAAAATGATCTTTTCAGTTCCCCAGCTTTAGAGGAGAAAATTTGCTCTGATAATACTTTGTCTCCCATATGTGATAATTCGAATCATGCTTGTGATATTCTAAATCCACCTACTGAAAGTATTCCTTTTAAAATACCTATGATGAAAATTGTTGAAAAGGTTATGGATGAATGTTATGCAGGGGATGGAACAATCCGTCCAAGTGATCACTTGTTGAAACTTACAGAACTTTGTGAGTTGTTTAAGATTGCAGGTTTATCAAGAGAAAATGTCATGAAGAAATTATTTCCATTGTCACTTAAGGACAAAGCAAGGGAGTGGTATGATCTACTTGATGATCCTCATCATTTGGAGTGGAAGGAGCTTGCAAATCTCTTTTACTCTAAATTTTATCCTCCTTATGAAATGCATTTGGATAGGAATTACATTTTTTATTTTTGGCCTCATGATGGAGAAAGCATTGCTCAAGCTTGGGGAAGGCTGAAAACATTAATACTTAAATGTCCTAACCATGAGCTTCCTAAGAAAATAATTGTTACTAATTTTTATGCAAGGCTTTCAGGTGATTGCAAGAATTATCTAGATGCCTGTTCAGGGGGTTCTTTCACGAGTAAGAAGGTTGAAACTAGATGGGATCTTCTTGAGAAAATTCAAGACAATACTGAAGGTTGGGAGAATGACAAAGGTAAAGAATCAGGTATAAACTATGAATATGATTGCATTAAGTCCTTCATTGAAACTGCTGTTTTTCAAGAGCTTAGTGCTAAATATGGTCTTGATTCTCAAATTATTGTTGATTGTTGTAGAGCCTTTGCTTCTCATATTAATGTTCCTAAAGAAAATTGGGACCTATATCATGAACCTTTTAAAGACACTTGCATGAAAAATGATATTGTTGTTAATGATTGTAATAAACGTGCTCAAACTTCTGAAAATACTATCTCTTATAAGCATGTTAATTTTTGTGGAGTACTTAGACCTTGTAAAAAGAGCCAAATTGAAGAAGAATATTGTATCCATCATAGGAATGAAAAAACTAGAACTTGGAATAGAGCTCTTGATGATCTTGGTGAAAAAGTTTGTGCCCACTATCCTTTTATTTGTGAACTTTGCTATAAAGTTGGTCATTTCAATTTTCAATGCTCAGGGAAAGATAATAGCCTTTCTAATCCAATGAGTACTGCGAGTCTGTATTGTGATGACATGATCACTCCTAATCAGCATGATGAAGTTATATTATTTTTGGGGTGTGAAGAGTTATCAAGAAAAACTTCTTTAATAGATATGAGTGCTTTTGATATAAACAGCGTCCTGCATGGTTGTCATCTTTATTGTGTTGATAATTGCCATACAAATACTTATATACAAAATATTATACAAGATGGGATTTTACCAAAATATGACAGGACTAATATGTGTTTTGATCTTATCAATGAAAGAGAAGAATCCTTCCAAGTTTCCTCTGTTGTTTCTAACAATAAACCAGGTTATGTGGAGAAGCTTCCTTTCAAGGCTCTCCCTCCTAAGAAGGGAAAGAAGAAGAAGAAGATGAAGAGTAAAAGGAGAGAGGAAACAGTACCTTTCCCTAAACATGTTGCTCCTATTATAGTTGTTGCTGATGAGTATGAATTCGATGATTTTGAATTAGATGATGTTCCTATGCCTGTTACTTATATTAGTGATCATGATTGGGAAAAACATAGTACTTTTGATATTGAAAACCTCTTGGGTACTAATTCTGAAAATGATGATGCTAATGATTGCAACACTATTAGTACTATCCATATTCTTTCCAATGATGATATGATAAGCTCTAAGCTTGGGGATGAGGTGTTTGAAAATCCTTTTGCTACTAATGATTACATGTTTGATACATCTCCTTCTAGTAAAAATGATGATATGTTTACAGATGAACACACTTTGGAAGATAAATATTCTATTCCTTATGATGATACTATGCCCCCAGTTTTTGATAATTATTATAAAGAATATTATGACATGGGTTATAATTACAATCATCCTCATGAAACTTGTCATAATTATGGAGGGATCACCCAAAACCATCCCTTTAATATACAACATGTTTATCATGTTCAAGTTCTTTATGATGATCCTGCTCCAGTTGTTATTCATGAGAAGAATTTTGTTTATGTGGAAAATGATGACACTTTTATGCATATGGATCATGATAAGAATTTTACATTTGATGGTTATATTGTGGATTTTATCAATGATGCTACTGAAAGTTTTTATGAAAAAGGGAGACATGGCTTCACATATCACAATAACATTGAATCTCCTCTCCTTTTGTTGAAATTTTTAAAGTTGCACCTATTTTGTCTTCCTATGCTAGTCAATTTATGCTTCATGGATTTATTTAGTTACAAGATTCCAATGCATAGGAAGTGGGTTAGACTTAAATGAGTTTTATAGTTGCTTCTTGATGCTCCCTTATTGTGCTCCAACTCTCATTTTTATGTGAGCATCATCAAAATTACCATGCCTAGCTAAAAGGCTTTAAAGAAAAGCGCTTATGGGAGACAACCCATCATTTTATTTTCAGTATCTTTTCTTTTATTTGAGTCAAGAAGTTTGTTTACTTCTGTAGCAACTTCTTCGTATCTTTATTTTCTTGCAATGTTGTGCCAAGTAAGGTCTCTAGTAGAAAGTTTTTGCTATATTTGGATTTCTGCACAGGAAACAGATTTCTGTCTGTCACCGCTAAATTCGTCATTTATTCCAGAAGCGACGAAATGCTTTGAGATTTTGTGTTCTGAATCTTCATATATGTATGAAACTTTTTCTAGTTCAGTGATTTTCTATTTGAGCAACTCTAGTGCCTCGAAAAAATTCGTCTTTACAGACTGTTCAGATTTTGACAGATTCTGTCTTTTATTGTGCATTGCTTCCTTTGCGATGTTTATTTGGATCTTTTTGATTCTTTGAGCATCAGTGGCTGTAGCTAATGTTATAATGCATTAAGGTGTGCTTGTGTCACAGTAGAACTTGTGAATTTTTGGTTTATGCACTAACCCTCTAATGAGAATTACTTTGAGTTTGATGTGGTGGAAGTTTTCAAGTAAGCAAAAGGGACGATATGATGAGATCAAGAAGAGTGAAAAGCCTAAGCTTGGGGATGCCCCGGTGGGTCATCCCTAGCAAATTCAAGAAGACTCAAGCATCTAAGCTTGGGGATGCCCAAGGCATCCCCTTCTTCATCGACAAAACTATCAGGTCATCTCTAGTGATACTATATTTTTATTCCACTACATCTTATGTATTTTGCTTGGAGTGTCTGTTTTTATTTTGAGTGTGTGTTTTAGTTTGCTTAATAAGTTGGATCCTAGCATTCTTGTGTGAGAGAGAGACACGCTCCGCTTTTTCATATGAATACTCTTGTGCTTCGCTTATATTTGTTGAGTATTCTTAGCTACTGTTTGTTTTCTAGTAAGCTCTCGCTTTTAGCATGTTATCTTGTTTAGAGCTGCTAGTTCTTTGTGTTAAGATCTCTTGTATTTCACTCTTATTTGTTAGAGAGTTGTTTTAGTTGCTTGGTTGATGTGTTAGATTGGAAAATGCTATGCTTGTGATAGTGGTATGAAATAGAGAAAAGCTGCATAGTCTTGTAGACCTTTGTGTAGATAACTTGCTCCTCTTCAATTGTTTTGAGGTATTAAAATAACTAATGGTTAAAATTTGTTGGCTAATGTTGTTAAGAGCTGATTAGTGAAGATGTGTTATTAGAGCATGGAGCCGTACTTTTCTGAACTAAAAACAACTTAAGTCAATAGTGCTTTAGTGTCATGATTTCCTCTTAGTTGAAAAGAAGTTTCTAATGGTATAGTTACTGCAACGGTCGGGGAAGCCAACGGGGCACTTGTGTCACCGCCACGATCCCTCTCGGGGTGTCTCTAACCATTTGTAAAACTTTGATACTGTTAGTTGTTTGCAATATACGACATGCTATGTGAGTTTTTGGTTTTTGGCACTTCCACCTCCATATTTTGCTAGCCTCTTCGGTACTTTGCATTGCCCTTTTTCACATTGAGATTGGTGCATACTTCGCAAGTACATCCAACCCCGTGGGAGATCTTCATCTTGTTCTCCTACACATAAGCCAACTATCTTCCTCAAAACAGCCACCATATCTACCTATCACAGCATTTCCATAGCTGTTCCGAGATACATTGCCATGCAACATCCATTATTTACATTACATGACTTTATGTCATTTTTACTTCATTACCATATAGTATTGCTTGACCATTTGAGTTAGTGTGATGCGTGGTTTTCCACATGTTTTGCATCTTTTCCACACTACGCTCGATCATGCATATCCACCATACACCATGTATTAGTCTTTGAGTTTTGAGTACACCAAAAAAGTGTGATGATCATCTTGTAAAATAGAGTGTTGCCTCTACCTGTGAGCATATTGAAAAGAGTCCAAAGTGGCCAATCAAAAGAGTCCAGAAGAGACCAATGAGAGAAAAATATAAAAGAGCCACAAAGGCCTCAAAAAGCAAAAAGCAAAAAAGAGAAAAAAAAAGAATATAAAATGAGAGAGGGGGCAACACTACTATCCTTTTATTCCACACTTGTGCTAGTAGCACCTACATCATTGTAGTGAGTTTTCATGCTTCATTAGTATAACTATGTGGGGACCAAACGTTATAGAACTTGGCTTGTATATTCCAACGATGAGCCTCCTCAAGTGAGCTCTATGTCTTCATGAGCAAGCAAGTTGGATGCACCCCCACTAGTTCCATTGGAGAGCTTCCATTCATATAGCTCTATGTGCATCCGTTGCATGGCAATCACTACTCCTCATTCAGTGTCTACTACGGGACTTCCTCTTGTCTTGTGGTTACCTCTTCCACTGTTTGAGCCTTTCTTTTTTGGCCTTCCAAACCCCCATTATTATTCTCTTTGCCATAACCTCATGGTGCCAAGCCTTCTTCTTGCTTGTATTAGTTGAGTGGACTACATAACAGTTGATAAGTTAAGTGGATGGATAAAGGACACTTGACTTGAGCTTGGCTATTTCTATTATTGACTGAATTTGATGCTTTGAAGATTGATTGACATTTTACATTGGAGACACAATTTACTATCCTTCTTTCTAAACCTTATGTATGGTTCCTTGTCTCCAACACGCTGATTCATGAAAAGTTCTAGCTTCTTTTAGCTAGCATTTGTTAATCATTGTTTGCTTAAAGTCAACTATAGACAATTGTTTTGGATCACCTTATTCACATCATGTGCTTTGCATTGCTATGTTGATCTAGATTGTGAGTTAGCATGTCTCCTAAGAAATTATTTGTTATCATTTTACCTACTCGAGGACGAGTAGAACTAAGCTTGGGGATGCTGATACGTCTCCAGCGTATCTATAATTTCTTATGATCCATGCTTGTTTTCATACCATTTGCTACATGTTTTGTTTACATCTTATAGCATTTTTATGCATTTTCTGGAACTAACCTATTAACAAGATGCCACAGTGCCAGTTCCTGTTTTCTGCTGTTTTCCCGTTTCAGAAAAGTACTTAAGGAAATATTCTCGGAATTGGACGGGACAAAAAGCAGCAGTCTTATAATTCAATGGACTACACGGAGCCCGAAGGAGAGGACCTGGAGGGCCGTGGGCCGGCCACACCATAGAGTGGCGCGGGACCCATGCCTGCCGCGCCACCAGGTGGTGTGGGGCCCACGGGAGCCCTCCGACGCCGCCCTTTCGCCTATATATTGCCCCCGACGCATAAAACCTGGACGGACCCCGTCATATTCCAAAGAAACATCTGCAGCGCCGCCGCCATCGCCGACAAGTTTCGGGGGACAGAAGTCTCTGTTCCGGCACCCTGCCGGGACGGGGAAGTGCCCCCGGAGCCATCTCCATCGACTCCACCACCATCTTCATCGCCGTTGCTGACTCCCATGATGAGGAGGGAGTAGTTCTCCCTCGGGGCTGAGGGCCGTACCGGTAGCCATGTGGTCTATATCTCTCTCTCCCATGATGTGATCTATATATGATCATGAGCTTTGCAATATAGATGTTGTTATGTTACTCAAGTGGGCTTTATTTATGTGATCTCCGGAGACTCCTTGTCCCACGTGTGTAAAGGTGACAGTGTGTGCACCGTGTGGGTCTTTAGGCTATATTTCACAAGATACTTGTTCACTGATTTATTATTTGAGTTGGATATCTCTATGAAATTGTGGTGTGTTAGTACCTCCTATGAATGCTCATGGTCCAGTGTGGGGTATTCATTAGTACTTGGGAATATATTGTTGAGGCGTGCTTTTGCATTCCTACACAATGAATTAGTGTTCGTTATCCAGCCGGAGAATACTTCGGAGTAGTATATTGAAGTGCTTATATTTATATTCAATTATGATTGCATTGTTGAGAGTGACCACTGGTGAAAGTATGATCCCTAAGCCTTGTTTCTAAGCATTGAAACACCGTTTACAACAAGTTCTGCTACATGTTTGCTTGCTGCCATTTTTATTTCAGATTGCAATTGCTACTTATAATCATCCATATTACTTGTATTTCACTATCTCTTCGCCGAACTAGTGCACCTATACATTTGACAAGTGTATTGGGTGTGTTGGGGACACAAGAGACTTTTTGTATTGTGATTGCAGGGTTGCTTGAGAGGGATACCTTTGACCTCTACCTCCCTGAGTTCGATAAACCTTGGGTGATTCACTTAAGGGAAACTTGCTGCTGTTCTACAAACCTCTGCTCTTGGAGGCCCAACACTGTCTACAAGAATAGAAGCGTGTGTAGACATCACTGGCGCGGCGGGGCGATAGCGAGGCGGAGGCGGTAGCCGCAACGGCTAGCTGACGTGGCGAGCTGTGATTCGTCCACGTCAGCTAGCCGTTTGAAGTATCCGTTGCAGCCTCCAAAAATTCGAAAAAAAATGTCAAAAATTTCCAAATTTCATCCCCAACCCCCTATAAATACCCCCACCTGGTTTCACTCATTCCACACCCCACTTCATCTCCTCCACTCTCCATTTCCACTCCTCTCGACGCCATGTCTTCGTCCAGCAGCAATTCGAGCGAAGGAATGGAGGGTGATATGATCGATGCATTCGAGGCGGAGTATGAGGAGGCGATGCTCAACCTCGAGGCGGAGTGAAGCCGGACGCGACGCCATCGAGAGTACATCAGGTTTGATCGTCTGGGTGCCCACGATCGGCTCTACGAGGACTACTTCGCCGACAACTGTACTTATCCTCCGAACTTCTTTCGGCGAAGGTATCGGATGAGGCGACACCTTTTTCTACGCATTGTGGATAGATTGGGTGAATACTCTCCGTATTTCACCCAAAGAGTTGATGCTCTCAACCGTCCTGGTTTCTCTCCCCTACAAAAGTGTACTGCGGCTTTGCGCTTATTAGCTTATGGAGCCGCTGCAGATACGATAGATGAGTGGCTTAAGCTAGCTAGACAAACTTCATCAGAATGTCTAGAGAGATTCTGTGAAGGCATCATTCACTGTTACGGGGATGAGTTTTGCCGTCGACCAAATGTCGCGGATACTCAGCGTCTACTAGCGAAAGCCGAGGAGCGTGGCTTTCCGGGCATGCTAGGGAGCATCGATTGCATGCATTGGCAGTGGAGGAACTGCCCAGTTGCGCATGCCGGTCAATTCACAAGGGGAGACATCAAACACCCTACCATAATCTTAGAAGTCGTTGCATCGTATGATCGTTGGATCTGGCATGCCTTTTTTGGAGTGGCCGGGTCCAACAACGGCATCAATGTACTCAATCAGTCGCCATTGTTCACTGATGTGCTTAGGGGAGAAGCACCCATAGTGAACTTCACGGTGAATGGACACGAGTACAACTGGGGTTACTACCTTGCCGACGGCATCTACCCCTCCTGGCCGGTGTTCATGAAAGGTGTTACTCTTCCACAAAGTGACGAGCATCGGCTATTCACAAAAGCTCAATCAGCTTGGCGCAAAGATGTCGAGTGTGCCTTTGGAGTGCTCAAGTCTAGGTTCAACATTATAGCAGTTCCCGGGCGCTCCTACTCGAAGCGTACTCTCGGGTTGATCATGCGTGCATGTGTCATTCTGCACAACATGATCATCGACGATGAGCGTGGTGCCAATTTGGACGACATCTATGAGACAGTTGATTCCAATGTCGGCCCGGCGATACACAACAATGCACCACCAAGCCTAGCAGTCAGGATTCAGATGGACACCGAAATGAGTGACTCACCGATATATACACAGCTCCAGCAAGATTTGATTGAGCATGTGTGGGCAAATAGTAATGCCTAGATTATGTAAATTTTTTAATTTTTTATGTAATTTTTTTATTTATATGTAATTTTTTAATTTATAATGTAATCGGTAACATTTTTAGTTGAATAAAATATTTTTCTTGCATTATTTTGAATGTCTAAACAAAAGCGAGTGAAATAACTTAATCTGAAAAGGAAATGCTGATGTGGAGGAGAGAGAAGTGACAGCTGGCACTACAGCCCGTGCATTGGCACCGTGGGGTGAGAGTGTGGTGAGAGTGGGGTGAGAGTGGGGGTAAAAGCTGACGTGGCATCGCTATCACGGGCGGTGCACTGGCACCAGCCTAAGAGGAATAGAGTTTCTCAAGTTAATGGAAAAAATAAGACCAAACATCCTCATAAAACTCGGTTAATTAAAGAAAACCCAACAAAAACCACACGCTTCTAGCTATGAAACATGTCGAGGAGAGAAGGGAAACTTTGCACAAAGACCACTATGATTATCTCATTCTCAACAATGTCGACCTCCCCTTTCTCCAATCTCATGGAACTCTAATAAGTTGTAACTGGAGGTGCGCCGGCTGCCAGACTCCCAAAACACATGATCAATCATTGATTTGTTGATTGATGAAATCGGTGGTCGAACTTTTACTTAACTACGTGCATGTTTTATAAACTTTATCGGAGGGAGTAGTTAGCTTGACATCGTTCCAAGGTTGATTAATCCAACTCGAGTCCAAACAAAACATTCAATCGAAATAGTAATTGTACAAGAAAAATACATAACCCGCAATAAAACTCATAAATTTCACAATAAAATTGGCATCCTGTTTTTTCGGTCTTTTCCTCCGTATGCAGTGCATTGCATCGCACGCACCAATTGTGCGTGCATCGATTCACATCAACTGATTCACAAAATCACGTGCAAGCACTGCACGCACCAATCGTACCAATGTTACTTACACGTGCCTAACCAACCGACGGCCCGATCGATCCTCCTACATCGCCGCCACGCCGACGCCAACGTCCGCGCCGCCATCATCAAGTAGGCCGCGGCACCGGCACTGCGGCGACTCCGCAAAGTTGTCGGCGGCGAAGGCCTGCGAGAGCGGGCCGACGTAGAACATGAGGTGGTCGGCGTCGGCCATGAGCACCTGGTCGATGCCCCAGTTGACGAAGAAGATCCTGACGGAGACGCCCCGGAGGTCCCGGATGCTTCCCCCCGCCACCGTGCCGGAGATGGTCCGCTGGTAGGTGAGCCTGTACCCGCCGTCGACCTCGAACTCGCAGTCCCCGTCCATGAACACCTGGAACGCGCCGTCCGACCGCCGGAGCGTGTACCCGGTCACGCCCACCGGGAGTATGCCCCTGGGGAACCCGAACCTCTCCAGCATCTCGTACGCGCTCGGCTCGTCGGCGCCGGCGACCACCGGCTCGGCTGGGACGTCGCGCGCGGCGGCGGCGACGGTGGCGCTGGCGAGTAGCGCGAGTAGGAGGAGGTGGAAGAGTCGCGCGGTGGCCATGATCGATGGCGTGCCCTGGCTCTTCGGGTGCTCCGTTGCTGCTGCAAGTTTGTTGAACGAAAACTTCGTTTTGTTGTATAGCTAGGAAGTTATTATTGGTGACGGGGTACGGGGGTAGGATCAGAACCGACTGGGAATTGGGTCTGTGTTCAGATTGCGTTGACGTGCGTGAGGGTCGATTTGAGTATGACAGTACTATGACTTGGGCTGTAAGGTGGACAAGGACACGTAAGCGGCGGACTCCAGAATCCAGATCATTTATAGAAGAATTAGAACTTTCCTGAGTCAAGTTTATTGAGGGAAAGCGTGGCATTACGTACCGATAACGACTATCTGTGTAGACGTTTGCACTTGATCAAGAAGTTGCTTTGTACTAGTACATAACTTGCAAGCAATTGATCGTGCCCATGAAAGCTAGTGTTCAACGGCCTTGACGGAATTCCTGATGTGATGCTACTCGCGCAAGTCGCATCACACATGATGTGCAATCAAGCAGTGCCGAAATAGGGTCGGCCCATAGACCGGACAAGAAGTACGACCGCCCAGTGCCTAAAGAAGAGAAGAGCTCAAAATGATAAAATTTATAATAATATCCGGTACTCTCATAAAAAATATATTTAATACTCTAGGTAAAAAATTTAAAATATGGATAACTTTTTTCTAATTAATAACGTATAAATTTGATTATGATTTTCACTTACATTATTATATCTAAAAATATATAAAAAATTATAAATATTTCACAAGATAAAATATAACAATTATGCTATTTATATAAGGTAATCCATACATTTCAGTTAACATGAGCAAACCAATATGACCAGTAACAACAAGTTCATTTAACATGATATCCTCTATCTGGTAATTATTCTAAGCAATGTCGTTTTAATACTAGGTACAAAGCATGCACACTTTGTTAATTCTAACTTGCTAATGAATTTTTAGATGAAAAAGTAATGTCACTAGTTCAATTTATGTAAAAGTTTTATTAATATGCTTACCTAATCATATACTAGAAAGCGCAATTGAGATATTTGTTAGATCGTACTTTTTACTTATCTTCACCATAAGCACATATAAATTATATAGATCGATTATGTGTTGTAAAAAAATTAGAATAGACATTTTTATCTATCAATAATATTTAGTATAAACAAAAAACAGCAAATTAATATTTAGTTATATTGCTAGTTATGTGGTTGACTTATGCGAAAATAGAAAATTATGCTTCTAATATATTGTGCTAAAAATAAGATTTAGAGAAATATAAAAATTTAGTATAAATTTTATTTTCTGTATTTGCCCCGGACCAAGTTTTTCATTGGGCCAGTCAACGACAGTTTGTTGAACGAACTTGGGTTATTATTTGATCGGTTTAGGTGGGATTCTGTTGGTGACGGATCAGAACAGGACATGTATTTGGATTCAAGCTTGGGCATCGGTATGTATTCTGATCACGTTGACGTGCGTGAGGGCCGATTTGAGTCTGACTTGGGCTAGCTGTAAGGTGGACAAAGGACACGTAAGCCACAATCCAGATCAAGTGTGGCATTGCGTACCGATGCCGACTACCCTGTGTAGACGTTTGCACTTGATCAAGACGTATAAAACTGATCGTGCCCATGAAAGTTAGTGTTCACGGCCTTGACGGAATTCTGATGCGATGCGACTCGCAAAAGTCGCGTAAGTCGCGTCACACAAGCATTGCAGCTGGGGAAGGACAACCAACATCCCTTTCTCTCTCAGAAATAAGAAAAACATATAGCGACTGAAGACAGCCAACGGGCTACCAGACCATGCAGCTCCAAGCTTTGCATCACAGCAAGTTCCGACAAGAATCCTCGCGTGCAATTGGTGGCAAGTGAACTCGGAGACACATGGTCAAAACAACATCATAACGGTAAAAACATTTCAAAGCAGGTTAAGCGTTTTCTACCATAAATTCACATTTTTCTATAAAGGGTAATACATTAATATCAAGTAGATACAAAATACCCATAGCCTCTGCTCAATATCAAGAACAAGTCGTGACATCGAGGATGCACACATCCAAATTATTAAAAAAAAAGAGAAAAAACATGAGATCCCAGTGTCATGCTGAATCGATCAAAGACACACAACTGCAACAACATCAACCACTATCCTAGACAACACACATGTTGGAGAAAGGTTCTCTAAAAGCAACGCCTTCGGGAAGGAAATGACGTGTAACCATCGTCGTCGTTGCTGGATCCGGTCATAAAACGCCTGATCCTGAACTTTCACTCTAGAGAGTGGATCTGAGAAAACTCCACGCAACGTCTTCAACAAGAGAACGATGCATAAACATCACCATTGCCTGGTACGACCAGTCAGACCAAGGATTTTCATCCCAGATATCAGAACCTGTACTCACAGGAGCACAACCAAATCTCACACATCATGTGACACCCTCCACTTATCAAACCTCCACCCCTCCACTTATCAAACCTCCACCGTCATCCCTTGTAACTTTGATGATCTCAAACACATACTCCCTCCGTATCAAAATATAAGATATTTTAGCATTTCTCTTTCCATTCGTATCTAGACATGTTTTAGTGTACTCTCCAACCTGTTTGCCCGCAGAATTGCCGTCGAGTTTCTGGTTTTCTTGAACCCTGTGGCAGTGGGACGCACTGCAATACCTCTTACAGAGCCGCGGGAGGAAAACTGGGACGAGACAGCCCGGAAAAACGCCCCCGCGGGGCGTGGAACCTGGGCGGGCTGTGAGGCCACTGCCTCAATCAGCCACTGAGCTACGGCTCAGTCCTCTGTAGATCTAGCTGCATGTACTAATCTGAAGCAGCTAGTTGATGTGGATGTAGTGCAATACGCCTCATGTCCAGCTGCGCGCCAGCCGCCAGATCAACATGCCGCCCAGTGCAGATCAACATGCCGCCCAGTGCTCCTTTCGCCTCCATCGCCATGGCAGCAAGTGGAGAATGTGAATGACAGGGAACTGGTGGAAGGGTGAGATCGCCTCCCGTTTCGCCCGCGGACGATGCGGGGGCCCTGTTGCACTACAATCCACATTACATGCTAAACCGCGGGGGCCCAGCATAAAATTCACATGATTGGACACAAACTGACATGAGCCTCTGAAGCTAACATACGGGTACGGAATGCATCCATCCCATGGCCAAAAGGCGAGACTGTCTTGCAATTAAGGGTGCAAGTGGACACGTCCGCGGACTTGCCCGCATTGCCTGCATTAGCCGCAAATGCAAATCGTGGGTTTTGCGGGTGCCTGCGTCCGCTACTCTGAATGTCTGTACAGCCCAGCAGGTTATGCAGGACTAGCGTACACGGTACACATGTTAACTTGTATACACGACATGAACGACAACCAGGAGACGAGGCCTCGGGGCTAGCTCTTCCTTGTCGACAACTGTTATGGCGTCGAAGGTCTTGGTAGCAGCCGGCGGCGGCAGGGGAGGCAGCTCCTCTTCGTCGTCGCCATTGGTCGTGGCGACCACAGGAGCTCGGGAGTTGCCGGCGTCGGAGTAACCGACACGGGATTACGGGAGGCGTCGCGGATGCAGGCGCAAATAGCTTCCCCAGCGCTGGCTGCGGAGGTGCGGGAGCTCCCGATCCCGATCGGATCAAACGGCGGACGTGCACGGCGACAAGAAGACGCGCTGCGAACCGTCTGCGGGCAGGACTGTGGGAGGCGGCGGAACAGTGGCCGCCGGCGAGGACGGCAGGGACGGCGCGAGGTCGACGGAGCACATCTCTCACGTCTGTTTTCCCCTGCGGGAGAAGGAGAAAGCAGAGGACGGAGCTCTACGCGGCAGACGCGGGGGCCGGAGCCGGGCGCAGCGGACGCGGGGTGGCCGGAGCACTGAGATCTGACCGGCGGCGGCCTCGCGCTCACGCAGGCCATGCGGGCACAGCAGGAAACGCAGGAACTGTCCTCAAAAGCCCACTTTACGTTCTGCAGTTTGTCCGCAACGCCGCCAGCGGCTTTACGCGGCGCGGACGGAGCGGGCCTGCGGAATTCCGCGTCCACTTGCACCCCTACTTGCAATCCACAGTACATGCTAAACCTTCCTAGGATCAGGTAATGCTTACACTGCGCTGAGTGGCATCATACTACGAACAAAGTGGAGAATCCAGTATTCGGAAAGAGTATCTTACAAGAACGAGGCCCTCTCTTTCATTCTGAGATAGAACGCGTAAACTAACTTGACATAACATGGGGACCCGAAGTAGCCACTACCCTTTCAGCGTTTCAGGAGCAGAGCTTCCGTCAGCAAAATGGCGGAGTCGCTAGATTCGCCTTCCCTCCAGACTCTGAAGTCGTCGTCAAAGTAACCGTGTTCCTTCCAACCACGCAGCTGCTCTATCGTAAACGGGCCTTGCTCGTCATCCTGAGGATCCATGTAACACCACGAGCCCGTGTACCTTGTCTCGTGTTGCACCGTACGAGTATCCCGGGATTTATCTGCGTCCAGATCGGCAACAGAGATGTTGGCGCCTTCATCGTGCATAGCATCGTCGTCGTCGTCAATGATGATAACTTCAGGTGTGATTCCAGCTGCTTTAGCTACACCAATCATGTGTTGGTCAGATAAAACAAAGGGATGACAGTTTCATACAGGACCAATAACAGCATGCTAAAATTATAGTACATCAGGAACAAAGGTGCTCCTTTCAAGTATAAAACTCGTGGTCGGCCTCATGGGTTCATTAAACTGCTTATATGTATGCAGGGAAGGAAACTGAGCGCAAAATGCAAAACCATTCATTTTAAATAACCGAGGTCACGTAATGTTTTATCATACAAATTCAAAGGTGGCTTTTAAGCTAATATGTAGTAATTCAGAATGCATAACAAGGTGCCTCCAAAAAATTACTAGTTTTTTTACAACAACGAATAAAAGGATAGTAGTAAGAGAAAACCTTCAGTACCCTGCTTCGGGACATGCTTTCCCAATCTATCACCAGCAGCATTGTCTTTACTATCTGCATTGTTAGATATAAACAGTAGAAAGTCAGGTAGCTGAGAACGGCTGGTATGTCAACAGGATCAAAATGTAACAGCAGCTCGGACCGATCCTCACAAAAGTAGCATAATTAGTTAAATGACAGATAGTGTGAGCAAACCCGGAGTACCTTCATTTTGGACATATGTTCTGGGTGTATCACCAGCAGCATTGGATTTAACTGCATCGTTAAACATGAACTATGAGAAACGGGTAGCTCAGAATGGTAGGTACTTCAATAGAATGAGGTATAACATCAGCTGGAGTAAAGGCTTGAAGCAGACTAATCAGCTAACTGTCAGAAGGTACAGCATAAGTAGTGAAAGGAGGTGCAGTATGAGCAAACCTGCAATGGCCTGATTCTGACCACACGTTGCAGGTGTATAAGCGTCAGCTTCAGTAGCTGCAGAATGTATTACATGAACAGTGAAACCAGGGTAGCACAAAGAAGAGGGAAAAACAGAGGTCTTATGCGAATCCTGTAACATTCTTTTCATCAAAACAGAGCCAAGTGAAACTGTTGTTTAAGACATGGGGTTTTCTGCGCCTCAGCTCAAAAAATATTTAGCCGACTTGTAACTGTCAACCGTCAACCAGAGCCAACTTGTAACTGTCAATGTAGTGTTATCAGAGGGCACTACCCTACAGCACCAATAGTTACTTCTGACCGAAGATGAGGATAGCACTTGTAGCTTGCTAAGCTGTCTAATCTAGATATGCATAGAATGATTCGAATGAAATCTTCAAGTGCTCTTTCGGTAAGCATTTCAACACTTGGTCATGGCAAAAAAAAAAGTGACAATGTCAACAGGTACAGCGTTACAAGTGTAAAACAAGTACGAACTCAAAACAAATCCAAGATCAAGTATGTAAACTGGAAATACAACTTCATATAATACAGCTGAGTCGTTTTCTAAAATAATAGAATCCAGCTGAATGCAGATTATATAAGCACACCTTTAGGATTTTCTCCTGACCAACTTTTGAAGCAAACAGCTCTCTCATTGGCACCTACAATAAAATCAGGAGTGTTTTACAACCTTTCAGACAATTTAATGCATATTATGTCAGCAAACCTTCAGATATTTTTTCCAAGCAAATTTTCAGGTGAACAGCTTTCTCATTGGCACCTGCACAAATAGTCAAGGGGTTTAACAACATTTGGAATAATTTAGTGAACATTATGTATGCACACCTTCAGATTTATCTTCTGAGCAAACTTTCAAGCAAGGAGCTCTCTCCTCATTGGCACCTAAACAAAAATTAGTGAATTTTACCAACATTAAAAAAAATAGTGCACAGTATGTAATGAGACAATTTTTCTTCTGAGCAACTTTTTCAAGCAAACAGCTCTCTCATTGGCCACTACACAAAAATCAGGGTTTACCACTATTCTAAACCATTCAGTGCACATTATGTAAACAAACATTATGTCAAATAGACCGCTTTCACTTGGGCACCTAAGAAAAAAAATCTGAGTGTTTATCATGTTCACGACTGAATGAATACTCGACTATAAAACTAAATCTTTAGTTTTTCATCTGGGCAAGTTCTCAGTAAACAGCTTGCCTAGAAGCTGCAAGCAAATTACAGAAGCAAACCTTTAGATATTTCTTCTGAGTAACTTTCCAAACAAACAGCTCTCTCCCCATGGGCACCTACATAAAAATAAAATGATTTAGCTGCTGTTTCAGGAAACTTAAGAACAACAACAGCAAAAGAAAAAGGAGCAGCTTCTCTTGTGATGAAAAGGATTAGAAATCAAAGATTTAAATTATAGTGGTCGTAAAACCATATGTCACGAGGTGAATAAAAGCAAATTACAGAAGCAAACCTTTAGATATTTCTTCTGAGCAACTTTCCAAGCAAACAGCTCTCTTCCCATTGGCACCTACACAAAATCAATATTTAGCTGTCGTTTCAAGACTTAAGAACAGCAACAAAAGAAAAAGGAGCAGTAAAACCATATATCATGAGGTGAGTAAAAACAAATACTTAACTGGTAGAGACCATATAATCTATTAATGATTTGCTACTGGTAATTGTGAAAATCAAAGCAGTTGTTATCCTTGAGATTCCATTTTCAAACAGAAACTAGACAACCAGCTCTGAGAGGAACAGTAAACAGGCAAGAAAATCAACAACTAAGAAAACTCTCTCCATTTGTTCAACATAAATTAGATTGGGTTTCCTGACTGAACTGCTCATATATAGTGGTCTAATTTACGATGTTAGCAAAGGCAGGAATTGGATATAGCCATCGAACTGAGACAATATAGGACCAATTAATACATGTTCAATGGAAAGTATAACTACATTACATATATTTATACCACCCATCACATAGCTTCCTATCCCTTGGGAAGAATCTACACTAGTACATCACTGAAAGAGACATTGGTCAGAGCGCATTGGTTACCAGTCTTAACAAGCACAGCCGCACAGGTAGCTAGTAACATCGCTAAGAGTCGGGAAGAAAAGTGAGAAAGGAATGAAAAAACCCTTTTGATTGCTAATAGTGGAAACACACAGGCATGGGGGTGGGGGCAGGCCCCTGCAAGTGCCCCCTCCTCCTCCCTTCCCTGGTTACCGAACACACACATAAGGAGTGTTTACTATTTTCTAAGGAACAGACACTGCAAAACAACAGAAACTGTGGTACATTTAATGTCTTTGTATTAGTGATCTATTGGTGGAAAACAGTAGTGTAGATACATGCTGAAGTAAGATATAATAAATGTAAATAAAATAAGAAGGATCCGATTGATGAAACATAATCATGCAAATAGAATGGTGAGTTTATGTTATCGACCCAGTTGTTCACACAGATTTCTTTGCAGAAGCTCAATGTGACACCAGTCAGAGTTTAGTAACCAATGTGGCAGGCCAGGTAACGTAGCTATGAGCATCACCTTGTAAAACGGATGTATTTATCTGAAAAGACTTGTCCGATGCAGCAATCAATAATTCAGTATCTTTATTATCTTCTAAATCTGGAATAACTCGAGGGACCTCTTCAAGAAGACGTTGTCTTTCGGATGGTGTGCGCAATAGCCGTCTCTTCTCAATGCATTCATGCATCGTAAAATTCAGTCAAGGATACAACTGTACAAAGTCACCTTGCAAGTCCAAAGATATGTGTATTTTGATAAAAGTATGAACAGGAAAACAAAAAATAATTTTTGGTAGCAAAAAAATGTAAATGACCCAAAGATCTTAATCTGGCAAGGATATTCATAGCGCCAACCCTTTTCATTGGCCACTTCAATTTTTTTTTCCAGTCTCTGAAGTTCTTTATCGATCCACTGGAATGGGAGAAAGGAAAACTTGGTTAACATTCAACAGAATTAACAGGTAAACTAAAATAAGGATGAAAGTCTATACTCTAGACGTCATAGACGATGCCACTAAAGTACTGTTTTGAATTTTATACACTTGATACAAGAACCAAAACAATGAAAAAGTCTACCTTCCTAACAGACTTACATGACTGACTATGTCTCTGTGTACATTTCTCTCTTTTTCCTCAAACTCCGCCTGCAAGAAACAGCAGGTTCAGAGAGCTAAGTTATTGCACGGAATCAGGTACAAAAGAGACCCAAATAGCTGTAAGCATACAAAACCCAGAAAAAAGCATGAACAGTGGGAAACAAATATGTCAAAAAAGCGCCATCCAAGACTATAGGTAAATACTGAATGGTTGGTCTCACTCTCTGATAGGTACATCACACAAATATACCAGCAACATACTATGAGTGCGCATTAACCTTCACTAAATATAGCATGGCACTAGTGGCTAACTTTCACACCAGATTTCATTTTCACTTATTCTGAAAATTAGTTGTAACACTCTTGTCATTCAATATTGTTGTTGGGTCAGTTTCCCATTGAAAAACGAACTTGAAACTCCCAATCAATTATCTGCAAGCCTGACAGGGCTATCTGGTAGATCCACAGATATCACAGGTTCACACCCAAGCACTTCAAGAGCGTCGGCATGCCAACTTTTTTGCAATGAACGAATGCACTTGTGACAAGGGAAATTAAATTAAAACACATATGTGACAATATTGCAAATACTATGTTAGATGGTAATCTCCAGACTCTTGCCAAGGGGGAGGTTCCACGCACAGTTGTGGGGGTCAGGAGCGCATGAAAAACGAATATGAGTGAGTGCATTACATGAAGGGAATCAAGTGTATCTATGGACATACGGTGAGAAACGCTAAACAACTACATGTGAGGTGTTGATATCAAAATCATCATATTGATGTTGCACTATCCTTAATTAGTCACATATTATGTTTTTATCTGTTTCCTATAATTCTGCCTTTCTACCACTGAAGTATGCCCTTTGGAACAAAGAAAATAGTAGCCTGCATTGCATCTAATATTATCAGGACACCTGTATTTTAGGACAACAGATATTGAAAAAGAATTAAACTTACAACCGTATGCCTTTCAGACTGTTCTTTCTTGACCAACAGACGAAGATGTTCACATTCATCCTGTTATTACCAACAAAAAATAATTTTAAAAACATATGCATCCAAGAGAAAATGAGAAATATGAGCCTATTCATGAAACAAATAAAAATAATACTGTAAAGAAGTTATACATTAAATAGTTCATAACTAGTGTCAATATTCTAGTACTTCCATCTGAACTGCTTGATTGGCGTTGGAACATTAAAAAAAAATACAATTATCACATTAAATAGCATTATGCATTACCTCCTCAAAGTCTTCATCCGACAACATGGAAATTTTGACTTCAGACCAGCAGCTGGAAACACACAACAGCATATTTGTTGGTATTTCTCTTACCTTGTATTCTTCTGAGGATTTCCTAATACCTGTAAATATCTTTCGTCAGCATATAAGAACTTAATGTGTTGCCATCAAGAGTTACAGTATATAGTATCATTCTCATGTCCTGAAATTTAGCTTATGTTAATGTATGGAATTCACTGTACTTCTTATCTACTCACTGGAAGACAGTATACATTTCAAAATAACTAAACACTATGCCTTGCAAACTGATCCAGTTCTATATTCTAGGAAGAGCATTAAGCCAGGAAAAAGGAACATAGTACTCAAAGATCATACATGAAATGTTAAAAGTTGAACATTACCAGTCACTCTTCCAAGCTGGTACAATGTTTTAGACCTAGAGTAGTTATAGTCTTTGGGGTCATTCCTTACTCTAACAAAACAGCCAATAACTTTATTTTCAAATGCCTCTGGCTGCTTCAGCAGATCCATAACTAAAGATCTCCTCAGATAGATCAGCTTAATGTTGTCACGAACAAGAGAAGCAAAGCATCTCCTGATTCTTTCAGAAATTCCTTTCGAAGTACTGGACTCAGAGGTCATGGTCCGAGTTTTCTTTTTCCTAAATGAATCACTGTTATCCTCAGAACTAGCTAGTGTTTCATCCTCAGATGTGGCATTTGCAGCAATATGCCGTTCGAGCAGGCTATATATCTTGGCGAACCTAATATTCTTTTTCCTAAACAAACGCTCCAGTTTGTCATCACATATAACATCATTCCTGGTTCTGCACTTAGTCTTGAACATGTGTTGGTTTGGGACATCAATCTCATTCGTCCGTTTTTTCTTATCTTTCTGCAGAAGATCTTTCTGTCGAATGTACTCCTTCACAACATCGGCAGCACCAAATTGATCTAGAGATATGGATGTATCTTTTCCTATTGATGCAAGGAATTCAATCAGCTCTTCTGAACCCCATCCAACATATACATTCTTCTTTGATTTTCCTTGTTTCCTTAAGGCTTTCACTTTATTTGATGCTCCATTTGCATTAGACAGGCGTATTGGCTCATCAATACCATCATCAATATTGCCAAAGAAATCATCATCTGAGCAGTGCTCTTTAGGAAAATTCTCTGAATCTGACACGTGATTAGAGTTTGGGCTATTATCTAGAGAAGAATGAGCTTCCTGAAGGTTATCCAATGTCAAGCCCTCTTTTTCCTTAACAATCTCCCAGTAATCTTTAAACAAGAATTCGTAAGTTGTCTTGTCACTGAAATCAACCTTCTCCTAGAAAATATAGATAACCTACCATCAGAACATATGTATAGAGGATACAGAAAAGAAACTCAAGGAGCCCAACACAATCGTCAAAGAGTAACTACTAGCTTTTTGTCGAAATGAAGAGTAACAACTAACTACCATCCGAAAATGTGCACATAAGACAAATTTCATATGTGTAAAATGGTATGGATTCTAGATGTCATATGTTACTTTGATTTAAAATTGTTTTTCAAACTTGAAAGTGTACTCGAGCAATTGCTAGAAAGTAGAAATAAATACAGGATAAATTATCCTAGCAAATAATATACAGATAAATATCAAAGTATCACAAACTATACTGCAAGAAAAAGGCATGTTAAACCAAATTGCACAAACTGACCAGCCTAAAAGACAACAATTATTTCCAGTATACAAGGTTATCAAAGACCGGCAGATAATGGAAGACTGATACACCCCAATTATTGATGGCGTGCCAGTAACGTTACGGATCCCCTAGAGTTGTCCCTACTCCAGTAAGTACATTTCAACAGATCTTTACCACTTCAATTTTCTACTTAAAATCCATGTTCTTTTGTATAGGACTGTACTCGATCCACTATAAAAGAACTCCCAAGCACACATCGACAACTGAAATGGCTCAAGACTACATAATTGTGGCTAGTTTTTTACACAAACATTGGGTTGGAGAAGAAAGATCTCTGGAAAGCTTGAATCAATAGTATAAATAAAGAGCATTGCTTCTATTAGAGAAGCATCATATTGCTGTAGGTGTCCAGATTGTAAGAGCACCCATATCCTCTACAAACAACTGATTTTCCATTTCCTGGCATCCATGCCTAGCTATCAAGGGTGTTTGTTGTCACTTTCCAGCGACGACTTGCAGGCTTGCCACACCAACAACCAATGTCTACCGACAACATGTCAATACCACCATGCTATTCACCGTCGAGTATTGAGGTATTCAAGAAGGATCAGAGATTTTAGCTATTTCAGATTTAAATGGGGAGAAGAAAGGGATGTAGTTCAGGCGAAGAAAAAAAAGTGGCTTGGGTTATCTGGTCCATAGAGAACAAGAAAGGGCCAGGATCAATCTTCTGAAATATAGTTAGGGGGCACTCCATGGGATCACCATGCAGCAAGGTAGATTAAATGCTCACAAGGATATGGACTTACTTACCCCATCGGAGTCAACATCAATATTCTTCTCAATCATGATTGCCATCCTTATACAGTTGTTACAAAATCCCTTTGTTTGCTTTCCGACTTTGACAAATTTTGCCTGTCTCAGGCAACCACGACATACTGAGTTACCCGGACAGCAGAGGCACCGAAAGTATGAACGCCCCTTGCAGATAAAGCATGTGTGCCACCCTGCCACATTTAGTCGAAGGTTAGTACGGTCAGTAGTCAATACAACTGACAATTTGAACAAGTGAAACTACCGTCAACAAAAATCAGGAAGCCATGTTAAATTCTAATTAGGAGTTGTTGGTATCATGTACTAGGATTGCCCTGTCATATTGTGTCTGTAGCTGTAGGAGCTAGCTAAAAGGAGCAGAAAGTGGATATGTTTGAACAAAAAATAAGGGTAAGCAAAATTGCTTCAGATTTTCGCAAAGCAGCGCTCCATTCATGCAAGTGTTTCACGGCAATGGCAGTCACAGCAATTGCAAAGAAAGGAAGATGTATATACTCACTGCAGATGAAATCTTCATCCGAATTGAGGAAATCTTCACCCTTTCCCACGCAGTGAGCATGGTAGGCCTTGTGGCAGTTCCTGGAAGAGAGTAATAGGTGTACAAATATATGTGATGAACATATCAGGGACTCTGGAGCAATGCGATGGACTAGAACTATGTTAAACATGCATAGCACATAGAAACCCAAGCCGGTAACTCAAGCTGAGCAAACACACAAGGAGCTAAGGCGGGCACACAACTCTGTCAAGGTAACCAGATGGAGACCGTCGACGGAAGACAGAGGAGGAGGAGGGTCCATCATCCTCGTCCCACAACACACCTCACATTTTTGCTAGACAATACGAGGAGGGGGTTCCGGGCGGGCCCAAGACGGTGGTGTAACCAACCTGTAGTCGCAGAGGCGGAGGTCGCCGCCGTCCTTGCAGACGAAGCAGAAATCGCTCTCCCCCTCGGCCTCGGCCTCCGCCTCCGGCTCGCTCACCGGTGGCGTCTCGCTCCGGCCGCTACGGAACTTGGAGGTCGGCGTCCTGCCTTTGCGCTTCCCCATGGACCCCGCGCGCTGACCCCGGATTTGGCCGGCGACGGCGAGCGAGACGGCGGCGGGGTCGTCGGTTAGGGATTCTGGGTGGGTGGGGGGGGGGGGGGGGGGGGTTCGGAACGGAATGTGGGTGGAGGGGATTTTGGCTGGCGAGCGATCGATCGGGATTCTTCCCTCGGGTGCCGGTGGTACTATAGTGCAGTGGAGTGGTGAGTGGAGAGTGGAGAGATTGATGAGATTTTGTTTGAGAGAGGAAAGAGGGGTTTAAGCGGGGAGGTTTTCGAGGCGAGGTGAGGGTGGGTGCTCTGTCTGCCAGAGTGCCAGCTCGCCGCTGCTCTTGTGAGTGAGGAGTCCACAACTCCACATCTGTCGCTGTCCCCCCGAGTGAGGAAAAAAAGGCACCGGGGGGACGGCAGGGCTTGCGGGTGGGTGGCGGGCCCCGGTGGCGTGGGTCGGGTTTGACCGTCCGATCGAACAGAGGACGGTCCGCAACCTGCCACCACCGTTGGCTATCATTTTCTTTTTCGTACAAGTAGCCGAAATGGGTTGTGCTCTTTGGGTCTGGGGTTTCTCGATGACAAAAAAAGCAAGCTAGGGTTGGAGCGAAGCGAAACTGGTGTGATCCATAGGCTGTTTGGTCACAACCTCCGAGCGCATGGAAGTTTTAATTTAGCAACTTTTGCACCGATCCGTTGCAACCTTTGGGTACGAGTTTTCATTTGTTGGCTTCAAATAGTAGTAGTACTCCACTTTGTCTTTCACGGGCTAAAAGATTTATCTCATTGATTAATTAGACAGTACAGAGTTGTCGAATTAATTAAGAAAAATAAGACGAAAACCGATAAAAAAGAACACATGCTGACTACTCACGAAACAAAAACCTACGATGCTATGATCAACCCGACAACCATTACCAACAAGCAACAAAAACTAACCTACACACTCCTACAAAGGCAAAGGAAACCCAAACAATAACACCTCGGCCAGCCTGGCCGAAAAGCATCCATCATCCGTCCTCTAAGCTTTGCCTTCTGCCTCTAAGGTTTCCCCTCTAAGGAGGGCCGCATGGTTACACCACACCTGGCTCGGTAACCTCTTCACAAGACACCACCAATGTTGGTAGTGAGGACGTCTTGGGCACCAACGACGCCTCTCGCGAGTCCATCTCCTGTGGAAGTGCCATCAATAGAGGAAAAGTTGCTCCCCACATAGCTCCTTAAGCTCAGGCATAATCGGCAAAACTAGAGCCATGACCTCGGAGGCAGTATGTTAGCACAAGGGGAGAAACCTCCATAGACGTCTACATCGCCCCATCCGCAGGACCAACCTTGAGCTCAGGCATTGGAGACGCAACCAGGGGAGAACCTAGAGTTTGTTGAGAGCGAACTTCACTCCCTCCGCTCTCACCAAAACACTCTCAAAATGCACAACTCATGCACAAAGCTCGGCGCGAAGCTCGGCCTCCTCCATGAGTGCAAGCGGTGGGGGAGTTGGTGAAGAAGCTCGTCGAGTTCGTCAGTTCGAATCAGGCGTGGGGCTCTGCATGGAAGAAACGAACGACATGGTCAAACCAATGGCAGTACATACAACGGAATGGGTCCCTACAATCATGGGTGTGATGGCCTCTAAAGAGGCATCAGAAGCAGCGGCCCTACAACCACTCCGACGGAGCGGGTTGCACGATGAAAGTAGGATGACGAACATCACGGGAGGTTGAAAGAACAAACGATGCCGTGATGTCGCCTAGAGGGGGTGAATAGGATGACGAACATCACGAGAGGTGATGTGCGGGGTAGCACAATGGTGTGTCAGTCACCCAAAGGATCGTCATTAGGAGGGGGCGTGCAACACATGGGAACATCACGGGTAGCATCCCGGTCAAAACACCCAAGCCCGGGTGTAATAGGCCAGCCAGTGCCACATGTCGCCTATGACAACGGTGTCCAATAGACCAGCCAGTGCCACATTTCACCTATGACAATAGTGTCTAATAGACCAGACAGTTCCATCGGTGCCAAAAGGTTCCAGCGATGGTTGATTGAGTGGAGGCATAGCACAAGACTTGTTGGTGTGCACATGCGGAGTGGTGGCAACCTCGGTTGCAACTGGAAATGGCATCTTCGGAACCTTAATTGGCATCTCCAGAACGTGAACCGGCGGAGGGGCAAAGGAAAATCGACATCCACCATAGTCGTTGACGTGGGGTTACCACGCCAAATCCCTCGGAGGTCATCCTTGGGTTTCGTGAAGAGGAGAAGAAGATGGTGGTGTTGGTGAATTCGTCGGCTGACAAGCAAGATTTACCCAGGTTCAGGCCCCCGAAGGTAAAAGACCTATGTCCTGCTTGTCTGGTATAGATCGAGATTGCTTACAGGTGTTACAATGGCGAGATCGGTAGATGCGATCTCGCTAGGGTTTCTGGTGGCAAGTATGAGCGTTTCCCAGATCGGTAGCCCTCCCAACCCTTAAGTAGTGGGGCTGGGTCTCGGGAATCCTCTACCGACTAGGGTTACAATTCGTACATCACTACAATCGACATAAGCTTTAGTTTTCTTGGGCTGTTTCATTCGGTATGGGCCTTCTCTTTGGTCTTGTTCCGTGGGCCGTGGCTTATTTGAACACCGTATATCCTAATTCAAGTACACAGCTTATAATTTTAGATAATATGTTTTGTACCCGTTTCGCAGGGCATTTTTGCGTGGGATGCTTGGCGTGGCAGGCCTGGTTCACACGACAGTATCGGACCAGTTAAGTGCTCTTGGGCACAAACCTTACCAGCCTACGTCAGACTCGAGTCCTCGGGCTCGAGTCCGGAAGCTAGACCATTCGACTCAGGCCATATTTGAGGTCTCACAGAGTCGAACTGAGCTTTTAAGGGTACCCGATGCGTTCGTCGGGATTTTCATCACGCCTGTTGGCGCGGCATAGTTGTCAGGTACCTAAGTTGTTGCTGTTGGCCCCGGCCCTACACGACGAATCGGTGGGCCTTACCTTTGCACGGTAAATGCAGCATTCGAGGGTCAATTGCATCTGATTCATCTCGGGTATTTTCTTTATTTACTCGGGTTAGACTGGAGTCGATAACCTTTCGAGTGCCTTTTAGTTTTTCAGTTGTCGGGTGCGCGACAGCGCTCCCGATGGGAGTAGCCCCTGAGATTATGCTGAATTACTTGTAATTGGGGATAATCTCAACCCACTGACCTTGTAGATTACCCTAAGGATTTTTTGCTCCCGATGGGAGTAATATGGAGTTTACGACATTAGTCGAGTGCCACAAGGACCCGATACTGTATTAGGTCGGGCATGTTGTGAAGGATTTGAATGAAAGCGGACCTTTGATTACGTCATTGACGACGTCATTGGCGTGCTCCTCGCAACCGATGCACTCTGCCGCTCGGCCTGCCACGAAATGACAGGACGGGTCACTGCGTCAATTTGACCACGCGTCGCGAAATTTTTGTGGCGCTATGATGATGGCCTCCTCGTTTCCCGTGCGTAGTGGGCGACGCGGCCCATGACGGTTGCCCTCCATGTTCGCCACGTGTAGGGTTTGATCCTCGTTGTGCCACACGATGCAAAAATCAAGGGTTGAGATTCACTTGCCCTATGGGATAAATAAAGATGTACTAGCGATGGGGGAAAATCCCCATTGTCACCGCCCGAGTTCATCTTCCTCCTTGCGCCCTGCAGCCGCTCTTCTAGCCAAAACTGAGAGAGAGAAAGAGAGCTCAGTTCCTCCCCCGCCCGAGTTCACCATGATGAAGAATACTAGCGGGAGGAAGAAACGTTCGGGACCGCCGCCGCCGCCGACGACGTCACCGTCGCGGGCAACCTGAAGAAAGTCCACTGCGACTGGCAACGGTCCTCCGTGACCGAGCGCCATCTGGAGGTGCTGCGCCGCGACGGGCACTTGCTGTCGCTGGAGAAGATGAAGACACGGGCTCCTGACGACGAGGTAACTCCCCGTCCCCAAGATGATGAGCGCGTCTTCTTAGTCGACTTCGTGAATAGGGATTTGCATTCCCTGTTCACGAATTTTTTTCGTGGTTTGATGTACACGTATGGCGTGCAACTCCATGACTTTACCCCCAACGCCATGCTACACATCGCCTGCTTCATTGTCCTGTGCGAGTGTTTCCTAGGGATACACCCGCATTGGGGATTGTGGCAACGCATCTTCAACGTGAAGCGCAACGCCGGCGCTCGCGGTGTGTACCCCGTCGGCGGCTTCGGGATCCAGACCCGCGGGGACATCAACTACTTCGACTTGAAGCAGCTCGAGTCTGCGCAGAACTAGAGGAAGAAGTGGTTCTACGTCTCCGACACTTGCAAGCTGTGGCAGCTGTACGGAGTGCCGCCATTCCGAGGCGGCTTCATCGTGAAAAAAAAGAACTCATGGTCACACCGACCCGACGTCCGAGAAGCCAACGAGGCGTCTCCATTAGTGTCTCGTGTGTCCGCGTTGCTGAAGACTGCGGGCAAGGAGGTGAACGGGGTGCACCTGATTGCCATGTTTATCAAAAGGCGCGTGCACCCTATTCAAGCTCGGGAGCACCCATTGTATGAGTACGTAGGTGCCACGGATGCGACACGCATATCTGCAGAGGAGCTATCAGCGGGCGAAGTCGAGGTCCGCGTGTGTGCTCTGACCATGCTGAAAGTCGGTGAGCCGCACGTCTTCGATCCTCCTGTTACCCCCTTCAGCACGGAGCACCCTGTGCCTGAGGTAATCATGTGGTTTTGCTGCTTGTTTTTAGTCTTTGTTCATGGTTGCCTCTTCTCAAACTATTTACTGTTGTTTGAAGGGTTTCTCCACTTTCATTAGTCTGCCGCCACTGCCAGAGGGTAAGGGAACATCCGCTGTCCCAGACCTGCGGGTGGATCCTGATGAGCGGGACATCTCTGTCTCCTCCGTTGTGTCACCTGATGAAGCAAAAGTTGCAGATAGCGACGATGCTACCTTGGAGACCTGCCAGAAGGGACTTCATCATGCTGGCTCAAGGCTGCCGAGGACATCGAAGTAGAGTGCCGGCACCGACGACTCCAGCTCGTTTTCGCATCCTGCTTGCGCCGGCGACGAGATTGTGCCAGCGCGAGATCCCGCGGTCCCTCCGTCAAAGAGGGCCCATGTTTCTTTTGACTTCTTTGACCCCGACGTCCTCCTGACTGAGCTGAGCTCGTGAGTCTATTCTTTCTTTTTCTTGTTTCTTTTTTTGCAACCTTGGGGGTTAGTGTTTTTGGAGTAACCCGCGTGTCTTTTCCAGCGATTCTTTCGGTGAGAAACCTTCTCAACCGGACACGGGCAAGCCAGAAGAGGAGTGCGAGAGCGCAGACCCTATCTTAAAGGGTACCATGGCTCCTCCACCATCGCCAAACCGCGGCGTTGCGCTGGATACTCCTACAGCGACTGCCCCTGGTGACAACCTTGTTACCATCGTCAGCACTCCTCCACTGGCGTCAGCCAAACATGTAAGTTGCTTTGTTTTTGTTTTCCGATATCGGGTGCGCGTCAGCGCTCCCGATGGGAGTAGCGCTCAAGTCTATATGCGACTATTTATAGTCGGGGATAGACTCAAGTCACATTCTTTATTTCGTCTTTATAAGATCGGGTGCGCGTCAGCGCTCCCGATGGGAGTAGCCCCCGAGTCCATATGCGACTTGGCACAGTCGGGTATGGACTCAGAATCAGGTGTCTGACTTTCTCCTTGTGCTATCACAGCCAGTTACGCGTGAGTTGCTGGACATTGGCCGTCGCTATGCCGCCATGGAAGCGGAGGTTGCTCGGCTCAGCCAGCAATCTGCTGAGCTACAAGGTAAACCAACCCTGTTTCTTCTGCTCACGTTCTTCTGTTGCACTTTTCCTTATTGTGTATTACCTGCAGAGTCCCTGGCGCGGGTTCAGCGTGAGAGGGATGACGCCGCTCTACAGTCCTCCGAGCTGAAGGGGAAGCTCGACTCCGCCGAAGCTGACACCCGTGCGCGAGCGGATGAGGGCGCGCGATCCGCAAGGGAGGATGCTGAGAAGCGAGAGAAGACAGCCGCCCATCGCCTTGGGGCTGTCGCCAACTCCTTATCAGGTTCGCCAAAATGTCCTATCCTTCTCTTCTTGTGTTGATGTTGTTTTTCTCTTTTGCTAAATTTCCCATCTTCGTTTTTAATCAGGGTATTTGGGTGCTTCCGCGGGCTGTAGCAGCCAAGCTCTTCCCGAAGACCTGGAGGGTGCTCTGGTTTTCCTGGAGGGTGTCGGTGGCCAGACAGAAAGTCTCCTGTCGAAGGCAAAGGATGCGCTGACCTGCCTTCACGGCAGCGTGTTTCTGAAGGCGTAGACTCCATCCTCCTTTGACGAGCTGGCGGAGTTATTTGGCCCAGATGCGCCCATCATTGCCGACTTCTGTCGCGAGCATACGGTACGTGGCTCGCAGACCATCCTTCTAATGCTACTGGGACATGGCTTCGAGGGTGATTTGGACAAGGCCATGTCGGGTCGTCCTCACGGACCTGATGGCAAGCCGCTACCCCTCGGCGATTTTTCCGAGAGGTCCCGTGAGTTGGCACAGAAGCTGGCGGATACCCTGGAGAAGCAGGCCGCCAAGCGTGCCGAGAAGGCTAAGAAGTCTACCAGCTCGCAGCAGTAGATAGTCGCCGTAGTAGTTTCCTGGAGCTTGTGTAAAAACTTGTTCCCTTCGTCGTTTTGTCGTCTTGTAATGAATATTGGCCTAGGAGCCTCTAATGATATTTCCTTTGCCCATTTTCCTTGAGAGTTTTTACTTCTTCAATCCAGCCCCCGAGCCCTTTTGTGGAGCTGGGGCGAGAGTACCTTTTCCGGTGCCGACTTCAACGTTTTTTCTTACGTTTCCTTGCTTTGCTTTGCTTTGTGGGCAGGCTAATCTTGCCAGTATGCCTCCATCCACTGCGGTTGTACTCGACCAAGCCCTCGGCTCCGAATCCGTTGCCACGGCCCCTGGCACCCGCGATCCTGACGAGTATCGGTACTCAGTGCTGCAGACCCGATGTGGTAGATTGGAGCGGGACTTACGAGCTACCCAAGGTGTCCTGGACATTTTGCGGTCAAAACAACCTCGACCCGCTGAGCGAGAGGCTTATTTGCTTGAGGAGTTAGAGAAGGCAAACTCCAATCTGCTCTGTAAGTTATCAGAAGCTCCCAAGCCGTCAAGTTATCGATTTCTTCGTGTGTTCAGTTGTTATCCTCTTTTGACAGGTGCTCAACTGGATGCTCGGGCTGAAGCCGACCGAGTGAACGGCCGACTCCGGCGTGTTGCTGAGATCATAGGGCGAGACACCACCTCCTTCTGGTCTGACAGCGCTCGGGGTCGCGTTCTGGCTTTGCTGCAGGACCGCGTGCAGCAGGTGGTTTCCTTTATTGGGTCCTACAAGTCTGCATTGTCGTTGGTACACAAAGCTCTGTTTCCCCTGGACGAGCTGCCGCGAGGACTTGGTGCTCTCCTAGCGAGGTTCCGCAATGGCGAGGCTGCGCAAGAGTTTGTTCGCGCCCAACTGGTCAGTGGCACAATCTATGTCTTGGCGTTTGTGCGCAGACGACACCCATACATGTGCCTGACAGGGATAGATGAAGTTCCTCCACGACCTGACGGCGCACCTACGCCGATGGAGCACCATTACCGGGATGTGGAGGGCGTGGCTATTGGCTTGATCGACAAACTGGAGCATGATACTGAGTTGCAGCTTGATCATGTGATTTTACAGGTTCCAAAAACAGAGCCGAAGGACTAGCTCCACCTTTGTGCGAGTACTTTGTAAAATGTAAATGGTTTGTTCGTAAATGCAGTATGTGTCGATTCTTTAGCTCATTGAGTTGTTCTGTTGTTCTTTGGCAGTGCAGCCCCCAAGTATCGGGTGCCAATCTGAATTTTATTTTCGTTGGCCTATACAACGCAGCCCCCGAGTATCGGGTGTCGCGGAGGCGATTATCTTTGTTGGGTTAACCTCAACGGTGTAGCCCCGAGCATCGGGTGGCACTCCGAAGTTTATTTTAGTTGGCCTATACAACGCAGCCCCCGACTATCGGGTGCCACGAAGGCGAGTATTTTTTTTTGTGCGGCATATCAACTCCGAAGATAGAGGAACATTGCACTTTTGTTGAAGGAGACATAGTCTCAATGATTACATCGGTGACTGAATAGCCTTATTGTCAGTTGTGCTACTCATAGAAGCGTCGTAGATGTGCAGCGTTCCACAGATTGTGCGAGAGCTCTCCGTTTCTTAGATTCTTCAGGCGGTACGCTCCTCCGCCGATGACTTCAGCAATGATGAAAGGTCCCTACCATGGGGAGGCGAGTTTGTGCACCTTCTTTTGCTTGAGCCGGAGCACTAGGTCACCTTCCACAAATGACCTGGTGCACAGTCGATGACTATGGTAGTTGCGCAGGCTTTGCTGGTATGTTGCCGTGCGGGCGAGTGCGATGTCTCGCGCCTCATCCAGCAAGTCGAAGTCGTCTTCGAGCGTTTCGTTGGCGTTGTTCTCATCGTATGCTACAACACGAGGTGCATCGAAACGCAGGTCGTGAGGTTGGACTGCTTCTACTCCGTACACCATAAAGAATGGGGTGTATTGGGTTGATCTGTTAGGCGTGGTGCGCAGACTCCATAGGACAGAGGGTAGCTCCTCCACCCAGGCACCCGTCGCGCGCTTGAGTGGCACGAAAAGGCGCTTTTTGACACCGCTACAGATGAGGCCGTTCGCCTTCTCACCTGTCCATTGGACTGTGGATGGGCGATCGAGGCGTAGTTGAGCTTGATGCCTTGTTTCTTTGCAGAAGTCTTGGAACTCCTCGGCGGTGAAGTTTGTCCCATTATCAGTGATGATGCTATGTGTCACACCGAAACGGAATATGATGGATCTGATGAAGTTGACGGTAGTTGTGGCCGTTGCGTTTGTAATTGGTACAGCCTCTATCCACTTTGTAAATTTGTCGACGGCCACCAGGAGGTGGGTGTGCCCGCCACGAGCAGATTTCCTTAGTGGTCCCACCATATCAAGCCCCCACTGGGCAAACGGCCAGGCGAGAGGATTTGTCTTTAACTCTGAAGCGGGCGCGTGAGGCTTGGTGGCGAACTTCTGGCAGTCGATGCATCGCCTGACGATGTCCTCGTCGTCGTGGAGTGTAGAACCCAGCACGCAGGGCCTTGGCAACTAAGGCCCAGCTGCTGGCGTGATGTCCACATGTGTCGGCGTGGATCTCAAGTAGAATAGCCTTGCCATCTTCGGGTGCGATGCACCTCTGGAGGATGCCTGATATGCTTCGCTTGTAAAGTTCTCCATTGATTATCGTGAATGCTTTGGCACGGCGGGTGATACACCGTGCTTCGACTGTGTCTTCTCGAAGCTCTTGACGTAGCATGTACGCCAGGAATGATTACGTCCATATAGGCTCGACGAGGAACACTTCAACTAGACGGTTTGCTGAGTCGAGCGCCTCGGAGCTCGAGACGCCAGTCTCGAGTGTCGCGAGTGCTGGTGTAGAGGGAGCCGCAGGTCGCGCAACCTTGATCGACCTTTTGTTTATCTTTTCCAAGAAGACCTCGGGGGGTACCTTAGTTTTCATGGACCCGATGTTTGCTAAGGTGTCCGCCTCTTCGTTGCTGGCGTGCCCAACGTGACGGAGTTCGCAACCATCAAAGTTGCCCTCCATGATGTTGTATAGGTTCCTGTAGGCAATCATGTTGTCTGTTGCGGCGTCACACTCCTTCATGGTCTGCTACACGACCAAGCTGGAGTCGCCGTAGATCATTAGGCGGTCAGCGTCGCACTCCTTGGCCATCTTCATCCCATGTATTAGATCCTCATATTCGGCTTCGTTGTTGGATGGTTTCTCAAAGTCCATCTGCAAGACATAGCGCAGCTTGTCACCTTTCGGTGATATGAGGATAATACCTGCGCCTGCTCCCTCGTTCCTCTTCGAGCCGTCGAAGTACATGGTCCAGGAGCTCGATGTATCAGGTACCGAAGGCAGCTGCATCTCCATCCACTCGGTGGTGAAGTCAGGTAGGACCTGTGCCTTGATCGATGTTGGGTGTTTGTATGTTAGGTCCAAAGGACCTAATTCGATACTCCATTTGGCTACCCTGTCGGTTGCCTTGGAGTTGTTCAGGATGTCTGCAAGTGGTGCCCCACTCACCACCGTGATCGGGTGCTCTTGGAAGTAATGTGCCACCTTGCGTGAAGACATGAATACGCCATAAGCAAGCTTCTGGTAGTGGGGGTATCTTTGCTTGGAGAGAGAGACAGGACCTCGTTGAGGTAATATATAGGCCTATGCACTCCATGGGCTCTTCCTTCCTCTGCGCGCTCAACCACCAGTACTGTACTAACCACCCGGTTCGTGGCAGCTATGTAGAGGTATAGTGGCTCCTTCTCCCGAGGAGCTAACAGGATTGGTGGGGTCAACAACGTGCGCTTGAGGTTGATGAATGCTTCTTGAGCTTCTGGAGTCTACTCGAACCGATCTGTCTTCTTCATCAGCTGATAAAACGGAAGCGCCTTTTCACCCAGCTTGCTGATGAATCGACTGAGTGCAGCTATTCGTCCGGAGAGTTGCTAGACCTCCCGAAGCTTAGAGGGTTCCGGCATCTTCAGGAGCGCCTGTATCTTCTCCAGATTTGCTTCGATACCACGTGCAGATACGAGGTACCCTAATAATTGCCCGGTCGAAACGCCAAACATGCACTTCGTTGGGTTGAGCTTGATGTTGTACTTCTTGAGCGCGGCGAAGGTCTCGCGCATGTCGTCAAGGAGCGTTGCTTCTTTCTTGGTCTTGATGACTATATCGTCAACATAGACTTGGACGTTTCGCCCAATTTGCTTTTTGAGGCAGTTTTGCATCATGCGCTGGTAGGTGGCACCCGCGTTCTTGATCCCGAAAGGCATTGTTGTATAACAGTAGACGCCAAAAGGAATGATGAATGATGTTTTGTCTTCATCTTCTTTCTTCATCCGGATCTGGTTGTAGCCTGAATAGGCATCCAGGAAGGAGAGGCGCTCGCAGCCTACCGTTGAGTCGACAATTTGGTCGATACGCGACAGGGGGAAATGATCCTTTGGACAACACTTGTTTAACGAAGTGAAGTCGACACACATGCGGAGTATGTCTGTATTTTTCTTTGGCACCAGGACAGGGTTAGCTACCCAGTCTGACTTCTTGATTTCTCGGATGAACTTGGCCGCCAGGAGCCTATCAATTTATTGCTTGATGTCAAGACGCTTCGGCTCGACGAAGCAGCGCATAGTTTGCTTGACGGGTCTTGCATTAGGCAAGATCTGGAGTGCGTGCTCAGCGAATTCCCTGGGTATACCCGGCATGTCAGCTGGACACCAAGCGAATATATCCCAGTTCTCACGCAGGAACTAGACGAGCGCGCTTTCCTACGCAGGAGGTAGGCTCGTCGAGACGAGGGTCGCCTTCTTGGGATCAGTTGGGTGTATCTGATGTGCCCTTGTGTCGTTGGTTGCGTTGAAAGCCGACTCGGGTGGTGATTTTTTGCCCTCAGGGAATAGGGTACGATCGTTGGTGAGCGACAGCTCCTGGAGCTGCTCCTGGGCCCCAAACGATTTAGAGATCTTATTGAACTTGAGGTCGCACTCGTCGGACCGCTCGAAGTCTCCATTGACGGTGATGGTCCCGTAAGGTCCTGGCATCTTGAGCTTGAGGTAAGCATAGTGCGGGATTGCCATAAATTTGGCATATGCTGGTCGTCCAAGGATGACATGGTACTGCGACTTCCAGTCCACCACCTCGAACTCTATCTTCTCCTTCATGAAGTTTGTTGGCTCACCGAAGATGACATCGAGTGTGATCGTGCCCAGGGGGTAAACCGGCCGTCCTGGTACTATTCCGTGGAAGGTGTTAATCGACGGCGCGAGGTTGGTTGTTAATATGTTCATCCCGCGCAACGTGTCGGCGAACATGATGTTGATGCCGCTGCCACCATCCATGAAGACGTGGCTCATCGCGAAGCCGCCAATCTGGGCGTCGTGGACAATGGCTGTGTGCCCTGGCCGTGGCACCTGCGGTGGATGGTCCTCATGAGAGTAAACGATGCTTGCGTGGGACCACCTAAGGTATTCCGGCAGCGCTGGTGGTGACTTGACGGCGAGGTGCACCTGCCTCGTTATGAGATTCTGATCCCGGTTGGAAGGACGTCCTTTCTGTATCATGAACATGCGCCCGATAGGTTTCGGGTAAGCTTCTTCGCCTGCTTGGGGTTCCTCGACGCGTGGCTGGAGCTGGATGGCTCCCGCCATATGTCTTGATGGAGGCAGGGCTGGAGGAGGTGGCGCTCCAATGGCTGGCGCACCTGGGACGACTTGCGCCTACCGCTGAAGGAGGCGTGCATACTGCGCTTGCAGATCTTGAAAGCTCTCACAATCCTTCAGGAGGTGAGAGGATGTAAGGTTGCCGTGCTCATCCCTGAAGATGTGAAATCTGCAGGCTCCTTGAAGAGTAGGAGGAGGACGTGGCACTCGTCCATTGCGTGGCTGCCGTGGGTGCCACTCTTGCTTAATGTTCTTGTTGTCCTTGTAACCGGTTGTTCGGCTACCGCTTTCATAACGACTGCCGTCATGATTTCTTTGCTCGCGGCTGTCGGGAAAACCCGCCGCCATGAGTTCTGCGCCTTCGGTGTCGTCGTATGCTCGCGACTTCCGCTTGCGGCGGCAATCGTTTTTGCGGAAACTCCAAGGACCTTGGTCGCCGGCCTCTACAGGTGTGCCTCTGCGCTCGTTGCGTATAGAATCTTCTCCGTCTTCCCACTCATTAGCAATCTGCATGAGGTGGGCGATGGTATTTGGTTTAACTCTTCTGAGTGCTTCTTTCAGCTCGAGTCGATAGACGCCTCGGGTGAACGCGTATATCGCGTTTTCTTCTGAGATCCTCTCTACTGAGTTACGGAGAAGAGTCCACCGCTAGATATACTCGCACAGCGTCTCGTCTGAACGCTGCTTGCAGGCTCGGAGTTCCTCGAACGAAGCAGGCCGTTTGCATGTGCCGACGAAGTTGCAAACGAAGTCCTCGCTGAAATCTTCCCAGCAGGTGTATGCTCCCCGCGGCAAGCTTTTGAGCCAGGCTCGGGCTGACCCTGAGAGCATAAGCTGTATGTATTGCATGGTTGTGGACGTAGAACCTCTCTGGCAAGTTACTGCCGTGAGGTAGTCCTCCAGCCAGGCGGTGGGTTCTTGCAGACCATCGTACTTTGGCGTTTCAGAGGTTAGTCTGAATCCCTTTGGCATTTTTGCTTCTCGGATGCGGCGACTGAAGCACAATGCGCCGCAGGGTTCGAACTCTTCTTCAGAGTCTGAATCGTCGCTGCTTGCCTCGCGGGCAGCCCGTATCGAGCGGTTCCTATTAACCTTGCTTTGCGTGATGACGTTGCGTGCGTCTTCACCTTCCGCGAGATGATATCGATCTTCTCGTCCGTGAGTTGCGCGGTGCCTTCGATCGCGGGTGACGCGGTTTTCTCGGTCATGAGCGGCACACTCGTTGTTTACGCAGGTGATGCGATCCTCCTGATCGCGAGCAACGTGGTCGCCAAGTTGGCGGGTGATATCCCACAAGTATAGGGGATCGCAGTAGCCTTCGTGGGTAGTATAACCCAATTTATTGATTCGACACAAGGGGAGCCAAAGAATACCTAAAGGTCTTCGTAGCTGAGTTGTCAATTCAGCCACACCTGGAGAAGCACAAGTAACACAAGAGGGGTGAAAGTAGCAGTGATTTGAAAGCAGTAGTAAAAGTAACACGGAAGCAATGATGGTGAAAGATGGACCAGGGCCGAAGGGTTTGAAAGTGCATGGTTGATCCCATGCATGGTTTTGGTAATTAATGACAATCTCTATGGACTAATATTTGCTTTGAGCTCTATGTGTAGGTTGTCCTTTAGCTTGTGTCAAGATCATTTGTTGATCAAGGCCAAGCTTGCTTGTCTCCATTGGTTGGAGTCAAGGTCAAGGTAGAAGATCATTTGTTGATCAAGGCCAAGCTTGTCTCCATGTGTTGGAGTCAAGCTCAAGGGAAGAAAAGGTTGGGTTGATCAAGGCTTTGTGCAGGTTGATCAACTCTCAAGTTCAAGTGAAGATATGCAGAAGAGTGCTCTCCCCATCTTGGTGTATGGGGGAGCGTCATGTGATTCTTCACCAAGCGAAGCGCAATCAAGAAAGGTGGTTTGTCTTGAGGAGATGAAGATCGTCTTCATCGACCTCAAGTGGATTAATGCGCAAGGCAAAGGTATGATCTTGGTAGGGTTTCTATTTTACCGGTCTCATGTTGTTTAGTGAGAGACCAGGTTATAGGATAGATACCGTACTATCAAGAGGGGCTCTCGACCGAGTATCGTGATCGTATCGTTCGTGGAGAGCTCAAACCTTTGCATCCATGCAATCATCTTTATTGGGTCTTATTTGGCTTTTATCCATGTGATAATATAGAGCTTGTGTTCATCTCCATACCAAGCTCTAGTTCATAAAAAACGGATCTCATGAATATCTTCTTGCGTTTTTGATTTCGGAGGTTTTATCGGTTTGTCTCTTCTACGAGAGGTCAAACTCTCTCCTTATGATTTCCTCCTCACATGATAGACTATGATGTGTATATGCATGATCTTGTAGGGCTTGTGTTTATCTTTGAAACAAGCCCAAGATCATAGAAAATGGAGTCTTGATGAAAAGCTTGTGCGTTTTCGGTGTTGGAGATTTTGCCGGTTCATCCGCTTGGAAAGGTCTCACCATTCCATCCCTCCGCACAATCTCCTTTGCTTGTTTTCATATTTTCAGTTTTTGTAGGGTAAGCTCTTGTCGTCCTCTTTCCAACAAAATTGGATTCACTCGATTCGGAGCTTCCACGCAAAAGTTATTCAGTTTCAGGGTTTGCCTGTTTTTTCTCTGCTGGCCGGAAGTACCGGTCCCTGGACCGGTACTACCGCTGGGCACTTCCGGTGCCCAGTTCCGGACCCACTGCCGCTTATTTTCCCCAGGTACTGGAACCTTGAGTTCCCCCGAAATTTGGACCGGAAGTAGAACCGGAAGTACCGGGCCACCGGAAGTACCGGTGACCGTGGCGGTACTTCCGCTCTCTACTTCCGGTGGAAATTTCCGGAGGAACTTCCGCTTATTTTTTCAGGTACTGGATGTCTCGGGTCTCCTATTTGTTTGACCGGAAGTAGCCCCGGTACTACCGCTATACCGGAAGTACCGGTCCTTCTTCCGGTACTACCGACCTCGCGGGTTTTCTTCTCTTGCCGTTGGAAGGCTGTTTTGGGTGGGCCAGAAGTACCGCCCTTTGGGCCGGTACTACCGGTCCTGCGGGTTTGTTTCCTCCTGTGTACCGTTGGGGGGCTGCCTTATGTAGGGCGGTAGTACCGCCCCTTGGGCCGGTACTACCGGTCCTACGGGAATCTGAGCCCAACGGCCAGATTTCCCAGGGCACCTATTTAAATGGGTTTTCTTCCCCAACGGTTCAAGGGATCTTTGTGAACCTTTTGCTCTCTCTCTCCTCCATTATTGCACATCTTTGAGAGCTTGATTCCTCCACTTCCCTCCTATGATTCTTGCCCATCTTTAGGGAAACAAGAGAGGAGATCTAGATCTACCATTCCACCAATCCATTCCTTCTCTAAGTGAGAGGAACCTAGTAGATCTAGACTTTGGAGTTCTTAGTGTTTCTCTTTGTTCTTCCTCTTAAATCCCTCCATAGCATTAGTTGCTTTGGTTGGATTTTGGGGTGAAGGACTCGACCACTTAGTGTGTTCTTGCCTTTTGCATTTGGTGCATAGGTTTGAGTTCCCCACGGTGATACGTGGGATTGAAGGTTGAGAAGCTTGTTACTCTTGGGTGCATTGTGTTCCCAAGAGCTTGTTGCCTCTTGGGTGCATTGTGTACCCTAGACGGTTGGAGGTGCCGCGAAGTCTTCGCTTGTGGAGCTTCGGCACGAGTTTGGGAGCTCCCAATTGAGTTGTGGGTGTGTGCCCCAAGAAGAGTTGTAAAGGGCTCCGGAATCCGCCTTGAAGGATTCCGATAGTGGAAGGTGAACCAATCCCTTGGGTGAGGTTCATCCGAGAATAGGGTGAGGCCTTTGTGGCATCTTGAGTAGGCCTTTTGTGGCGAGCTCACACCCCTCCAACGAGACGTACTCCCTTAACAAGGAGGAACTCGGGAATAAATCTTCGTCTCCGCGTGCCTCGGTTATTTCTATACCCGAGCTTTTACTTATGCACTTTACATTGTGATAGCCTTCGTGCTTGATGTTTATATTTAGCTATCACCTTGTTGCTTGCCTTGTTTAGCATAAGTTGTTGGTGCACTTTAGGTAAACCTAGAATTTTAGGTTGTTGGCTTGTTAATTTAAACACCTAGTTTTATTCCGCAATTATCAAGCCCCTAAATAGAAAAAGTTTTAATCGCCTATTCACCCCCCCCTCTAGGCGACATCTCGGGCATAGTTGTTCTTTCAGGGTTCACTAGTGGCGTCTCTCCATAAAAATGCATATGATGGGTAAACAAATTACAGCTAGGCAATTGACAAGATTATGACACAAACTTAATCTAGTTATAACAAAGTGTTTATGGTAATATTCATGTAGGCATCACGACAAAGAACAAAGACTGCTGAATCCAACTGCATCTTTGTCTAAAAAGTCCAATGTGGGATCGCTATCCAGCCTGTCACCCATCGGTATTAAGTTGCAAGAAACAGACATTTGCATTAAGTAAAGCGCATGAAGTAAGCAATATTAAATATCAAAATAGACTTTAACACCGCTGTTTTACCCTTAGTAGCAACAGCACACCCTCGCCCTTAGACGTTTCTGTCACTCGTGCCCAGGAACAAAAGGGGGCATGAACCCACTATCTAGCATAAATACCCTCTCTTGGAGATCTAAACAGTTAATGCATAAAAGGACTGCAACTTAAAATAAGTGGGAGAGGCCACAACACACGCGCTCTCACAACTAGTGATTACACGTCTATATGATTGGAACGTTAGCAAGCATCCGCAACTACTAAGAATTCATTAAGGCAAAGCCCAACCATAGCATTAACAAACATAAAAGGTCCTCCTTCATCCCATACATCTCAAGATCTAACTCGGGGCTTTAGGTTTCTGTCACTCCGGCAAACCCAACCATTAGATCTATCAACATACAACAAACCCTAATATGGGATTCCATTAACCATTAGATCGGAGAGCATGCAAGAACATAAATTAACATATGCACAATCTGATCATAACTTCATAATCCATCGGATCCCAGCAAACACATCACATAGCATTACAATAGTCGATCTTGATCATGATAGGCAGCTAACAAGATCATAAACATGAAGGAACAAGGGAGAGACACTATCAACTAGCTACTGACATGACCCATAGTCCATGGGGGAACTACTCACGACACATCTCGGAGGCACCGGTGGCGGTGAAGATGGCTCCGGGGGCCGATCCCCATCCCGGCAGGGTGCCGGAACAGGAGCAATCTGACCCCCAAAACTTGTCGGCGGAGCTCTGTATCGTATTTGGGAAAATCCTTCGGGGATTAGGGTTTTTGCGTCGGGGGTGATTTATACGCCAAAGGGCGTCGCGAGGGGATATCCGAAGGGCGCAGGAGGGTCTCGGCCGCGACCCCCCTGTCACCCGCGTGGGGAGGCCGCCCCTGCCCTGTGGGCCTCCCCTAGGGTCGCCCTTCTGGCTCCCTTCCTCATTTCTTTAATTAAAAATCGTCGTAAATTTTCGTCCAATTCCGAGAATATTTCCAGAATTAACTTTCTGCAACAAAAACAGGGAACTGGCATTGGGCATCTTGTCAATAGGTTAGTCCAATAAAATGCGTTGAAATGATATAATGTAGCATAAACATGTAATAATGGTAGGAATAAAGCATGGCATGATAAAAAATTATAGATACGTTTGACACGTATCAGCGGGTTCGTGGTTCATGCCGTGGGCTTTGTTGACGCCGTGGAGGCGCATTGTTGATAGCCGCTGCACCCGCGGCTGGTTGTGGTGGTTCTTCTGGTATCAGCTCTGCACCTGCCATGCTGACGAACTTGATTTGCTGACGGTGTAAAGCCGCCCGAGGGTCGTTCTCCGGAGGTTGTGTCACTTGCAGGTACGTGGCTACCGACATGAGAGCGTCGGTAGCTGTTTTGGGGATTCGTACCCCCCCCCCATCCAGAGACATGAACGAGTTCTCCAGGTTGCGCGTGACATTAGTCCTTGCATCCTCAGGCATACGCAAGTAGCGAGTCTGGTTGCGAGGGGGTTGGGATCATCCCGATGATTGGACGGATAAATCCACCCACCGTGCACTTGACAAACTGGTTTGCCTCTTCCTTTCCGCGAGTACTCTCTTCTGCTCCTTCAGTTTAATGCTTTCCTGCCATAGCAGGTACCGGTAGCACTGCAGGTCTTCAGCCGTGGCGTCCTCCGCCGGAGCACCGGCCGCTACAGCTTTTATCGCCTTTTCACCCATGGCTTGGGTGATATGCAGCTGGGTTCGTCCGTTCTGCAGAGTAACTGTGAACGGGTATACGCGTTGCTCAGGTGGTGGGGCGCTTGGTGATGCCGCCGTTATGACGGCCGTTCCCGCGGCTGGTCCCGCGGGTACTTTCATGTACACTTGCATGGGAGGGATGCGCGGAACCTCCTATGGATCCGAGTCGTCTTCAAAAACGAACTCGAAGGTTGCTTGGGTCCCGCCGACGAAGTATACAGGGCTCGATGGCGGAGTCGATGAAGCATAGGGTATGACTGCCAGCTCAGTCGTGCGCGCGAGGTTGGTGGTTGGCGATGAGCATCGCGGTGTCGCAGTCGAAAACGACGAGATCTCATCGAGCGATTCGCTCGAGAGTTCATTGTCAGAGGACATGGCGGATGCCGATGCAACCGATGACGGGGCGGATTCCGCCGCATCAGTCTATGAAGTAGCGGGTGCTGTTGCCGCGAAGCGCGGTGCGTCCGTGAGGCGGAGCGTGCCCCACTTGTTGACGAAGAAGCGTAATTCGTCGAAACTCACATCCACACCCGTGTGTAGATCCACGAAATCCGGAAGCGTGACCGACAAGTGCGGGCTGAATCCCAGAGAGCCGAAGAAGATTGGCGATTACAGAGCCGGCGAGTTGCCGATTGTTGCTGATGAAGCCGCCGAATCCGTAGATCCAACACCAGTCTTTCCCACAGACGACGCCAATTGACGTGGGGTTACCACGCCAAATCCCTCGGAGGTCATCCTTGGAATTCGTGAAGAGGAGAAGAAGATGGTGGTGTTGGTGAATTCGTTGGCTGACAATTAAGATTTACCCAGGTTCAGGCCCCCGAAGGTAAAAGCCCTACGTCCTGCTTGTCTGGTATAGATCGAGATTGCTTACAGGTGTTACAATGGCGAGATCGGATACCGATCTCGCTAGGGTTTCTGGTGGCAAGTATGAGCATGTCCCATGTGGGTAGCCCTCTGAAAGAACAAACAATGCCCGAGATGTCGCCTAGAGGGGGGTGAATAGGCGATTAAAACTTTTTCTAATTAGGGGCTTGATAATTGCGGAATAAAACTATGTGTTTAAATTAACAAGCCAACAACCTAATATGCTAGGGTTACCTATGTGCACTAACAACTTATGCTAAGCAATTCAAGCAACAAGGAGATAGCAAGATATGAACTTCAAGCACGAAGGCTATCACAATGTAAATTGCATAAGTAAAGCTCGGGTATAGAAATAACCGAGGCACGCGGAGACGAGGATGTATTCCCGAGTTCCTCCTTGTTAAGGGAGTACGTCTCGTTGGAGGGGTGTGAGCTCGCCACAAGAGGCCTACTCAAGACGCCACGAAGGCCTCACCCTATTCTCCGATGAACCTCACCCAAGGGATTGGTTCACCTTCCACTATCGGAATCCTTCGAGGCGGATTCCGGAGCCCTTTACAACTTCTCTTGGGGCACACACCCACAACTCAATTGGGGGCTCCCAAACTCGTGCCGAAGCTTCACAAGCGAAGTCTTCGCGGCACCTCCAAACCGTCTAGGGTACACAATGCACCCAAGAGGCAACAAGCTCTTGGGAACACAATGCACCCAAGAGTAACAAGCTTATCAACGTCGATCTTCACGTATCACCGTAGGGAGAGCAACCCAATGCAACAAATGCAAAAGGCAAGAGCACACAAAGTGGTCAAGTCCTTCACTCCGAAATCCAACCAAAGCAACTAATGCTATGGAGGGATTTGAGAGGAAGAACAAAGGGAAGAACACAAAGCAACCCTAAATCTAGATCCACTAAGTTCCCCTCACTTAGAGGAGGATTTGATTGGTGGAATGGTAGATCTAGATCTCCTCTCTTGTTTCCCTAAAGATGGGCAAGAATCATTGGAGGGAAGTGGAGGAATCAAGCTCTCAAAGATGTGCAACAATGGAGGAGAGAGAGAGCAAAAGGTTCACCAAGATCCATTGAACCGTTGGGGAAGAAAACCCATTTAAATAGGAGCCTTGGGAATCTGGCCGTTGGGCACAAAATCCCGCAGGGCCGGTAGTACCGGCCCAAGGGGCGGTACTACCGCTCCAAGCAAAACTGCCCCAACGGCTCACTTCAGAGAAGAAAACCCGCAGGACCGGAAGTACCGCGGCGGGGGCCGGTACTTCCGGTGGGCCGGTAGTTCCGGGCCCACTTCCGGTCCAAAAGTTGGGAGACCCCGAGAAGTCCAGTGCCTGAAAAAATAAGCGGAAGTTCCTCCGGAACTTTCCACCGGAAGTAGGAGCGGAAGTACCGCTGTGGCCACCGGTACTTCCGGTGGCCCGGTACTACCGGTGCTACTTCCGGTGCAAAAATTCGGGGGAACCCAGGGAGTCCAGTACCCAGAAAAATAAGCGGCAGTAGGGCCGGAACTGGGCACCGGAAGTGCCCAGCGGTAGTACCGGTCCAGGGACCGGTACTTCCGGCCAGCAGAGAAAAACAGGCAAACCCTGAAACTGAATAACTTTTGCGTGGAAGCTCCGAATCGAGTGAATCCAATTTTGTTGGAAAGAGGACGACAAGAGCTTACCCTACAAAAACTGAAAATATGAAAACAAGCAAAGGAGATTGTGCGGAGGGATGGAATGGTGAGACCTTTCCAAGCGGATGAACCGGCAAAATCTCCAACACCGAAAACGCACAAGCTTTTCATCAAGACTCCATTTTCTATGATCTTGGGCTTGTTTCAAAGATAAACACAAGCCCTACAAGATCATGCATATACACATCATAGTCTATCATGTGAGGAGGAAATCATAAGGAGAGAGTTTGACCTCTCGTAGAAGAGACAAACCGATAAAACCTCCGAAATCAAAAACGCAAGAAGATATTCATGAGATCCGTTTTTGATGAACTAGAGCTTGGTATGGAGATGAACACAAGCTCTATATTCTCACATGGATAAAAGCCAAATAAGAACCAATAAAGATGATTGCATGGATGCAAAGGTTTGAGCTCTCCACAAACGATACGATCACGATACTCGGTCGAGAGCCCCTCTTTATAGTACGGCTATCTATTCTATAATCCGGTCTCTCACTAAACAACATGAGACCGGTAAAATAAAAGCCCTACCAAGATCATACCTTTGCCTTGCGCATTAATCCACTTGAGATCGATGGAGACGATCTTCATCTCCTCAAGGCGAACCATCTTCTTGATTGCGCTTCGCTTGGTGAAGAATCACATGACGCTCCCCCATACACCAAGATGGGGAGAGCACTCTTCGGCATATCTTCACATGAACTTGAGAGTTGATCAACCCGCACAAAGTCTTGATCAACCCAACACTTTTCTTCCCTTGAGCTTGACTCCAACAAATGGAGATCAAGCAAAGCACCTTGACTCCAACACATGGAGACAAGCTTGGCCTTGATCAACAAATGATCTTGACACAAGCTAAAGGACAACCTACACATAGAGCTCAAAGCAAATATTAGTCCATAGAGATTGTCATTAATTACCAAAACCATGCATGGGATCAACCATGCACTTTCAATCTCCCCCATTTTGGTAATTGATGACAATCCCGTTTAAGAGGGTTTAAATAAAGAATAAAGCAACCTTGCATGACAAACAAGCAAGGATGCAAAGCGCATTAAAGGCAAATGCAACAAAAGCATAAAACCCAAATTCCCTTAAACCCTCTAAACTTCTCCCCCATTGGCATCGATTGCCGAAATGGGAAGAAAAATTTAGAGAGCCAATATAATATGAGTTCCTCCATAGAGGTGTGCATTTCTCAATATATGAGTGAAATCAAATGCACTTATTCATTGACGAATAATTAGAGGAAATCAAACTATATTGAGGATCCAAAGATTGCAAAAAGATGAAAACATTTTAAACATCTCCACAAAGGAGGAAAGCAATCAAAACGATCCAAGGCGAGAGTTCTAAATAAAACCGGAGAAGCTCCCCAATGTTCATGCACAAATGAGGAGTGCACAAATATGGAATCCTCACTCCCCCAAAATCATCTAGAACACTCAACAAGTGCAATTGTGCATAATGCAAAAGCAAATCATAGCACTTGCACCAAAGATGTGGTTGAGCCAAAAAAAAAGATACCAATTTTCAAAGATTCAACAAATGATAGGCCCAACCGAGATATAAAGATCTTTTAAAAGAATTATGTTCACATGCTTAGGGATACCAATTGGAAACTAAAACCAATTGAAAATGCCAAAAGCTAGTGAGAACATTTAGCCAATCAAAATCAACATGCTCACCATGGTAAGCATGAAGTCAAAGATCTTCAAAAATACATGAGTGTGCAAAGATACCAATAAACAATAAGACAAGCACTCATGAGACAAATTTGGAACCACCAAAGAATTATAGATGAAAAACAAGGTGGCTCAAAAGAAATAGGATACCAACTAAAAGATGACCTCTCTCATATGTATAGGTTTCTTATTAGACAAACCATTGAAGATATACATCCGTAAAGAAACATATACATACAAAATGATCCGGGAAAAGGATAACAAGGTATCCAAAAGGAAGTCATAAATATACAAATGAGATTGTTGCTTAAAAGCATAGCACATAGCTCAAATTTATCTCATTGTACATAAATGAACTTCAACTATATCAAATGCATCACACATATCACTAAGGGAACAAGAGATAGTGGAGATGCTTTGACCTAGGCAACAAGTATCACAAACAAATAATATCAATTGAAGAAACGGTTTTTGCAAATTCATCACACATATCACAAAGATATATTAAGTGAAGGAAATAGGCCAAAACCACAATAATTGCATATAAAAGTCTTTCATGCCAAGAGGCAACCTACACAAGGTTGGATACTAAAAGGTATGCATGGGATAGATACTTGTTACCGAGAAGACATTGGTGATGAAGATGATGAGAGTGGGTTTATCATCAAAGCTTGACTCCGACACTCACACGGTGAGAGCACCTTCCTTATGAATGAGGCAAACATCCAATGCATCTCCATTGTACCTAAAACACAATTAGAGTACAAAATGGTTCCCAAACTTATTGGGTTCCATAGTAGTTAGATCAACTACAATATATAGGAAACACTCCACATAAATATGTGCATATAGATATGACACTGAATTTCATGCACATCTTAGCCGATTTAGGATTCGGTGGAGTATCCCCTATATATTGGATCAAGAAAGACTACCATGCCATATAAAATATATATTAGTAAAAATGCATGCATAGACTTACAAGAACCAAACGTGATACAATTTGGACAAAACACCAAGTAAACTAAGAAGAGAGCACACCAAAGTGTGACACAAAAGGTTGTCCAAATTATATCAAAATCCAAATCAACACATGATTAAGGAAAAATCAAACCAACAAATGATTGATTCCAAAACACATCAACACATGAAGTGTGATATCAAAAGGAATCAAATCAACACAACAAATGATCGATAAGACACCAACTGAAAATAAGATACCAATTAAAACAAAAAAATATCAACTAGGAGAAAAGATACCAAGAAGAGGGTGATACTTGACCGAAATCAAGTAAAGTAAAATAGGGCGAAAGGTATCAAGACTCCCACAATAAATATTAATTGAAAAATATCTATGGAGGAGATATTAAATTCCAATTAATACCAATTGAAGGTACCAACACAAGATAAAGAATCAAAGGCCAATTGAAAGGATCAAAAAATGATAGATAGGTTAGTGTTCTAAATAAAAAGGAATGCTCCCCCAATATTCATGCATTATCTTTGATATTTGCATTTGAATACAAAATGCATGCACAAGGGATCATTACTTTCCATATTTTATTTAAAACACTAAACACTACCAATTGAAAAATAGGATCCATTCAAAAGGCGAGGTAGGCAATAGATAAGGCAAGTCAACGCAAGAGCCAATGTGAAGATGGTCTCCAAAATCCACCACAATTACTAGTATCACTTGTCAAGGACAAGGAGTATATGGAGAAATTTCTCGGTGGCATAAAGGAAAGATGTACAAGACCAACTTCACCACAAACTAGCAAATGGCAAAAGATAGGAATTAAAACACCATTTTTAAAGAGGGTTGTTGGTAGTTTCAATTATTCGAATCAACCGGCAAAGCCATGATTAGAATAAAAGGAAACAAATGGTTTCTCACATAATATATGGAAATGCATATTTAGAGAAAAACCACACCAAGCAAACCCAAGCAAACAAGAGCCAAGGGATAACCAAAAGGAAATTGGAACTTGTTTGAGCAAACATGCCACATAGGAAATAGATAATGTGCAATATCAAATCTAAGTGGCAAACCTCAAATGTTCACATTTTTATGGGATTGTAATATGCACATAGCTTATTACTCCCCCATAATGTGATGATTCATTTTATTTTTAAACAAGAGGCAAATAATACCAACAAGAGAAATTAATGGACATTGTAGAATTTGAATTTCTCATGAATATGACACACCACATAGTGACTAGATAAGATGAAATATCAAAACTAGGTGGTGTGCTTCATGTACAAACATTTTTAGGTTTGTGAGGTGCACTAAGCACATCACTCCCCCAAAATGGGATAGTCCATTAATATCTCAAAGAGCCAAATAAAATCCACACAAGATTCAATAAAGCTCAACACAACGTTACAAATACATGATATACAACTATCTAACATAACCTTGAATAACAAGACAAGAAATATAGAAGCATATCATATACAAGCACATGCTAGGAACTAGACTAACACATGCAAGGGAGCAAGCAACTTTCAATGAATATATGAATTAAATACATGTTACCGCAAAGAGGAAGCATTGGATATGAGATAGATATGTGATAATCCAATTGACTTGGCTTGAGAAATAAAACCATGAAGATCCCTTAATTCTTCAAAAATAGCCAAGTCTCCAATGTCCTCCACATCAACCTATTGATCAAGTTGAAGCTTGTTGGTCCCCAACCGAGTTGGGTCCTAAGAGGTTAGTCACAATAGGTTTGGAAACCCAAATGGTGCATTTCTTGACACCACTTTGAGCTCCCACATACTTGGCAAACACATTGCCAACTCTATCCTTCCCAAGAGAATAAACATCATCAATTATGATAGGGTTGGATGGGGTACCGTTAGTGCATGAAGAAGCAAAATGACCTTTGCCACGGCAAAGGTAGCAACACCGACTCTTCTTCTTCTTAATAGGCTCCTCAACTTGAGGAGCGTTGACTTGAGTCTTCTTAGGAGGTGGTCTTTGTTCAACCCGTGGTTGGGCACGAGATTGAACAAGAGGCCGCTTCCCTAGTTGCTTCTCACTAAGCGTCTTCTTCTTCATAGGGCAATCCCGAACGTGGTGCCCTTCAACCTTGCACTTGAAGCAAGTGATCTTGGCCGGATTCTTGACTTGAACTTGGCCCTTCTTCTTCTTCTCAACCTTGGACTTGTTCTTGATGTTGGAGTTGAATCCAAGTCCACTCTTGTCATTTGGGGATTGTTGCACACTCAACATGTTGTCAAGTGCCCACTTCCCCTCATGACGCTTTTCCAAGCCTTTCTTCAAAGAAGTGGCTTGGGCCTTGAGCTCTCCTCTTTTCTCTACATGGTTAATGACAACACAAGAACTAGAGGAGGTAGATGCATCATTGTTAGAGCAACAAGGCAAAGCAAGTAATTCATCACATGATGTACCAACATTTTTAGTGGATGAACTACTAGGACTAGCACATGGCAATAGAGCATTTTTAATTAAAGTTGTGCTAATATCCACATGAGGCTCACTTGATGTTACCTTTGTAGTGATGGCCTCATGAGCTAACTTAAGACAAGCATAGGAAGCAAGAAGTTCATCATTAGAGCTAGATAGCTTTTCATGATTTTCTTCCAACTTCCCATAGGATGCTAAAAGATCATCATTAGAGCTAGATAGCTTTTCATGACTTGCTTCCAACTTCTCATACTTGCTAGTTAGCAACTCAAGTTGAGCCCTTAGCTCAACATTCTCTTTCATAATAGATGCTTCACAAGAAGTGGAGTTAGTAGCACAAGCATCATTAATTTTAGGAATAGAAGAAGATAACTTGGCAAGCTCATCATTTAATCTAGCATTTTCATTTTTCGTGACTTTATATTTAGCATGAGCATGGTCACGTTCTTTAATGATTTTAGCAATTATTTCGTTATGAGACTCCTCGATAGAATTTAGTTTCTCCTCAAGAGAAGCACGAGTCCCTTGTTCTTCCTCAAGAGCATCTTCTAACGATGCTTTCTCCATAGCATCATCCCTTTCAATCTTACCCTTTTCTTCAAGGCTAGCTTGCAAAGCCTCAATAGTTTCCCCACGCTCAATAAAAGTGCTCATGATTTCAAAGAGGTTAGCTTGGGCACTAGTATTACTAGGAAGGGCTTTGAGAATCATTAGACCTTTATTTTGAAGAAGGGCATTAATTTTTTCAATATCATCTTCTTCATCATCATTATCATCATTATTATTATCATTGCTAGAAGAAGATTTAGCCATAAGGCAATAAGTGATGGATGAAGAAGAGCAATTAATTTTTGAACCACTCAAGTTCACATCTTGTTGCATAGCAAATTGGATTTCCTCTACATTATTGTTCATGCAAGAGTTAGAGGAGACACAAGCATTTTTATCATGGCAACAAGATAAAGCAAGCATATCATCATTAGATTTATCTAAGCAATTTTTGGATGATATACAAGGACTATCAACACTAGCATGTATGATATTTGGGGTGCTAGAAGAGTTTAAGTCCAAAGATGAAGCATTGCAACAAGATAGAGATAAATGATCATCAATAATGAGCTCACTATCAAGGTTGCAAAACCTATCACTACTCACCATCACATTAGTTTGTGGCTTACCACATTTTGGTGAAGTAGATGAAGACGAGAACTCGTCACGGCCGGAGGTGGAGGGAGAGCAATCATCCTCAATAGAGTTGGACACTCCATATTTATCTTGAAGCTTGGTCCAAAACTCATGAGCATCCCGGAGAGGCATGATTGACTCGAAAACTACAACACTCACAAATTTGCAGAACTCATTAGAAGCTAGAGCATCTAGATATAAGTTTTTCTCATCCTCTAAAGTCCTACTTTCGTAGTCCTTTGGAGGAGAAAAACCTATATCTAAGATACGCTCAATATTGGGGTCCAAGACCCGTAAGTGTTTAAGCATATGAGTTTTCCAAACATTAAAATTTGTGCCATTGAATATAAACATGGAATTGTGCACTAATCCTCTAAACGACATCATTACTCTCTAGGCGGTGAAGCCCAACAAGAGAGCCGAGGCTCTGATACCAATTGAAAGAACAAACAATGCCCGAGATGTCGCCTAGAGGGGGGGTGAATAGGCGATTAAAACTTTTTCTAATTAGGGGCTTGATAATTGCGGAATAAAACTATGTGTTTAAATTAACAAGCCAACAACCTAATATGCTAGGGTTACCTATGTGCACCAACAACTTATGCTAAGCAATTCAAGCAACAAGGAGATAGCAAGATATGAACTTCAAGCACGAAGGCTATCACAATGTAAATTGCATAAGTAAAGCTCGGGTATAGAAATAACCGAGGCACGCGGAGACGAGGATGTATTCCCGAGTTCCTCCTTGTTAAGGGAGTACGTCTCATTGGAGGGGTGTGAGCTCGCCACAAGAGGCCTACTCAAGACGCCACGAAGGCCTCACCCTATTCTCCGATGAACCTCACCCAAGGGATTGGTTCACCTTCCACTATCGGAATCCTTCGAGGCGGATTCCGGAGCCCTTTACAACTTCTCTTGGGGCACACACCCACAACTCAATTGGGGGCTCCCAAACTCGTGCCGAAGCTTCACAAGCGAAGTCTTCGCGGCACCTCCAAACCGTCTAGGGTACACAATGCACCCAAGAGGCAACAAGCTCTTGGGAACACAATGCACCCAAGAGTAACAAGCTTCTCAACGTCGATCTTCACGTATCACCGTAGGGAGAGCAACCCAATGCAACAAATGCAAAAGGCAAGAGCACACAAAGTGGTCAAGTCCTTCACTCCGAAATCCAACCAAAGCAACTAATGCTATGGAGGGATTTGAGAGGAAGAACAAAGGGAAGAACACAAAGCAACCCTAAATCTAGATCCACTAAGTTCCCCTCACTTAGAGGAGGATTTGATTGGTGGAATGGTAGATCTAGATCTCCTCTCTTGTTTCCCTAAAGATGGGCAAGAATCATTCGAGGGAAGTGGAGGAATCAAGCTCTCAAAGATGTGCAACAATGGAGGAGAGAGAGAGCAAAAGGTTCACCAAGATCCATTGAACCGTTGGGGAAGAAAACCCATTTAAATAGGAGCCCTGGGAATCTGGCCGTTGGGCACAAAATCCCGCAGGGCCGGTAGTACCGGCCCAAGGGGCGGTACTACCGCTCCAAGCAAAACTGCCCCAACGGCTCACTTCAGAGAAGAAAACCCGCAGGACCGGAAGTACCGCGGCGGGGGCCGGTACTTCCGGTGGGCCGGTAGTTCCGGGCCCACTTCCGGTCCAAAAGTTGGGAGACCCCGAGAAGTCCAGTGCCTGAAAAAATAAGCGGAAGTTCCTCCGGAACTTTCCACCGGAAGTAGGAGCGGAAGTACCGCTGTGGCCACCGGTACTTCCGGTGGCCCGGTACTACCGGTGCTACTTCCGGTGCAAAAATTCGGGGGAACCCAGGGAGTCCAGTACCCAGAAAAATAAGCGGCAGTAGGGCCGGAACTGGGCACCGGAAGTGCCCAGCGGTAGTACCGGTCCAGGGACCGGTACTTCCGGCCAGCAGAGAAAAACAGGCAAACCCTAAAACTGAATAACTTTTGCGTGGCAACTCCGAATCGAGTGAATCCAATTTTGTTGGAAAGAGGACGACAAGAGCTACCCTACAAAAAGTAAAAATATTGAAACCAAGCAATGGAGATTTTGCTAAAAAATGGAAGAGTGAAACCTTCTGCATAGATGAACCGGCAAAATCTCCAAAACCGAAAACGCACAAGTTTTTCATCAAGACTCCGTTTTCTATGATCTTGGGCTTGTTTCGAAGATAATCACAAGCCCTAGAAGATCATGCATATACACATCATAGTCTATCATGTGAGGAGGAAATCATAAGGAGAGAGTTTGACCTCTCGTAGAAGAGACAAACCGATAAAACCTCCGAAATAAAAAACGCAAGAAGATATTCATGAGATCCGTTTTTGATGAACTAGAGCTTGGTATGGAGATGAACACAAGCTCTATATTCTCACATGGATAAAAGCCAAATAAGAACCAATAAAGATGATTGCATGGATGCAAAGGTTTGAGCTCTCCACAAACGATACGATCACGATACTCGGTCGAGAGCCCCTCTTGATAGTACGGCTATCTATCCTATAATCCGGTCTCTCACTAAACAACATGAGATCGGTAAAATAAAAGCCCTACCAAGATCATACCTTTGCCTTGCACATTAATCCATTTGAGATCGATGGAGACGATCTTCATCTCCTCAAGGCGAACCATCTTCTTGATTGCGCTTCGCTTGGTGAAGAATCACATGACGCTCCCCCATACACCAAGATGGGGAGAGCACTCTTCGGCATATCTTCACATGAACTTGAGAGTTGATCAACCCGAACAAAGTCTTGATCAACCCAACACTTTTCTTCCCTTGAGCTTGACTCCAACAAATGGAGATCAAGCAAAGCACCTTGACTCCAACACATGGAGACAAGCTTGGCCTTGATCAACAAATGATCTTGACACAAGCTAAAGGACAACCTACACATAGAGCTCAAAGCAAATATTAGTCCATAGAGATTGTCATTAATTACCAAAACCATGCATGGGATCAACCATGCACTTTCACCCTCCCAGCTCATGTAAAACGAACAAGCTTGCTCAGGGAAATAGTTGATTTACGACTAGAATAGACCTAAACCTCAGGTTGATATCGATTTTGCGCAATGTTCAACAAAACAAGCATGATTTTTTCATAGAAAGTCCATTTACGACGTATAACCACTTAAGTTGTTTAGGAAAAAACATGTACATCCGAATTTTTGTTAAAAAAAACCATAGGCATGAACATGTTGTATAGACGAGAACACGATAGTCCAGATTTTTTTTTTTAAAACAAGATGCTCAAATAGAAAAGAGCGACATGTCAATAAAAAGCAAGATGCCCCGGGCGGTGTCGGTGTATCTCATTCTCATGTGACCAAAGGCATGACCGCATGAACATGTTGTATAGACGAGAACACGATACTCCGGATTTATTTTTTTAACCAGATGCTCAAACAGAAAAGAACGACATGTCAAAAAAAGCAAGACGCCCCCCGCCCGGCAATGCCTGCCGTATAATGCTCATGGAAAAAAATGCGTGGTCGGCAGGATTCGAACCTGCGCGGGCAAAGCCCACATGATTTCTAGTCATGCCCGATAACCACTCCGGCACGACCACTACGTGTCCACTTGTATGTTATCAAAGATTTAGTCAACACATTGTATGTGTTAACCTTGAAATAACCATCAGACGTCATTGAGACGTAAATATTGCATGTGATGAGCTTGAGATGCTCCGTGTATTAAGACTCCTTAAGACATTAAAGTTCGACTTCGTTCTTTTTAGATTTTCATATATTTATAAAAAACAGTAAATATATACTTGTTTGTATTGTAGAGCTGAGCTTTTCAGCAGTTTATTACTGATTACTGCAGGAATGTACGATAGAAATGTTTTCTGACTGTTTGATCCCAAAGCTAAACATGCTAGCACGCACTATCACTTCGCAACACAGACACGGAGATACCACAATTCCAGCAAAGGCCTGACTATGCACAATCAAAATGTATGAAGTACTGCTGGGATTTCGATTGCATCAGGCAATGGCGCAAACCTCTGCCCAAACAACAGTGGCGCTTTAGCACAGCCGTCATAGCACTCATTAGTATGAGTAAAACCTATTCCAGAATTGGCAATACTGCCAACAAGACACACATGACGACATCAAAACAAGACAGGACAATTTGCCACAAGCAGAACCATCAAAATCGCAACAAGAAACACATGACACGACATCAAAACAAACAGACTTCAATGACTCGGTAACATAGGCAGAAAGCTTTAATATAACAACTTTAAAGATCTCATGTTCATCAACATGGGTGCATTCCAGTCCCACCGCCACCTGGTGGTCAAAATGTGCATACTGGGATTTCCAGCAACTCAATCAAAAGATTGTCAAAGATTTTTCCAACTAAACCTAGTGATATGGAACCCAAACCATGAAAATGATACTCGAAAGATAATTGTCTTCGTGGACTGCACCCCGTTAAACCAGAGTGACTAGTACCGTTTAATCTTTTTATTAACTGTAAAACGAATTCGCTCATCACGACAAGATCATAGCAGAATATCCTTTCATTAAGAGGTGGCATTCTTCAGGTAAGCGATGAGATCAGCACGGTCCTGCGGCTTCTTCAGTCCGGGGAAGACCATCTTGGTTCCAGGAATGTACTGCATGGGAATAGCAAGGTTGTGTTAAGAAGATACCATTGAAGAGATGAGAAACGTGAAGGAAATGCTAGGAACTGAAATACAAGCATAACGAATATGAATGGAGGATTCCCTGGAAAATGTAAACAAGCGGGAGAACATAACCAACAATAGACACCAATAACCATCTGAAAGGTGTTGTGTAGATACCAGCATATTAACACAGTTAAAATAGACACCAATACCATCTGTAATCTGTTGATAGCTACTCTTAGCTTCCTCCAATTAGCAAATACTCCCTCCTTACCAAGGCTTAAGGCGTAAAAATCTCAGCACAGTTTTTAAGAAGGTAATCGTTTGAGAGAAAAAATCTGATTCTTTCCTTCCTTGCCCCTGCATGCACGCAGTTAATGGACAGCACGTACATCTCTCGCCTCCTCGTCTCTCCCACACGATGTCCCCTCCCTCTCGTTCTTCTCTCCCAGCTCACGCCCCATCAATGGAGATGGCAATCCGTGGCAAAATTTTGTGCCCAGTATCTTCAGCTACTTCCATAAGGTTCTCTAGAGCAGCTACTTCCATAAGGTTCTCTAGAGCATATCTCAACATATGAAATCATAAAATTAGATAATATAAGTCCCTGTCTTATGCATGCAGTAGTACACTAACGATCATAAGTAATATAACTCCCTCTCGGGTACATACTTTCAGAGGCTTAAGTGGGCGGTCATACAAATACCAACACCAGAATGTCTTCCGCTAAATCACACTATTCCCTGAGCTTCTATCAGTTTTATAAGGAAGTATAAATCACAGTTCAAGAATACTTCATATTGTCACCCTCACACAGTAGTGCATCCGAACATATGAGATAACAGAGAGGATAGCAGAAAATCCTATCACAAGCACTCCATAGTAAACACAATACAGCAAATGTTACTCAAGTAACAAAGTGTTTATTAAATATACCTTCTTAGGATTAAGCAAGTAGTCGTAGAGAGTGTTCTCCTCCCAGTCGACGGCCTTGTTCTTGTTTGCTGCAGAGTAGGAGTAACCAGCGGTGGTACCCGACTGCCTCCCAAACAGACCATGCAAGTTAGGACCTGCAAAGAACAAACAACTCTTGTAATCAACTACACCAATCTACCAGCATATGCTCATGTATCCATAGTAAGATAGGATGTTGACGAGGTTGCATCCTAAACATTCCACATATTTAACACACATCAACCAATATGCACTAACAGGAGACACCGTGCAACATAACAATGTTGAAAATAACCAGAAAAATATACAAATTAATTCATTTCTGGCAGCGCATCTGGCATTATCGCAAGACCATGAAAATGTGTACACGTCTCCCGACCAATCCCAGAATAAGCAGATCCCTAACATTCGTGTACAAGATAATTGCAACAAAATAGTCACGTGAACAACCGACTACATCAGGAGATTAATCTCAAGCAGAGACAGGGCACCAGCGGTAATCTAATCGAACTAACTAAGCACTTCAGAACAACAAACTGACGTGGAAGCAGCATGCCCTACCATGCTAGATTGCTAGACCGTGAATTGGGCAACAAAGCAGTAATCTATAGGAAAATATGGATTCATCATGGTACTAACAGTAAGCACCAGAAGTCGGGTCAATCGACGACCCCACAACCAGCAACCGCAACAGATCTAAGCACAATTCCTCAGAGCAAGAAGGGCTAGGCACGCAGATCTATCCGCACAACTCCCGATCTGATCTGAACCACCGCTCTACGCAACCAGATCCAACGAATCATCCAGACCCCCCCGCACCCCAGCACCCGGCAGCACAACGAGTCGGGGATGGTTCCTCTTCATACCTTGCTTGTGGCCGGCGCCCTGCTCGACGGTGTGGCACTGCGCGCACTTCATCTTGAAGATCTTGGCGCCAGCGTCCGGGTTGCCGGGGGGAGCCTCCGAGAACGAAGCCATGGCAGCCGCCGCACGCAGAGACTCGCTCGCCGGAGAGGGGGGTGCTCGAGGGGAGAAGGCCAAGTGAAACTTTTGCTCGCCTGTCTGGCTTGCTGGCGATTTCGTGGGGGCTGTGTTCTATAGACGGCGGCGGAGGAGAGGGGTCGGCGCGAAAGTACGATGCTGCCCCTGCGGTCTCGCGCGCTTTAGGCGCGTGGGCGAGGGGTGTTTTGAGGATAGGAGGAGGTTTCGAGAAGGTTTCCGTGTCTTGGAGAAAAAGGAAAGGGGTCGGCGGCGCGTGGATGGTAGGCGTGGACACCGGACGCGCCGCTCGGTGTGTGTAGGGTACCCACCGGCCACTAGGGCTTTCTGTGGACCGGGTTTTTCTATTCTTTTTCCGATGCTTGCACTCGTGTCGTCAGATGGGGAAAGGAGAATCGTGTCCGTTGGTGGTAGGAGTATGCATTTCCATATGGATGGTCCTGGTTGAAATTTGGCAAATCCTGCTTCCAAACACACTAATCTTACAAATGTGGCAAACTGGCCCGTGGCTACATGGAAAATTGGAGATCAAAAGAGGAATCCTTGCATACAATTTAATACAAGCTCTACTGTGCTAATTTCCCCCATAGAAATCAGGGGAAATCCTTGTATCCTGACGTACAACATGGTTTCCATGGAGAAATATCCGATGATAACTGAAACAAAAGATTCAGTACACCAGGCATGGTGACAGATCCAGACCACGGGGCATGCAACCAGTTCAAAATAGAGACAAGAAAACAAGGATACACGGATGAATATTGTCAACAGGTGAAGAATCACTCCCTTAACTTCCTGAACCTCCGGAGGGGTCAGTGTTCTTCGGCTAAAGCTCCGTTTATTTCAGGTATATACAATGTCCTAGGTAATTCTTAGGCAGTAGAACTACGGCATTAGTGGATATGATACACGTAGGTACATACGCTACTACGGTTAAGGAGTGACAAAAAGTGGTGGTAGCGGAACGCAACATAACATCGGCCGTGGACACGGGGAATAGCACGGATGATGCTTCAGCTGCGCAGAGTGCGCTGAAACCCTTCGCGGGTTCAAAGCTATCTTGTTCTGCAGGATCCTAGAGACAGGGACTTGACGTCGGGTTAGTGCCAGTGCGGAGTAGAAGCCCTGCAATGAAACAAGATTCACATCTTATAAGTCCTATGAAGATGCCGTGCACACAAAAAAATATGCTGCGGCATGACAATATTCAGAGTTTCAGTAAGGTAAATCTTTTGTGTGCTCGTTATCAATTGCTTACTTCAGCTTTCGTCCACCAACAGACAGCTTGTTGGGGTCTGGCTTGCTAGGTATCTGAGATGGCCGGCGTGGTGGCGGAGGAGGTGGTGGTCCACCAGCAGACAGCTTGTTGGGATCTGGCTTGTTAGGTGTCTGAGATGGCCGGCGTGGCGGCGGAGGAGGTGGTGGTGGCTGCAGATCAAATGAGCAAAAGGTACAAATCAATGCCAAGATATATACACCTTAAATTATGCATGTAATCGTGAATATTTTTTAAATTCCAACGGCTGCAATACTGTAACAAAATAAAAGCACGTACCACATTTGGTGCCCTTGTCTGCAATGTAGTTGCATTCTTTGATACAGACACGCGAGATCCAACTGTCTCCTGGATGCCCTACAAAATTATCATAATAACGTTTACATCTGTGGCGTTTATTCTTGAACTTCGATTCTCTCATTTTGTCAGTGATAAGATTATGATGCACAATGGGAGATTGTAAGGCCTATTCAAAGTCTCAAAATGAGGTGTAAGCTATTTGCATAATGCAATAGCGTAACTCCAGTTCGTTACCTGCTTATTTGGCTTTCTGGCATTCTCTGTGACTCGATTGGCTCTAACATTTGAAGTCAAGATTTCCCTTGGAGGAAGATTAACAGAACTACACAATTAAGAGAAGTTGTTGTTATAGCAGTATGACTAAACCAATTCTGTCAATCCAAAGCATTACAGCTCCATAACAAAATTAGCACCTTGATTTTTGTTTCCCACCAAAGGGAAGTTCTAACCTTTCTTGAACATAGCTGCCAAATAATGCAAAAAGAACCTATCAAAATATGGTACAGAACAATTAATTAAGCATGTCCGAATAAGTTTGTAACAGTACCTTTTCTTGCTAGTTTTAACATGATTTGGTGTAACTGCCTTTTGGGGAGTAGCCTGCATGAGGAACAGAGAGAAGAAATAGTCAGAAATATGTTTTCATTAATTTCCATGGTTGACTGAAACAAAGAGTTAACCCCTTTCAGCATACTTAAGAAAATACAATTAATGCCATGTTAAGCTAAGAGAAGGGATATGAACGTACTGCTATGGCCATAGCACCATTTGAATCACCCCGCATTCCTCTCAACCTTATAGGTGTTTTCGGATCCAACTTTATGGTACTCTCTTTCACAGTAGGGCGTCTTTCTCCCGTTGAAGGGCGACAAGGGGTGATGGCAACATCAGCATGCTTTCGTGCACTTCCCCTGCTGAGGCATCGTTCAGGAGTCGAAGGGCAACAGGGGTTGCCAGCATTTACATGCTTAAGCACAGAGTCTCTGGCAACAGGGCGTCTCTCAGCAGTAGAAGGCCTGCGAAGAGGAATAACATTGGCAAGCTTTGGTGTAGTTTCTCTGGCAACAGGGCGTCTCTCGGCAGTAGAAGGCCTGCAAAGAGGAATAACATCTGCATGCTTGGGTGCAGTTTCTCTGGTTATAGGGCGTCTCTCGGCAGTAGAAGGTCGCCGCAGGCTGACAACTTCAGCATGCTTCTGTGCAATCCCTCTGGTGACAGGGTGCCTTTCAGCACTAGATGGCCAACATGGATTGGCGACACCAACAAGCTTTGGTGCAATCTGTCTGGTTGTAGGGCGCCTTTCAGCAGTAGGTCGCTGTGGGATAGCAACACTGGCAAGCTTCGGTGCTTGCTCTCTGGTGGCAAGGCGCCTATCAGGAGTAGAAGGTCGCTGTGTGATAGCAACACTGGCAAGCTTCGGTGGTGACTCCTTGGTGATAGGGCGCCTATCAGGTGTAGATGGTCGGCGGTGGGTAGCAATGTTGGCATGCTTTGATGGCGACTCCTTGGTGATAGGGCGCCTATCTGCAGTAGATGGCCGACGTGGGGTAGCAATGTTGGCATTCTTTGGTATCAGCCCTTTGGTTATAGGGCGCCTATCCGCAGTCAACGGTCGATGTGGGCTAACAATATTTGTTTGATTTGCTGCCAGATCTCTGGTCGCAGGGCGTCTTTCAGCACCGAAGGGGCGAGATGGGCTAGCCATACCAGCAGGTTCCCGTGAACCATCTCTGGTGACAGGTCGTCGCTCCCTAGTGGAGGGCCGTTGCGATGCTGCTGACAAAGGTCTTCTAAGAGCTATAACACCAGGATCTTCTTTTGCCACAAGTTTACTTCTTCCTGTGGTGCCAATCAGATAGCTGGTTGCTTCCTTTGGCTTTCGCAATGATTGAATATTTCCAGGCTTGGTTTTCTGGTTTATCGCAATTGGGTTGCCTGATTGAGGTCCCTGAAAATTGTTCATGAAGACTATATTGTTAGTTACAGAAAAAGTTCTACTTCGTATCATAAGTGCAAGTATTTGTTTTGTCCCTTGCACAGCAGTTGGTCATCAACTCGTCATTATGGGGTCCAATGCCATAAAGATTGTTATCAGAAAATAAGGCAAATGTAGATAGCAGCAATATTTATGTGGTCTAGCAAGCTTGATGGATAAAGCATCCAGATCTAGTGTGCCATTACCTTATTGACGAATGTGTGATCAGGAATACAACTAGAAGTCATCTTAACCGCCTTTGGAATAATTTTTGAAGCTTGACTAATTGGGGAGCATTTCTCAATAGTTCTCTTAAGATTAACCTTGGTCTCATGGGGCATCACCAGATCATCCTGACTACATTTAGCATTTTGCGGTAACATATCCATCATTTCAGAACAATTTTCACCGCTTGCACTTTCTCTGGTTTCTTCACGAATCATCTGTAAGCCTCCAACTGATGAAGAACGAGTCATTGAGGAAGTCCATTACTTAACGTCTCCTTATGATCATTGTAGCATCCAGTCCATGCTCAGATGTGGCCTCAGCTGCTATTTGTTCCATGGTATCATCACTATGTGTTCCAGATCCAGAAGGAGAAGCATGATTTGCATCTGGTTCGTCTTCTCCTGTCTGACTAGAATCACTACCATCGCCACTGTACTCTAGATTAAGTTCGGTTTGTTGGTTTTGTTGTTGTAAAGCCTTTAGCTCCCTGATCCTCTTAAAGTATTCTTCAAAATACGCCTTCTTCTTAGCAACTAATCCATTGAATTTAACGAACTCCTCAGTACGCCTGTCATTGGTAAAAACAGACCACTTCTCCCATTCTAGCGATTCCAGGTCAAATCTTCCAAAAGATATGGAACCATGGTCAAACACTTGCGATGTTCCCTGTGAAAGAAATTACATCGATAAGAAAAAAGAGTGAGATTATTACAAAAGGTGGTTATTCTTCACTTACAGAAGACAATTAGCTCCTAAAGACGCCTAGTTCAGATTACTAACTAATACAGGGATGTCTTACAGTAGATAAGCAACTCTTAGTCTATTATCAATCTTTACTTTGACTGAACATCATATATGCTGATAAAAGAAATGGTTCCTTAACACACAGTACAACATAGTAATTACCATAATGATTGGCCATTTTATTATATCAGGTAAATTATTTGTCTAAACTTACACATACTATGAGACACATTACCTGAGAACTATCAGGCACGGATGATTCCTCATGCGGCCATGCAAAACAGTTTTGATTGACTTCTGTCGCCATAGTATATTGCACGTCTAATTCATCAGTTGTAATTTCTACTACTACACCCTGTAAAATCAAACCAGACATATCATAAGTAGAAAGCCATACCTGAAATTTCATTTAGACAATCAAGCAGAAGTTTACTGACAAAAGTGAAAAGTTATCTACTCTTCTTTTCGAATTATCTAGTGTTTTTTCAGCAAATTCAGCAGTCAAATATCTGGAGCTAAGTCCACTAGAAAATCTATAATCCGACTTACCACCATGGTTTTGATCCCATCTAGTGGCGTCCTGATAAGAACAAGTATTATCTAGCAATCAAGAATGGCGTCTTGCCTTCGTAGCAACTTTACTTTGATTAACATTTGTTAAAAGGCTAAAATCTCAAAAACAATATCACCATTCATCCTGTACAGGAAGTGGTACAAATTCCCCACAAAGTCCACTATCTTGGAATCAATAATTTCCCATCGTGCAAATTAATTCATGAATCGTGGTCACTTCCCAACTGCAGCGTTGGGTCCTTAACATATGTGTCACTGCACCTACCCTCGGAAGACAACATGTCACCAACACGAAATTTTCGAAATAGAATACATCCGACAACTAGTGAAACAAGTAAACGAAACCCCACGAAGGAAGACTGCATAATTTTATCCTAACCAAAATAGGTTCTTGAAACTGGAGCTTCCGGGTGAAAATTTTGAAAAGAATATGCGCAAAGAACTCACGCTAAAACAAACACCTCAAGCGAGCTGCAAGAAGAATAATGGTCGTTCAACCAGTGGAAACCCCAAACACTGTCCCCCCGGTGTGGACTCGTGGGAAAACCAAGACTAAATCTAGAAAGTTTTAGAAGGAAAATCTTGCGGGAATCACGCCCTGGATTACGCCCTTGCCAAGTCAAGGGCGGATCTAGAGGGTGCGCCGGGTATGCACCCAGAATTTCCGGAATTGAGTTTGGTTTAAGTAAGTAGCAGTAATCAGCGGAAGGAGTAAAAGCTCGTACCTCGGAAACCAGTGCCCAAGACTGCGAGCAGGGCCGGGACGAGGTGGGGCGGCGGCTGCTGCTCTAGGGCACGGCGGCGGCACGCTCCAGGCGAGGTGCTAGACCCGCATTGTGTCGGAGTGGAGCTTCTTCCGGGTAGGCCAGAGCAAGAGGAAAGGTACTAGGTGGTGGTGGCGGTGGAGTACGAGCGAACGAGATGGCGGCGGTTCAGATAGGCAGCCCCACCGTGGAGCGCGGGGCCAGAACTCCGCCCCTGCCTGAACCCCGGTCGGCGATCCGGCGGCGCGGCGCCTCAGATCCGGGGAGGAACCGCTGCTGCTCGCGCACTGTCGCCTCCCTTCCTCTTCTTGGTGGCGATGCGAGAGTGCGAGACCCCCGTGCTCCCTGGTCTGGCTTTGCCTACCGAGCAAGAGAGAGAGAGAGAGAGGTAGCTGTCCCCGATTTGATTTTGGTTCTAGTCCTCCGCGGCTGGTGATGGCAATGTACGCCGGCGTTTATTGCAACGGGTAGCGGAGCGGGGAAAGAGGGATTCTTTCCTTGAAGCCGGATTAGGTGCGGGCTAGGCTAGCGAGAGGGGAGAGTGTAGACCTGGCCATGGGCCGGGCCGGGCCGGGCTTGGGGCCGGGCCTGGAAAAGCCCACAGCAGGAAACTAGGCCCAGGCCCACCCAGGCCCTGTCGGTGGGCCTAGAATCCAGGCCCAAGCCCGGCCCATTGGTGGAAAATAGAGGCGGGCCTAGGGCCGTGGGCCGGGCCTCTTCCTTAAATCGCCCATCTGTGAAGCCCAAGCCCGGCCCTACCAATCCTTTGGGCTTAAAATGCAGGCCCAAGCCCACCCACGGGCCTCAAAACACAGGCCCAAGCCCTGAAATTTCGGGCCGGGCCTGGGCGGGCCGACCGGGCCGGGCTTCCCATGGCCAGGACTAGGAGAGTGTGAGTGCCAAGTTTACTAACCGTTATGCCGAAGACGCTTTTCTTTTCTTTCATTTTATTAATTTTCAGAACTGGCAGCACGACTAATGTATTTCCTCTTATTTTCAACGTTCTTTTGATCTACAGTAGGTAATAATGTGAACTGCAGGTTATAGAAACAAATGGATACATGAAGAAATAAACTGTGAAGAAATATAAAGAAACAAATGGATCCACATGCAGTGAATGGTGTGCATTTCATGTCGAGTAGATTATATTTTTCTTTGCAAAACAACTAGTTTTCACCATTGTGCGACTTGAGAAAACAAGTTTTTCCTCTGTTGTGGCACCATCTTCTACGGAGTGGCACCTTGATCATTTCTACTATAAACCTGCCCCTGGTGATGGTCGTATGTAAACTTGGAGCGAACGAGAATGTTATCGGTAACGCATTGATCGGAGAAGCTCCATAAGCTTGACCGAAAAGTCTCAGCCGGCGTAGAAACCAATAGTACATGGAAGCCCAAAGCAAATGGAGCCGAAGAATAGGAGGTCTTGCCGCCCTTGATGAGTTTGCGAGATGAAGAGCCTTAGATCAAGTTGATGGATGCTCTCTCGATCCCACCTGAGATGAGAAATGGAAACCATCGTGCAAAATCCAAATTGCCTTGTGGGACTAGATGCTCGAATTATGAAGAAAGAACACACATTTCAATATTTCAAAATAAGGGGGTGTACATTCCAACATTTTATTTTCGCACACAAAGTTTTGAGAAAAAAATTGTGACATATATGTTAAAAAGAATAAAAATATATATCGTAAAAATTATTTTGGGGCACCGAAACTTGTCTTTTCTACACATATCCGAAAAAAATGTTTTACGAATTTTTTTTATGTGCGAACATAAAATGTCTAGATGTACACCGATATTTTTTTTTACATTTTAATATGCATTTTCCATAATAGGACTAGATGCTGTACTGAACCAATCATTTCTCTACTTTCCATTACGAATTAGTTTGTCATATTCTCTATCATAGGGTTTTGCAAACTACAGTGGAATAAAGCAAGATTTGTACTTAGGGTCATCATAGGGTGATCATTGTTTGCCACAAATTTGTACTATCCTGTAGAACTATATGAGCTTTTTTTGTCACAGGCCGGCTGCCCTGGGGCTGGAGGGTCCGCCCTTGGCACGAAATAATCTAGCAAAAAACTTAAATTGTAAAAAGACGGAAACTGTTATTCCACCTAGCTACTGTACGTGTTTTTCTTGAAGGCTGCAGCATATTTCAATTCAAAATTTCGTTGTCAGTTATAGACAAAGGATGCCCGCACTGCAGCATCATCTATATACTACGTAGTGATCAATCAAATAGACTTAGCTCATCCTGCCTTTTCTAGCGCTCTTCTTTGTTTAAGATCCTGTGCGGCTCGCTGTCTGCCTTTCTGAAGCTTTGCGGGAACATGTTTTCGTAGATTTGCGCTCCCATCGTTCTTCGAGTTAAATAACAAACACTTCTTTTCAAGCTAGTAGAATAACAAACAAACAAACAACTTTTGTAGATGGATGGATTTGGTAGACGATATGGTTTTTTTTCAAATTGCGTGGAGAAAAAAAAAGATGGGTTTGCATACATGTGATAAGATCCAATTCAGCAGGAGCACGTGTCAAGAGCCAACGATTGCCTTCAAATTATTGAGTTCCATTCCAATGGGTGGGGGTGGCAAACTGGAGAAGGAGACAAATAGTAACATTTCCGAAGCTTTTATGGAGTTTTCTCCTATATATCCAATCATGCACCATATCTATTCCTTTTTTTGTTCAGAAAATAAATATTGTTTTCCCCCGTAATCAGTTAGCTAGCTAGGGACATATACTATTTTCCGTTGAAGTGTTTCCTTTCTTCCTTTTGTCCTTCTCCTGAGCCTAAATAAAGGCGGCCACGATGGCCCATCCTCCGTGCAGTGCAGTGCCCGTAGATGGTCATGGACCACGTAAAGCTAGCCGTACGCGCGACACAGCACGAGAGGACCGATCGTAGGTAGCTGGCTAGTTATCTGTACTGTTCCACGCGTCTTGGTACCATGCTCAAGTCGCATAGCAAACAGTCATAAAATCGACACACGTATACACAGTAACTGTTACTGCAGCGCTATCACTTGGCTGCCAAATGGTCCGTCTATCTGCCAACACGTATTACCTCTGTTTTAAAATATAACATGTGGGCCGATCATGAGGCCGCCCCTGCTGCAGCGTGACGCGAGAGCTTCGCGGGGCTTTTCCGGCTCCGGCCGGGCCTGTGGGCCGATCATGAGGGTAGCGGCGGCGGCGGCCTACGTGCAGCAACATGGCAGCGGGGACTTTACGAGCCCCCCGGGGCTCGGCCGGGCCTGCCCGGCCTGGTGTGTCCTTGCGGCCGTGTCCGGTCGGCACCCGCAGGTGGCGGTGGAGGACGCCCTCCAGGTGGCCGTGCTGCTGCCGCCCTCCGGCTACAATGGCCCGGTGTGCTCTTGTCGAGGCGTCCGGTCGGCTACCGCCTATGGCGGTGGAGATGTTCTCTCCCGCGTGGTTGTCATGCTGCCGGACCTAGTCCCAGTCCCCGTTGGTCTCATCTCGGGTTAGCCGACCTTGCTACTTTTGCCATGGTGAGACGCGAAGGTGGCTTCAAGACCGTGGTGGCGTGCGTTGGTGGATGGCAAGATTGGTGGAGCGCTACGATTTGCCCAGAGTTGTGGTTTTTTTGGGGTCGGGAGAATCCCTGTCTTTGACACCGACGCGGTGACGCTTGTGAGTGTCGCCGACGGCTGTACCCTTTCCCCACTACCGGTAGCGTACCGGGGGAAACCCTAGGACCTGTCTGGGCAGCAGCGGCGTCATCGTCGCCGTCCTTCTTGGAGGTGCTGCTTGGTACGCGGCGACTCGGAGTGCTAGACTCGTGGTGGAATGCTCCGGAGGACGCAGCGGGTGGCGAGTCTTTTTCGTTTTCGTTGATCCGCCGGTGTCGGCTTTGTTTTCTCTCTTTTTCTCTTTTCTTTCTTTTTGGGCATGCTTGTGCTGTTTTGCCCCAGCAGTGGCCTCAATCTTGTATCGGGTGGTTGCTATATTAATATAGCGGGGCGAAAGCCTGCTTCGTGCTAAAATATAACATGTTTTTACGAAACAACTTTCATTCTGCTTAATAAATAAAAGCAACCACAACCATACAGAGTTCAAGGTCCACACCCGAAAGTACAACTAACAAAGTATGCTGGGGCAACATCACAAGTAAGCCCAACAACAAAAGAAAGAGTTAACGATACAACTCCACACGGAGTAAGCTCAACGGCCTAAGCGGGGTAGATCGTAGGTAGCTGGCTAGTTATTTGTACTGTTCCACGCGTCTTGGTACCATGCTCAAGTCGCATAGCAAACAGTCGTAAAATCGACACACGTATATACAGTAACTGTTACTGCAGCGCTGTCACTTGGCTGCCAAATGGTTCGTCTATCTGGTAACACGTATTATCTCTGTTTTAAAATATAACATGTTTTCGAAACAACTTCCATCCCGCTTTATAAATAAAAACAATCACAACCATACATAGTTTAAGGTTGACATCCAAAAGTACAACTAACAAAGTCTGTTGGGGGCAACAACTCAAGTAAGCCCAACAACAAAAGAAAGAGTTAACAACGTAGAGCTCAACGGCTAGACGAGTCCAGCCGCTCTCTGTCCCCTGTCTACATAGCGGGTACCACTGCTGCAAATTAAAATACCAAGAATTTAAACACAAAGTCAGAGGCACGTCTCAGGAAGACACGCTCGATAACCAATTTGCTCGATAACCATTTTGTTACGAATAGTCCATAGGATCCAGATCATCGTGGCAAACACAACCCAAAAGAGATGCATGCCTCCTCTTACCGACTAGGTTGGCCAACGCTTCAAGGAACTCACCCACTCTCGGGCCTGCCACGCAGGCCCCAGAGCCTCGGCGACATAGCTCCATAAGCAGCAAGCGACGGGGCAGGGGAAGACAATGTGAGCCCCAGACTCTGGGACTGCACATAGAGGGCCAGAGACCATCGCCCGGTCCATGGACCATGGCTTTTGAGCACCTCCACACCCGAAGGTAGGCGACGCCGAAGTAACTGCCAGACAAAAAATTTAATCTGTAGTGGCATAGGAGCTTTCCATAACACGAAAAACCTAGCTAAGACATGCCCTCTAAATAGGGCCCGGTAGGCAGAGCCGACGGTGAACCTCCCCGAGGGCGAGAGGCGCACACCACGAGACGAAAATGACCGCGGGAGGCTCACAAGGAACATCTTATATTTTTCTAAATGGAGCTAATATATATACTACCCTCCGTTCCATAATATAAGTCTTTTTAATATTTCTCTTTCATCCGTATCTAGACATGTTTTTAGTGTAAGGTTCAAATGAATGTTGCACTAAACATGTTTAGATACGGATGGAAAGAGAAATGCTAAAAAGGGTTACATTATGAAACGGAGGAAGTAGCAGCGATCAATTTTACGTGCCGTGTGTGTGTAGAAAGCACATCCCGGAGCGAGATGCTAAATTATGCCAGGTTTTTCCATGGCCAGCTGATCGGCGGCGTCCCACATATACTCTCCGTGCCAAGATAGCACGGGTTCATTCATCGGCAGGTACTACAACCGCGCCCGGCCGCGCAGTAAATCAATACGCCCACATGCAGGCAGAGCGATCAGAGATCGACTAGGGAAAAAAAAGGAGGTATGGCCACATGCACTGCACGCACCCTCCTCTCGGATCTGCATCTGCGTAGTACTACATCAGATGAGGTGAGGCCAGATCTCCGACAGGGAGAAGACGACGCGTGAAGCGAGACGAGGGTCACAGACTTGCCGTTTGCTCCTCCTTGGCATATTCGATCCTCCTCTGCCACCGCGCACGCAGGCCGAAATCCGAATGTGTGTGTTTTGGGTCAGATTAGCGGAGGCGGAGGCATCTCTAGTACTAATTCGTTGCTTGCTTGGCAAGTGCGTGCACGAGGTACCTCACATGGCCTCCGTCTTAGAATACTCGATCGGATCGCGCGCCGGCCGCGGCAGGAACGGCGAAGAAACCTCGATCCGTTGCTGGTTTATAACATACGAAGTACAGCATAATTAAGCACATAACTGGCGTGTCACGGACGCTCAGAATGGATTATTTTTGTTACCAAATATGACGCTTTGGTCAAACTAATCACATATGTGAACTATTGCCCAAATTTACCCCCTGAGGTCGGCGCCAACGAGGATGGAGCCAACTTTGTGCATGTCGGCTCCAACCTCATTGGAGCCGACTTACCTTCGGCGTCAATTTCGGTTGGCGCCGGTCTTTCGGAGCATCTGAGTGCAGAAATGACTTGGCGCCGACCTATACAAGTTCGGCTCCATCCTTATTGACGCCAATCTCAGAGGCCAGATTTACAAATAGTTTCGCGGAGAGGCCAGATGATGCGATATTGTTTTGAGTAAAGGGTCAGATTTAGCAAATAAAAAATACCAGGATGGAGCGGACAGGCGCAGGAGGGCGAGCCATTGACAGTTGGGGTGTCTTGTGCCATGCAGTATCCGGTGAAAATGAGGTTATAATGAGAACTTCGTGTGATAATACAACATAGTGTATGTTGGTGACCAGAACAATTTGTAATATTTGTGTGAAATTTCGTAGTCAGGTCAGAGCACTCAGTGTATGCGAATCGACGGCTATAGACATGCATGACGACCAAAGCCGTACTTCCTCCGTATCAAATTATTTGATGTAGGTTTGTTAAAATATGGATGTATCTAGACTTACAATATGTCTAGATACGAGATTAATTCATGTGGACTAGTTTAGAAGAGAGGGAGCGTTGTTGATGGATCAGGTTCTTATATTACTCCATCCGTTTAGAAAACAATGCCATGCATTTTTCTAAATACATCCTTTTGTGGACGGAGTAAGGTAAGTAATAAACACCGTTTTCAGGTTAGTAGTCTACAGTAGTTGTTGATAGTGGGCATCGAACCATGATGCGTGCTTAGGAAATGATTAGGGTGGACGCAGTGTACTCTTTGATCAAGCGTCGAATAGATCTAGCAACCGGGCCCACATGCAAGGGAGAGCTACCTGACAAAGTGATTAGGGGACCGTACGTACGTGCTAAGCTGCGTGGTTCAGTACCGTAACCCCGGCCGCCACATGAGGGCCACATGGTTCGCCAATTATAGATGCACGGCCGGCATGATGATGATTAAGTAGAGCTATACGTGGAGGTTAACGTTGGAATCTTTCGAGAAAGAACAATTAGCTAGGGAGGACAAGAAGCTCATGATGGGCTGATGGCATGACACAGTAAGGAGACATTGCCATAACCAAGAGCTAATCAAGTGTGTCAGTCTAGGATAAAGTTAAGTGTAACTTCAGAAGCTGGTAGCGATCGCGTCTTGTTAATTGTGACCTCAGCAAAGGCTAGCTCGCCCTCCTTCAGCTGGGGCAGGAACGGTCCGACAGATCACAGATTCATGCGAAATTCACTAGGAAACTACTGTGAGTGACCAGGTACTACAGTAGGTACGTACGTCAACAAATTCGACTACTCAAGTTAATTTGAATTTGAACAGCTGAAATCTAGTTATGTCGGACAGGGCGATCTCAACTCGAGGTGCGGAAGTCCAACTTCTTTGGTAAAAAAAAAAAGGTGGGGGCTAGCGTTGCACGAGTGCCGTATCATTGAGGGATCGATGCAATCATCCCAACGCCAACCACGTACGTGTACGTAACTAGTAGCTTTAGGTTCTCTGTCGCTCTCATCTGATCATTGCATCTGCTGCTGTTAGATCAGCTAGTGAGAGCAACGGCGCCATCATCGAGCCGTCTCTAACCAATTAGGCGGGCAAATTAAGGCCGGCCGATCGGTCGTACGTGGAGGCGTACCTGCACTGCATGCGCACCGACCTTGTATCGGAACCTGTAGTGTAGCTAGTGTATCGAAACAGCTGCACATATGCACCAATCTGTGTTGCTTTTCAGTTTTCTTCAGCCGTAGATACACTCAAACAGCTGCGCATATGCCTTTTTTTTTTGCTGTTGAGAAAATAAACAGCTCTTCGCGGCTTTATGCTTCTTCACAAAACTAGCTAAGCCCAATAACCCAACCAGGACTGGCTCGGGGCACAGACTACATCTCTTACGCTGTGTTTGGATGCACTGAATTGACCTCCGAATTGAATTGGGAATGGAATACCAAATCAACCAATTCAATGGAATACAATTTTGGGTGTTTGGATGCGCGTGGTATTCACATGTAGAATTAAGGTTTCAATGGAATACCAAATGCTGTTTGGATGTACAATGTGTGGAATTGAAAGTTTTTTTTGACTTTGAACAATATAATTTGGAATGGAATACCAAATGCTGTTTGCCCTAGTCACACCCTAAAAATGAATAATTTGGAACAGGAGAGAAATGCAATTAACGACAAAGAACACGGGGAGGGAGGCCCTGCAGGCAGCGCTCCCACCGGCGGCGCGGGATTCCTCCAGGCGCAGGTGGCCCCGGCGGCGGCCACGGGGAGGGAGGCGACGGGGAGGGAGGCGGCGCCGGAATCAGGGCCCCGGCGGCGGGCACGGGGAGGGAGGCGGCGTCGGAATCAGGGCCCCGGCGGCGGGCACGGGGAGGGAGGCGGCGCCGGAATCGGGGCCCCGGCGGTGGGCACGGGGAGGGAGGCGACAGGGAGGGAGGCGGCGCCGGAATCAGGGCCCCGGCGGCGGGCCGAGCTGACCCCGACGGCGGCGGGCACGGGAAGGGAGGCGGCGGGCCGAGCTGGTTAGGGTTACGCGAGCGGGGCCGTGGCGGCGAGGGCGCTGTGGGGGATTGGAGGAGGAGGTCGACGGCGAGCCGTGGCGGCGAACGGCGGCGCCGGAGAGGGCCGGCCATGGCCAGGACGGCGGTAGGCGGCGGCGGCGCGAGGCGCAGGGTCGCGACCCAGGACTGAGCTAGGCGAAGCGTTGCCTCTCCAATTCAGAGGCAATACGGAGGTCTTACCCTCTGAATTGGGAGACAGGTAAGTTGACTGCGCGGGGGGAGGCCTCGAAATTGGTCCAGCGATTCCACAGCTCAATACCGAACACAACCAAACAACAGAATTGGCTTTTTTAGGCCCCAATTCCAATTCCGAGACCCAATTCCGTGCAACCAAACAGGGCATTATGGTCTGGACTAGATATTTTGAACGTTGGCCCAGCCCAAATCCTAAAAAAGCGACACATCTGAGAGGGAAAAAAAATACATTTAACCTCACATCACATGCTCTTAGAATCAATAAAAAAAATTAAAATTAAAATTTACGCCTTTGTACAGCATGCATATGTCCTATATTCTTGCGTGTTGCACGTTAACTTTCACAAAACATTGTGTTATGAAAATTTGTTTTTTTTTAAATAGTTTTCAAGCACTAACTTTTATTATGGTAAAACTTTTCTACTGTATCAACGAAAAGGTAGATATTTTACCTCATTTAGGAACAATTATATCTTTTCATGAAACTTTTCTACTGTATCAACGAAAAACTTATATCTTTTCATGAAACTTTGTGAGTAAACTCCAAGCAGGAAATTGCACTTTCCACCACCTCATACTCCATGTGTTGCACAAAGCACCAAGTTGGTCGATTTTTTGCGGCTTTTACCATGCGGTGGTCTAATATGTTGCAGTTTTCACCACTACGTTATCTAATCAATTATTTATCCATGTTGATAGCAAATGATTGAATTTCTAAACTGTTAAAAAATTGTACGTTAATTAGAGCATTAATTGGCGTGTTAGGGAAATAGTTGATTAGATCACCAAGTGATCAAACCCGTAACAGATTAAATCATCGCCTGGTAAAAACTATAAAACAATCGTGTAAGTGATGATTTGTGCAAAAGATGGAGTAGGAGGTGGTGAAAGTTGCAATTACCTCGATGATTCCGGTAGTGACACTTCACAGCCGACATCGGCAAATAATCCGCCGTACGTCAGCCCAGAACATTTCAGCCACGAAGACAAAGCAGCCACCGCGAGAAGAGATCAATAGAGAAGGACTGCACACTCAGTCAGTCACCCATGCACGCGTCACCGTGCCTATATGTCTATGAATTTGACCATTGAATATTTTGACCATGACCGACGACGATACAAGAACGAGTAGGCGAGATTAACTGTGAACCGCACCGGCCACGTACGTAGACCACATGCGCAAATTATTACGTGGATTTTGACCGAACAAGAGCACGGTTGTTCTCTCTCGTCTCGATATTTTATTGACACCGAAAAAACGTCAAACCCCTCAGTGGCGCTGACCTCCGATCGATCGGCACCTATAAATACTGCACGAACCATTCAAGAACTCGGAGCGCGCGCCGCGAGATCAAGTACTCCTGGCTACGAGCGTGGTCTTAAAGAGATCGACGGAGTCCCAGGTGAGAGATCGGCGCCCCTCGCCGGAGAGTAGAGATGCATACGCTGCGAGCGGTGTCCCGGCGGTTGGATTGCGGCGGCGAAAGGGACGCCCAGCGGCGGTGCCCGTACAAGGGCGTGAGGCGGCGGCAGTGGGGGAAGTGGGTGTCGGAGATCCGGGTGCCCGGGACGCGGGAGCGGCTGTGGCTCGGCTCCTACGCCACCGCCGAGGCGGCCGCCGTCGCGCACGACGCCGCCGTCTGCCTCCTCCGCGGCGGCGCTGGTAGTGGCCTCAACTTCCCGGGCCGCGCGGCGGCCTACGGCCACGTCCTCCGTCTGGGCGCGGGCCGGCAGCTGTCGCCACGCTCGGTGCAGCGCGTGGCCTCCGACGCTGGCATGGCCGCCGACGCGCAGCTTGTGGAGCTGCGCGAGCGTGTGCCTACCCGGCCAGGCGGCCAGGATGTGGCGGCCGGCATTGGCGCCGCGCACGGTGGAGCAGGTGCGGGAGAGCAGGTGGCTTATGGAGGATGGAGGAGTTGCACCGGCACCGGTAGCGAGCAGCTTGTCTACGGGGAGCTGAGTGTAGACGACATGGAGATCGTGATGTTCCAGCCATTGTAAATCGACAGAATTTGCAGATCAATAGCGTTGCGAAAAGAAGTTCGTCCCTCGAGTAAAGATTCAGCAAGTATACGCAGTGCGGCGTAGTGCAGTGCAATGCAGTGCTACTCCTTTTCAAAGTCTGATGACGTGCCATTTAGTACATCTTTTTTCTTTTTTTTTCAAGTACCGGGAAGATCTGCCATTTCTAATAGAAGGAAGAAAGTTGATACTCCCTCCGTCTCAAAAAGTATGTCATTTCTTTATCTAAAATTGAATGTATCTAGACACTATTTAGTAGTTAGATACATTCAAATTTAGACAAAGAAATGACATCCTTTTTCGGACGGAGGTAGTACAAAAGAAAACACATATTTACAACCCAACAACACCTAAACTCAACGAAGATCATCATCTACGGATCTACCGCCCTAAAAGAAGGGAATGCCACACCTTGCCGTATGAAGGTCACGTCATGGATTCACCTCGGAGGCTCGGAGAGCGGATTCTAGGCTTCGAGCAAACCCCAAACGAAAGTTTCTGCAAGGAAACAACGCCTAAATGCTAACATGCCATTGCTAGGTCTAATATGTGTTACACGCAATAGTAAAACAACGATGAAATTAAATAAGATCAAACCAATGGGGACACGGGATTTTAACGTGGAAAACCCTTCAACAAGGAAGAGAAAAAACCACGGGTGCCAGCCAGCAATACTTCACTATTTCGGATGAGGTTACAAACGCGCCGGGATTTAAAATATGTGGCTTATCCCGTGCGGCGGCTTACAAGAGGTATTTATAGGCGGTCCTGACCTAACTAGGTCGGCAAGGGTGAATCCAACTCCAACTCGGTAACAACTCGTACCGTACCGCGGGGGCAGCACCCCGCACCCCCGGCAGACCTCGTGTCTCGGGGCACCCGGGCCTCGCTTCGCTCCGTTGTTAGCCTTCTCACTTACAGAATTTGGATCACCATAAAAAATAAAAATATGTGATGCTCGACTCGGGGTTTTCAGTGCACAAGTGAGGAACTAGAATATCACCATCAATCCCAAGTATTCCACAGATGCCGCCCTCACTCACCGAAGCAGCACCTCCATGCCGCGCCCACTTTGATAAATTGAAGCGAAACATTAACCCCTAAGACCCAACACACATCAAGAGCGCACACACCCTACAAGTAGTGAGAATTCCAACAAATCCACACACACAACGTCCGCCGTGCACGTTTCAAGGACTCTAAGGGTCGGCAATCTCTGCAAGTCCGGAAAATCCCGCGACGCCGAAGATTGGAGAAAGTATCCCATGAAGACCAATTTACCGTGGACACATGGAAATCAAGATATAGACCGTCATATTGAGAATGATTTTACATAAATCACACCTATGTCTCTTGTACGTCATTTAAAAAAAGTCCCACCTACCTTCTATTGCTTCACTAAGGTTTTGATTAGATTTTGAAAGGTAAGAGGAGATTTGACATAAACTAGAATATGAAACTCCATTAAATGTACACACGAAATCTATATATCAAATAATTAAACCATAGGGAAACTCACTAAAAGTTATATGAAACATACATTAATAACTCTATTCAAACTCGAACAACTATGAAATCCACAGAAACACATACATAACCAAAATTAAACTATCAAACCACGATAAATAATTGGCTTAAAAAAGTTACTATGTTTTAGTTGAGTTTGAAAACATGCAAATGCACAATTTGAAAACATATCCAACATTATTGATCTCGTGTGAAAGATCTTGTCAAGATAAAAATGAGGAGCAAGTTATCCTTTCTTTATATTTCCAAAAGACGCGTTGAATACAACATATTTGGTCTTTTTTTAGTTTGAACAAAAAAATAGATGGAAGGATTGATAAATGGAGGGGAAGGGGATTGCGGATTGATTTTAATAAAATAGAGTTCTAAATGCAAAAAAATGAGAATGAAGGGCTTAGGATTTGATCTGAACATGTTTGGATCCTACATTCCATAATTTAGCCTTCGTGTTTCCAGTGAAGGATTGTGTTTCATTGGACATTTTTTTCGACATTTGTGATGACCATAGTCGCCTAAGAGAAAGGATAAGCAGAGCTACCAGATGATTATATCTTAGTGACATGTCATCAATAAACAGCATGTTTAGCCGTTAGTAATAAAGATATACTATTTTATAGATATATGATCCACCTCACATTCTCACAAAGTGTCTAGGAGCCGTGTTGCGTCTGACTCTTAATCTACGGTCCGATTCTCCTCTCTCCTCTTCTTTCTCGTCTAACTCGGTAAAAATATATTATTTAAACTCTTGCATATCTTACTTACATCATCTTATTATACTCGTTCTAAAGCAACTCAGCATGTAGCTAGTCTCTGAATAAGTCCAGATGATACTTTACGTAGAGCTACAGAGGAAAGCAGTGGGATGAAGTGTACCTGCACTTTGACTACTTGACCAGAGAAGTGCCCGAGGAAGATCTTGCGATATGCATGTAACACATGGTCAAACTCAATGGCGTCAAAACTAAACTGTTAGTGCGTGATTAGGGGCTAGAGAGCGTGGGTGTGTCCATGTGCTGTGCACCTATGGTGATGTGCACGTGAATGCGTGTGTGCAGTCTGCACTTCCTTTCGTTACAACTTGAAGAGACCGCAAACAAAAAGCAAAACAGGGAGAGCGAAGGGCTCAGTGCTCCAACATGCCCATTTCCTACAGAGACATGCACTAGTAGAAAAGAAAAGGCGTGGAGCTTCTGTTCTGTGGTAGGAGTACCTGACAACCTGCTCGGCTGAAGGGGTCATGAGGACTTGGATGGAAAATTATCACACCTGTATTATAGGAGCTCCAAGTTCAGAAGCTCATGGTTCAATTCGAAATTTGGCCGTCCAAATGCACTACTCCACCAGTAGAGTTGATCTTTTTTTTTTATCTCCCTATTCCGGACCACTAGAATCTTTTCACTGGCGGTCAGCAAGTTCATGAACCAGATGTAGAATCACTCGTGAGATGCATGGACTCAGTGGATTAGTTAATTTATCAGCCAAACCTAAGATAACCAAGACCTGTCAACCCCCTTTTACCTCCGCTGCATGTTGTCTTGCCAGCCAAAAATGACATAGCCTTTTGACCTTCTGTTCGACACTGCAGAAGGTTCCAGAAACCAAAGGTTCTTTCTAGTCCACGGAATGCTCATGGATTTGGACCGTCTGATAGTGGAGAGGGGAAAAAGGCAGAGCAGCACGAGTGAGTACCAATTCATCTGATCCACAGTAAGTCCAAAGGATCTGGCAAATGCAAGCATGCTTAAGCTCGGTTGGTCGAAGAGCTCATGTTATAACAATTTAGAAAATATTTTCCAAGCTTCAACTGTATCGAAAACTTGCTTTTAGAGCTGCCTATATGCAGATTCTTGGCTGTGAATGAAACATACAAACCACCAACACAGAGGTTATTTGAGTACGACCAAACCATACATTTACACCATAAACGAGTTCCATGTGAGATGTACATTGGTTCCAATTATGTACAGATTGGCAACAACACTACCTGTTGCAATTGTGCATGGGGCAACAACATCTACGCGCTGTCTTGCTTTGGTTTCTGGCTGAGCTCCGAGTAACGCCCTCCCATCAGCTGCAGTATCTCGGTCCAGAGGCAAGAAGGATCGGTCGACACCGCGTCACTGATCAGCTCTGTGCTACAGGAAGCAACAGCCCAGTATCCCGCCCTGATCTCGCTTAACAGCTGCTCGTAATCCCAGGCTGCGTGTCCCACAAAGAATCTCAGGTCCTCGGTCCTGATCGCACCACTCTTCATCAGAACACCAGCCTTCTCCAGCTCGGTTCGAAAGCCGAAGCAGATGCCTGGTATCACCTCCTCAAACCCTTTGAGACGTGAGCTGTCTTTCGTACGTACCAAGAACATGCTCATGTCAACAGGGCCTCCAAAGAACAGGGCACAGTCACCGAAAGGGGTTGTTTGGTCTCGGAATGATGATGGATTCACATTCTTGATCTTTGTGTAAAGCGGACGGTTCAGGATGACTCCAAATGGGCCATCAAAGGTACCTCTCGACCCAAGTCTGAGCAGGAGAATAACAGTTCTTTCGAAGACGCTGTCGTCATCGAGCACCTCAGTAGCTACCAAGACACACCCTGCCTCCGGCATTGTGATAGGGTGAGCCCACTTTTGAGGAAGCTGGTGTACTGGTTCTCCGGAGGACGCCTTTGACTCTGCAGGAACACTTGGATCTACCAACAGCTCCTGATCCAAGGATTTAAATAGTAAAGCAGAAAAGAAATAATTCGCAAAAAAAAAAGCAGAAAAGAAATAGACAGATATTATATAACGCAAGTTGGTTAGAAAGTACTTGCTTTACTTCTCTTTTCTTTTCAAAAACTTTAGGTCTGTGCTAATAACAATTCAAAACTATTCTGATGGATTATTTAAAGTAAATGTAATAGGGTTTGAGAAACAGTAGCTTATCTGATGAAAATCTTCATATAATAGAGAACTGTACAAGGTATCAGAGAGGATCCATTTGCAGAATGCTTTTAAAACTTTTCACATGAAGTTTTTTTTTGGACCTTACATTTGAACGCTAATATATCAAGTAATAACAGAAAACATAGATTTCTAGAATTAGTCATGTTCTAATGCGATGCCCAATTTAAGACATTGTGCATTTATAGCTTCTTCGGAATATACTACTACCTCCGTTCCTAAATATAAGATGTTTTAGCTTTCTGATGATTCGGGTGTATCTAGACGCGTTTTAGTGTGTTGATTCACTCATTTCGGTCCAGTCCAAATTACAATATCTGGAAAATCTTATAATTTGGAACGGAGGGAGTAGCATAGTACTATAGCATTAGCCGCTGTCAGTCTGCATGATAGATATTAGTATTAGTATTTACACAAATTAGACTCATTATACATTATTATTATATACAACCAGTGAAACCAGCTACGATCAAGTTCCTAATTTTCTTGGCAGATAATGAGTAATGTCAGGGGGTGATGATAAATGTCTAGATGACCTAAATGCATGTTGAATTGTGTAGATTATTAGAGCCTAAAGAAAAGCTATGAGCTCTATGGACTGTCAATACAAATGTGGCACTCTCACCTGTTCCCGTCGCACAAGGTTTGCTCTGACATCTCTCCAGTAACTGCTGTTTGAAATATTAATTGGCTCAGTGGAATCTGAATCACCAGATGGTTCGTTCAGTCCATCAGAGTTATCTCCCGTTGGAACAAATGCATCGCCACTTCCTGCATGAAGAAGTGACGCAACTGAGACCAAGCCACAATTCTGGTTCACACTTTTTGCCACAATAAATAAAAGTACCACACAGTGAATGAACTCTGATTTATATAGGCAATACAAGATAACCCGAAGTTTCTCATCCACTGGTCTCACTCGAAACTTAGCACCTGATGATGTTTTTCCATTATGTTTACTAAAAGTAGCCCAGCTATAGAAGTATATGGACAATATAACATTGCAATTGGGGGAATGTCCATCCAAACAATAGTACCTCACCGCACAACTCAACAAGTAGCTCAATTCCATATACAACTCTAAATACAAAACCACCCCTAAAGACGCATAATAATTTCAACGTTCATCTTCTAGTTACACCAAAATTAGCACCGGTTCTCCAAATTTCCATCTGAATAGCTACTGACTACTCTTCAATTCTGCCTAGTACTAGACCCCAATCCCCACCTTCCTCTTGTCAGTCAATTTCACCAAAACCAACACCAGCCTGCAAAATTGGCACATATCGAAGAATCGCCTTCAAACCCTCACCACTCACAATAAACTACGAAAATGGTTCGAGCTTTTCCATATCCTAATCGCGCAAAGACCACACAATTCCGGCTCTAGCTGCACCAGCTCGCATCTAGAACATCAGATACTTAGCGAGAGAGGGCCTCACCAGACGAGGATGCCTTGCTCTTGGCTTCTTCCTCGTCGCCGCCACCGGCCCCGTCCTTGCCTCTCCTCCCCGACGCGCGCACCGCTACGACCGACCTTACCGCCGGGCCACGCCCCCGCCACGCGGACCACGGGCCCGTCTTGCCGGCGGCGGCGAGGGGCTTCCCGGCTCGAGTGGCGGGGCCGGGGCGAATCGGCGTGAGGCACGGCCCGCCGGCCTTCATGCTGAGGGCCCACATGTCCGTGGGAGCGAACGGTGCCTCCGCTCCGCCGGGTCGGAGTGGAAACAGAGAAGTGTAGAACCGCACGAGCAGGTGGCTGACCGAGTGGGGATGTGGATGTTTCCTGGTGTGAGAAGGCGGATTTCGTGACGATGAAAGCGCCTTTCATCTTTCCAAAGGATCTTATCTTTTTTTTTTGCATGGTAATACGATTCTCATTGATAAATAAAATACGAGATACAAAGTACGTATACACCGATCTTACAAATCTGAAAAGATAGGATAAACCTATATGACAAACCAACGCCTATCCATCTTCTTCGGCACCACCGTAGCAACCACCAAAGAAAAAATAGACAGATTACCTCTTTAACCGAGCTCGAAGCGGCTCCATCGCTGATCATCAGCTTTTCGGACCTCCAAAGTAGTTTGCCATAGGTCAAACCATTGCCGTTGAAAGAATCAGACCGGGGCAGTACGACCCCGGACACGCCATCGAACTTCAGCACTGGCACCCCCGCGCGACGACGTCGGAGTAGGGAACCAGAACCGTCAGCCTCCAACCACGAACCCACCACAAGGTACACCATCTCCCAGCTGTCACCAGTGCAGACTACAGTCTGCACGTACTCCTGAATCCACTCTGCTCAACCATGGCGCCGGAGACAACGCCGCAGCAACGGGGACAGAGCAGGAGGAAAAACCCATCTGATGGAGTCGCCGCCGCCGCCTCGCCGACACCATCCATGAACCCAACAGCCACCGATCTGAAAGATCGGCAAGCACACTGTGCCACCAACTCCGAGACGCCGCCATGAAGGACACCGTCGGTGTGGGAGTAGAGTTGAGGCAGATTTATTTGCCCGGACGCCGCTCCCACCACCCCAACGACGCACCATGCCAAAAGCTTCCTAACCCTAATTACCATGCAAAAAACGGGGTCCCCCTCCCTCCTGCCGCCGGAGCGGCAAGCGGAAGGAGAGGGGCCCAGCTTTTCCGCCGGTGGCCTCCGGTGGCGGCTGCGGCGCTAGGTCAGGAAAGTCAGATCGCCTCGCGAGTCGCTGGGAGCGCTCACATCTTTCCAAAGGATCTTATCTGTGCTGTGTCTGGGTGCAAGGCTATAAGTACAAGGTAGGAGTAGATGTGATCTAAACATTTATCTTTATCCAAAAAGCTTCAAATTTTCATACAACCATACAACAATTCTGTTTCTCCCTACTAGTGTGAAAAATTCCACGCCTTAGGCCTCGTTTGGCTCGTCTGTAGATTTATATGCTGGTTTCACTCATCTCAGTATATTGTCGTGCCCCAGTGAAACAGACGGATTTTTATGAGGACCTTTTATGGTGCGTAAATATTTACGAGAGTTATGGGCTCAAATCAGGCAAAAAAGGAAAACTAAAACGGTCATTCAAGCGACATTTTTTACCTCGACCAGTTTTCCCCCACCCTCGACTATACCCCACTTTCCGGCTGGAATACAACCAACCAATCGGGCACTTAACATCATGTGGAAGTTAATTTCCACCTTTTTTGTATACAGGTTACACAGGAGTTAGGTCTGTATGATAAAATCCGCTCAACATGTCGAATTATTTAAATGTATGCCCTAGATATATACCACAACAAATCATAAGGTAATTCTTATGATTCAAAATGTACTTTATCTAAATGAGTTTCCTACGGAGATTTTTCGTTTAGAAAGCGAAAGTAGTACACAAAACAATAATAGGTGAACACATAGTGAACAACATAAAAAAATGGAAATTCACTTTGGCATATGCACCCGGCATTTAAAAAAAAAATTCAAAATGTCGAAAAATTCTAAAATAAAATTTCACGGATACATCTTGACATCCTATGTGTTCACAAAGTTGATTCGTGAAAAATGGATTTTTTTTCTAGCCTGTGTAAATAGACAAAAAAATGTCTACGGAAAAGCCCTATTTTAGCGCTAAATTTTGTCTTTTTTATGTAGACCGTAAAAAATGCTGGGTTTTCATGAAACAAATTCATAAACACATAGGATGTTAAGATCTACTCGCGATTTTTTTTTCATTTTTTAACATTTCAATAACAAGTTTAAAATTTGTTTCCAATACTGGGTGCATGTGCACCCGAGAGAAAAAACGCCACCAAAAAAAACATGTTTGGGTTTGAATTCATCGAAGGAGAAGAGTTTACATTCTCATAACATAAATCCATCGTTCTATGCTAAGTTATTTTTATAGAAAATGATGATTGTCCGTTGAGCGCGAACAGACATGTTTTCTGACCACTGGAGCCCGTTGTCGGCATGACGTGACATTGCGAAAATGGTTGATGGTGAAAATGTTAAACGAGTAGTATTTAGTATTTACGTGAATTTTTCGGGATGTGAGCCCCTCTCTCCCCCATCCAGAACTCTGGCCACACAGTCGTCCAACACCAGTTTCTGACCACTGGAGCCCGTTGTCGGCATGACGTGACATTGTGGAAATGGTTGATGGTGAAAATTTTAAACGAGTAGTATTTAGTATTTACGTGATTTTTTGGGATGTGAGCCCCTCTCTCTCCCCCATCCAGAATTCTGGCTACACAGTCGTCCAACACCAGTTTCCCAGTGCCCAGCTCGTGTATCCCGGCCCGTCCCCAACTCATGACATCGTTCCGCTCCCAGTTGGCATATGCTGAGTGAAACACTTGTATAAACTAATAAATATCTGTGATGCATCAACATGATCTATTTTCTATGAGTCACGAGTTTACCACTAGATGTGCATGTGCAAAACTTGATGTAGCTTGTCAGGGAAGTGCAGCTCACTTCGTATGATCCTTCCAATTCTTCGTCGAGTGTCACATGTGCAACGTCTCTAAGACACCGGGTGGCAGATTTTCACATTCATTCGCAAGATTCAGAACAATTGTTGCTAGGGTTTTCAATTATTTGTATTGTGGTGTAACCTTCCGATGCGCCTCCACCTTATATAGGCGTTCGTCTGGACAAACAACACTTATGATCCTATCAAACACTAAACCTAGTACTATATGAATCAAATTCGTGTAGGAAATGCATTAAACGTATTAAATAATTTAAACAAAAGTCAATCATAAAGCTTTGTCATTACCATAGTTGTCAGAATCGTGATTCTACCATGCGATTCTACGACTTTACGACCCAAATTGAGCCGAACGATTCTACGATTCTGTTAAGTAGAATCTTAGATTTTACGATTCTAAAAGCTATGATCCGACTGTTTACGATCCTGCCATAGAGTTTCCGATCCGACTCAGAATCACGATTCTGACAACTTTGGTCATTACCCACATTTCTTACACGAGTGTTCGAACAGAACTTTAAGAGGAAACACATGAGAGAGGTTCAAAATATTTAAAAGGAAAAATATTTTATATGAAAAAAGAAATTACAAAGAAGTTAGGAAAAAAAAGACAAATAGGAAATAAAAAAGATCATAAAGCTTTGTCATTACCCACATTTCTTACACGAGTGTTCGAATAGAAATTTAAGAGGAAACACAGGAGAGAGGTTCAAAAGAAATTTGAAAAGAATTTTTTATATGATTTTTTTTTTTGTGTTTTGCAAAGAAGATAGGAAAGAAAGAAAAAATAAAGATAAAAAGGAAAATAAAAAAGATGCTCCCGGCGGGGCTCGAACCCGCGACCTTCGGCTCATAAGACCAACGCTCTAACCAACTGAGCTACGGGGGCTGTTGCGGTACGTAATCGTACGACCTTTATTTATCCGCATTGCCACGATTTTTACTGAGTCCCACCTCGAAGTTCCCATGCGATTTCTGTATATAAGCACCTTCGGAACAAATTCCGGTGTAGCCGTACGCGCACACGGGTTACAAGACCCAGGGGTTCCACAAATCCAGAATCGATCGACCTCTATTCTATTGTCCATGCAGAGAGGAACAGCACGCAGAAACGAGCCATAAAAAACCACAAGCACCGTAGCAATTTATATGGCGGGAATGCAGAAGCTACTGTTGCACATCGCGCCAGTAATTCAAGGCTCCGGGCGCCAACTGTAGCGATATTATAATCCAAGCCATGCAGCGGGAGTCGGATCGGCATCCCGTGTCCTCTAGCTAGTTAAGCCAGATAAATGCATGAGCACAGTTTGCCTTGATTCAGTCTGTACGCATGGAGAGTACGCGCGTCTTGGTGTAGGTGCAACTATGAATCGAACACATGGATTATGGATCACCGCATATAATTAAACTACCATTAGAACGAAGAAATCCATAACGGTCGATCGATCTCTCTTACAGGTAGTACTACCGATCCACTACTACACACTCATCGATTGATCATAAACAAACACTGAAACACAGTCTGGATCCAAGCTGTAAACTTCAGAGAACACCGTCACGTGGCTAGCTAGCTAAGCTAGTTCCTCCTGATCGAAAATTAAGAAACTCCGGCGGTACGGCGCTCCTAGGGCTGCCAGGCGGCGAGCTGCTGGATGTTCATGGGGTATGCGAGGTCGGTGCCGCCGGAGTAGGCCGCCTTGCCGAGGAGCACGTTGACCCTCTCGGTGGGGTGGAAGGCGTCCCAGAAGATGTAGTCGTTCCGGTTCAGGCACGGCCGCAGGAAGGGCAGGCAGGTGATGAGGCCCCGGTTCCTCCCGATCCCGCAGCACCCGCGGTCCACCACGCTGAACCCGTAGTTGAAGGGGTTCCTGAGCACCTCGGAGATCATCTCGAAGGTGTCGACGTAGATGAACCTGGCGTGGGGCAGGTTCACGTTCAGGGTGTTCACCATGCCCTTCACCTTGCTGTTGAAGGGGACGATGAGCTCGTCCACGTCCGGCGAGCACATGTTCGTCGGGTTCCGGGCGCGCATGTTGGGGATGCACGCCATCGACCCCACCCCCGCGATCACGAACCGGCGAGCACCCAGATTGTACAGGCTCTGCATTTCATTTTATTCAGGGATGCAAATTAAGATTCAGAAGCTTTGCATTGTCAGTAATGAAGTAGATCGCTGGGTGGCTTACGGTGAGCTGCTTGGTGTAGTGCTGGACGAGGAGCGAGGAGTACTGGTCGCCGTTGTACTCGTTCCGGGTGTTGTAGTTGGGCATCAGGTAGTTGTTCAGGTAGTCGTTGCTGCCCATGCCCACGTAGAAGATGCTGCGGCCAAGCGAGGAGGCCAGGTTGCCGGCGCCCAGCTTCCCCCGGATCTGGTTCAGCGTCGTCTGGAAGTTCTTGATCTGCTGGTTGAACGGGATGCGGCCCACCTGCATTTTCATCGCACCATGAACGTTCAAACACTCTTGCTCTGCTGTTACAGAGTACAAACACTGGAGTAACTAAATGACCGAGAAATGAATTGAAGAGCTGCAGGGTCCGTACGAAGTTCTGGCCGGTGTTGTCCAGGATCCCTGCGGCGGCCGAGGCGTAGTTCACGCCGTGGAGGGCGCCGCCGTCGCTGTCGGGGCTGGAGGCCACGGGGTTGGAAGGCAGCAGGGGCAGCCCAAGAAGCTCAGCTGCATTGTGCACAAAAAGAGGTACGGTTTAATCAATGAAGCTGTTCTGTTTAATTAACTACTACTGTATTAGCTAACTTAATTAGGAGTAACACGCAGATCTGTCCGGGTTTAGTTACAGTAATCTCTAAGTGCACTGTAAAACTGAGATTTAACACAGCTGTAACCCTGTTGTGTGGTGAATTATTGGCGGAGACAAAACCTGTACTGCATGCAGGCAGGCATTAAATATTACCGCCGAGTACATATTATAGCCCTGGCTAGGTTCACATGGAAGCATTGACGCCACCATAGTGGTACTACCATATCTACACGTTTTGACTAGCTGAATTCATCGCATCATGTGCACTGTATGTGTTGATCAATGGCAAGGTATTATGATCCCCGGAGAAAAAATGTGTACCGCCGTGCTACACTATTGCTAGTAGCCTAGTACTAGTACAGGTGTGGAGTGTGGACTCTCTCTCTCACACATCCACTTGAATACATGGAGGGAGGCCGGTCAGTAGTTATTACACGATGCAGCAGTACTGGTACTAGGCTATTCTAGTAGTATCTCACTGCTCATGTAGATTATAGCTAGAGTGATCTAATCAATTAGTACGATCCAAAATGAAAGATGTGAGAAGGGGACAAACAGTACATGCATCATGCACGTATAATTGTAATTGCATTGCTTCTTGTAGGAAAACAGGTGAAGCTAGCTAGCCTAACGTTGGACAAAATGAATTCCTTGCTAGTCAATAATTATTGACAGAGTGTATATAGATTATATAGAAACCCTGAGAAAAAGTACATTTATACAAATAATTATTGGCAGAGTACATATAGATCTATATAGAAACCCTGAGAAAAGTACCTACATACTCACTCCGTCTAAAAATAAGTGTCTCAAGTTTAATCAAAAGTGTAGGTATCTAGACATGTTTCATGTATAGATACATCCACTTTTTGCCAACTTGAGATGCTTATTTTTGGACGGAGGGAGTACGTATATATCCAGTTCCATCAAACCAGCTGCGAAAGTTAACTGATTGTTTCTAAGGATCTCGTAATTAATCATAGTTAGTTAACAACTTGCATACATATATATTCTAAAACAACAAGCAATAATGATCTTGATTCAATAGCATGGTCAACACAAACCAATCTATCTAGTGATAACGACTTCTCTATGATTTGAGGAACATTCTTCCAGGAAAAAAGGTAGACTAAGCCCACCTGATAATGTTCTGAATATAAAAAGACTAAAATACATAAATATTCCTTTTTTGTATATAAGTCGAACATGGGAAGGACCGAAACACAAGCTAGCTTGTGGTGTACCAATATGGCAGTACCAGACGCTAGATCACGGGTTTCCCGACGCTCTAGCTTTCATTGCATTATTTGCCATATGACGAGCTCATCTTAGGATGTACTAAAATTAGCAATTCTGCTCAAAAGAGGCACACTACTTCGCCAGCCGATTTGCTACTTCTTCAAGCAACAAAATTGTTCCATTTGCATGTGAAATAACACACCATATTATATACTACCAGCAGGGATTTTTAATTTGTGACTTTATTCTCTATATAGTGAAAAGAAACTACTTGTAGCTACTACCTCTGAAGCACGCAAGAATCACTAGAAAAATGCACAGGGGAGAGGAGCATGCTTCTGCATGCAGCAGAAGCAGCAAGGCATGAGCTCAACGCACGTACCTATGGTGTCGACCATGGTGTAGCCGTTGGAGAAGCGGCCGGTTGGCCCGCCGGCGAAGTCGATGCCGTAGGGGAGGTAGTTGGCCTTGGCGAGCGAGGTGAGGTCGTTGTTGTTGCCGTTGTCCGTCAGGGAGTCCCCGAACACGAACATGGCCGGCACCGACGGGCCTCCGCCGCCCGCGGTCGTCCCGCTCCCGTCGCTGGTGTCGCCGGGCCCCGTCGGGAGCGTGAAGTTCCACGGCGCGCGCGGGAACAGCGGCCGGGGGAACAGCTGCGCCGTGGCGCCGCCGCACGCGAGGAGCACGAGAAGGAGCACCGTCGTCGTCGCGGTGGAGGAGGCCATGGCGGCTTGGAGATCGAGCTTGGCTAGCTAGCTAGCTAGGGGTGGCAGGAGCAGACTGTGCAGTGTGGATGGAGCGTAGCTAGCGCGTCGTATATAGAGGGAGGGCGAGGGGGAGAGGGTTTTGGGGACGGTTGGTGGGTGGATGAGGGAGAGAGTAAATGCGGCTCCTGCCATTGCTTGCTGCCATGGAGACGGAGGAGGAGTAAATGGGGCTGTGTTGGGGCGCGTGCTCGCGACTACGCGAGGCATGGTGGTGAGGTGACGCCGTGACGGCAACAAAACAATGGCCGACCGCAGCTGGCGAGTGCAGTACACTGTGCCTGTGATAGTGTGATTTGTCAAGGGCAGTATGGTTTTGCGGTTCTGTAGTAGAGCGTGTAGAGCTTTGGCTGAAAGAGGCCCGGTCCGTGATCACTCGGCCTTATGTATATCGATTATCGGCCGTTTGGCCCTTTGGAAGCTATGGCGGGCTGAGAAACACAGAACGAAAGAATTCGTTCCCGAGGAAATGACTTCTTTCCGGCAAAACTATGGGAGAGATTCTCGCTGCAATTTGTATATATGAGTTAGACAGCACTAAACTAGAAAGAGATCAAAAGAAATATAAGAATACCAAAGTTGTGTTTGTAGCCAATATAAGAATACTAAAAAATATAAGAAAGAGATTCTTACATAGTGGAGTTTCAATAACTCACTAAGTGATTGGGATGAGGAGAGAAAGAGAACAACACACACGCGTGTTTACCCCGCCTTGTGGGGTCGGGGCGCTCATGTGACATGTGTGTGAACTGTGTCGAAATCCTGACAATTGCCTTGCAGAAATGCGACCACCTTTTGTCGTTTGAAATTTTTGATGTGTTGGTCGTTAAGTCTACTAGTTGGAACCCTAATTTGTTTACATCAGAACACGGGATAGTTCGGTTATCCTCATATATATACGAACCATCGGCAGCCGTCAAATATGCACCATGCCGACCTATGTTTTTGTCTCTTCTCGCTTTTGCATCGCCATCATAGTCCAATTTTCTGAGCACCGACGTACACCGACGAATTGGAGAGCAGGTCTCTGTAACTAATCGCCCTTGTTATCTTGTAGGACGAGAGCGATTTTTTTTGGAAGCATGAATGCTTGCCTATTTCATCACGGATCGTTTTACCATCCAAATCGGGTGTTGCATACCGCTGTCTTCAACGCTGACTAATTTGACCGGTCTTAGCCAACGGCCCAACGTTGTAGTCACTAATCACTACATGCAGCAAATTTCAATCTGGGTTTTTTATGGTAGTGAGAGCATATGCTACCATATGTAGAAGTGGAATTTCGGATGTCTTCTCAGTTCTAATAGAATCCGTAACATTTGTCCGAATTTTGGTTGTGTTAGGAGGTTATAAAGCCGATCATGACAAATAAAAGAGGCATACCAATAATTGCTTGAAGGTATGCTTTTGATGTATTCAACATGTACACCACCTTGTACTTCATTTTCTTTGTGTTGGATGCCATTGCTCTCCTGTATTATGGTTATCCTTTGGTTAACCCTCCTAACCGCAAAGTACATTTTAGTGTGGCCTATTGGCCTACTACTTCCATCGCTTTGAGTTACAAAATTGACGTTGCAACACGTGCCCTCACTTATCACGTACTGCTATATCGAAAGAGTATAAATTATAACCAGACATCTTATTCTACCACACCGCTATGCAAAAGAATGTGGCCACCAATCTAGACATCTCCATGTTCAACACTTTATTGTGGTTTATTTATTTGCTATTTCAACATTGGTTCTTACTGTTCATCTTTCGTTGGGTCGCGTTTGTATGCCCCGTTAAGAAATGGATAACCATTGTCATCTTATATGGGCCTCGGAGGCAGGTTGCTGCGAAATAACACATGAGATTAAGGGTGTGTTTGGTAGCCCCGGCCTCTCCAACATAGGTTTCTCAAATGGGCCAAGCTGAGATAATACAGGTTGGGCTGAGATTTTGTTGTGTGTTTGGTAGGTTGTATGCGTTCAAACAGGCTGACCTGAGATGTTGTTTGGTAGGTTGTATGTGCTAAGACTAGAGTGCAGGAATTAGAATTACAAATGGATCCAAAGTTTTACACACAAGTCCTTCAACAGATTTTAAAAAAGCAATCAAGTCCTCACAACCACCGATTGGGCTGTCCCGTGGGTAGCAGATCGCCGGCGGCGACGCTTGCTGCCATCCGTGGCGGCGCGAGGCATGAGGCTGCGGTGCTCGTGGTCATCTGCGGTGGCGCAAGGCGCGAGGCGGCGGCGGCGGTCGTGGCCATCTACGGTGGCGCGAGTGGCTCTGTGTGAGGCGGCACAGGGTGGCGGAGCCCGGTCTAGCGTGGACGGCGGCGCTGGGCGAAGGCGCAGGGCGTCAAGGCGAGGTTGAGGCGGCGCAAGACGATGGGGCGGGGCGGCGCGCCGAGAATGGCGACGGGAGCGATGGGTGGAAGGAGAGAAAGAGAAGGACTCAGGGGCAAATGAGCTCCGGTTTCGAGCGGGACGGGCAGCGCGACAGTCCTGTGGATCCCACACGTGGGATGTTTTTGGGACGAGCTGGGCAGGGCTGAGGAGAGAAGCTCGATTTCAGCCTCTCTTCTCGACAGGGCTGAGAGTGGTTTTTGGGATGAGGTGGGCAGGACTGAGGCGTGGAAACCGGGCTACCAAACAACTGAAAACGAGGTGAGGAGAGATTTTCTGAGTCCAACCGGGCTACCAAACACGCCCTAAATCACAATCCGCACTCATCAGATGGATAGGTTCTTCACTTATCGAATGGCCACGATTGAGCACATCGTGGTGCAGTGTATATACGCAAGGGAAGTCTAGTATGACTGCTTTTGCATTGCTGGCCTACAGTTGGACGTACCGACGGTGATGGACACCTTGGAGGAATGGTGGCTCAGATCGAGAGGGTTGGTCGATAATAAGAACAAGAGCCAGTTCGATGCTTTCGTGATTCTCATTTGATGGAGCCTTTGGAAGCAACACAATGCCTGACTCTTCAACAACGTGGGACAACAGTTTACATTCATAGTGTTAGTGGACAGAATCATTGATGAATTCAAAACCTGGATTAAATCTAGAGTAGGAGTAGGAGGGAGTCCTATGATTGTAAGAGAGTTGAAAGAACAAACAATGCCCGGATGTCGCCTAGAGGGGGGGGGGGTGAATAGGCGATTAAAACTTTTTCTAATTAGGGGCTTGATAATTGCGGAATAAAACTATGTGTTTAAATTACCAAGCCAACAACCTAATATGCTAGGTTCACCTATGTGCACCAACAACTTATGCTAAGCAATTCAAGCAACAAGGTGATAGCAAGATATGAACTTCAAGAACGAAGGCTATCACAATGTAAATTGCATAAGTAAAGCTCGGGTATAGAAATAACCGAGGCACGCGGAGACGAGGATGTATTCCCGAGTTCCTCCTTGTTAAGGGAGTACGTCTCGTTGGAGGGGTGTGAGCTCGCCACAAAAGGCCTACTCAAGATGCCACAAAGGCCTCACCCTATTCTCCGATGAACCTCACCCAAGGGATTGGTTCACCTTCCACTATCGGAATCCTTCGGGGCGGATTCCGGAGCCCTTTAACAACTTCTTCTTGGGGCACACTCCCACAACTTAATTGGGGGCTCCCAAACTCGTGCCGAAGCTTCACAACACGAAGTCTTCGCGGCACCTCCAACCGTCTAGGGTACACAATGCACCCAAGAGGCAACAAGCTCTTGGGAACACAATGCACCCAAGAGTAACAAGCTCTTCAACCTTCAACTTCACGTATCACCGTGGAGAGAGCAACCCAATGCAACAAATGCACGAGGCAAGAACACACAAAGTGGTCAAGTCCTTCACTCCCAAATTCCAACCAAGCAACAAATGCTTTGGGGGAATAAGAGAGGAAGAACAAAGAGGAGAACCACAAAAGAACTCCAAGAACTAGATCCACTAGGTTCCCCTCACTTAGAGGAGAGATTGATTGGTGGAAATGTAGATCTAGATCTCCTCTCACTTTTCCCTCAAAAATATGCAAGATTCATTGGAGGGATTGAGAGGGGGGCAAGCTTTTCAAGGTCAACAATGGTGGGAGAGAGAGGGGAAAACGTGCTGCCTTTGATGGGGAACCATTGGGGAAGAAGGCCCCTTAAATAGGTCCCCCGAAATCTGACCGTTATGTGCAAAATCGTACCCAGCGGTACTACCTCTAGCCTGGCGGTACTACCTCTGGGCGGTACTACCTCTGCGCCAGCGGTACTACCTCTGGGACCCTTTTGACTGAAAATGATGATTCCAGCGGTAGAACGTGGCTGCTACCGCCGGGGTACCGGGGGGATACCAGTACGCAAAAGGGCGCACCGGTACCACCAGCGGTACCACCAACGGTACCGGGCGCTGTGCAGCAGCAGTTCCGCTCCAGGTGTAGCGGTACTACCGCTGCCGCAGCGGTACTACCGCCGGACAAAAAAACTGCAGAACAACCGGTACGAGAAAAATCATAACTTAATCATCCGGACTCCGTTTTCGATGATCTTGGGCTCGTTGGAATCGCAACGAAAGTTCTACAAGATCATGCAGAGAAACATCATAGTCCATCAAGGGAGGATAAACCAAATGGGGAAAGGTAAACCTCTCTATAAAAGAACAACCGGTAAATCCTCCAACATCACAAATGAAATAAGATGTTCATCAAGACTCCGTTTTCTATGATCTTGGGCTTGTTTCGAAGATAATCACAAGCCCTACAAGATCATGCATATACACATCATAGTCTATCATGTGAGGAGGAAACATAAGGAGAGAGTTTGACCTCTCGTAGAAGAGATAAACCGGTAAAACCTCCGATATCAAAAACGCAAGAAGATATTCATGAGATCCGTTTTTGATGAACTAGAGCTTGGTATGGAGATGAACACAAACTCTAAATTCTCACAAGGATAAAAGCCAAATAAGAACCAACAAAGATGATTGCATGGATGCAAAGGTTTTGAGCTCTCCACGAACGATACGATCACGATACTCGGTCGAGAGCCCCTCTTGATAGTACGGCTATCTATCCTATAATCCGGTCTCTCACTAAACAATCATGAGACCGGTAAATAAAAACCCTATCAAGATCATACCTTTGCCTTGCGCTTAAACCACTTGACGATCTTCATCTCCTCACGGCAAACCACCTTTCTGATTGGCCTTGCTTGTGAAGATTCACATGAAGCTCCCCCCATACACCAGATGGGGAAAGCACTCCTCTCGTTATATCTTCACTTGACTTGATAGTTGATCAATCCGCACAAAGCCTTGATCAACACAAATCTTTTCTTTTCTTTCCCTTGAGCTTGAACTCCAACAATGGAGATCAAGGCAAAGGCACCTTGACTCCAACACATGGAGACAAGCAAGCTAATGGACCAACCTACACATATAGCTCAATGCAAATATTAGCCATAGAGATTGTCATTAATTACCAAAACCATGCATGGGATCAACCATGCACTTTCAGTCAGTGATCCTTGCGGAATAGGAGTAGGAGTTCTGATGTTTCACAAAACAGCCCTTGTATCATGTTTCTGCTTCTATAAATTTTAGTAGGTGAAAGAGCATGGTTGCCCCCATGTGTGGTTTTGGTAATTAATGATAATCTCTATGGACCTAATGTGTGCTTTGAGATATACTTGTAGGTTTGGTCCATAGCCTTGCTTGTACTCCATATGTTGGAGTCAAGACTAAAATAAGAAGAAGATTATATGTTGATCAAGGTTAAGTGCAAGTTGATCAAGTGCTCCTCATGGTATTCTCCATGAACATGCTTGAAGCTTGCCACCCATTTGAAGATAAAGGTCAAGTGAAGATATGTCGAAGAAGTGTCTCTCCCATATTGATGTACGGGGGAGCAATATGTGAGTCTTCACCAAGCGGAGCGCAATGAAGAAGGTGGTCCATCTTGAGAAGGTCAAGGCGTCATCATCTAGCTCAAATGGATTATGCGCAAGACAAAGGTATGACCTTGATAGGTTTTCTATTTTACCGGTCCTCATGATGTTAGTTAAGTGAGAGATCGGGTTATAGGATAGATAGCCCGTACTATCAAGAGGGGCTCTCAAGCGAGTATCTTGATCGTATCCTTCATAGAGAGCTCAAACCTTTGCATCCTTGGCATCATTTTTATTGGTTCTTATTTGGCTCTTATCATGGTGTGATCTTGGTGCTTGTCATGCTCGTCATGAAAAGGCCAAGTTCACCAAAAAGATTTCGTATGCGTCTTCTATTGCGTTTTCGGTTTTGGAGATTTGCCGGTCCATCCGGGCGGAAGGTTTCACTCTTCCATTTATTAGCAAAATCTCCCTTCTTGGTTTCAATATTTCCACTTTTTATAGGATAGCTCTTGTGGTCCTCTTTCCAATAAAATTGGATTCGCTTAGATCGGAGTTTCCTTGCAAAAGTTATTCAGTTTTAGGATCTACTGTTTTCCTTCAGCCGGCAGTACCGATGCTCTAGCCGGTAGTACCGACCATGTCATGTCGGTAGTACCGGGCTTAGTTCCGGATAAGTTTTTGGTACTGGATACCTCGGGTTCAAATCCGGAAGTGGTCCGGAAGTTGCCCCGGAAGTATCGGCTTGTCCGGTAACCCGGGCAGTTTTCCGGTAGTACCGACCGGTCCATGGTCGGTAGTACTGGACCTTGTTCCAGGCTATTTCGAAGTTCGTTTTTGGGTTTTCTCCATGTGTGGTTTTAGTTCTTGTCATGATCTTCAAGACAAGCTCAAGTTCATCAAAAAGGATTTCATATGAAAAACTTATTGCGCTTTTGAGTTTGGAGGTTATCAGATCGTCTTTTATAGAGAGGTTTTACCTTTCCCATTTTGTTTTTATCCTCCTTGTTGGACTATGATGTTTCTATGTATATTCTTGTAGATCTCATTGTTACGATTTCAACGAGCCCAAGATCATTGAAAACGGAGTCCGGAAGCAAAAGATATGGTCGTTTCGGATCGATGTTTCAGCAGTTTTTTGTAAGGTCGGTAGTACCGACCCTACTATCGAAATATCCATCCGGTACTGTAAAATCTGTCAAAATCCAGTAGTACCGGTACAAAGTCCGGTAGTACCCCGCCCCGACGCATTTCTGGGCACAACTGTTGGATATTTAGTTGACCTATTTAAGGGGCTTCTTCCCCAATGGTTCCCTAACCTTTTGCACTCTCTCTCTCCTCCATTATTGACCTTTTGAGAGCTTGCTTCCTCTCTATCCCTCCATGATTTCTGCCTCCATTTAAAGGGAAAAGTGAGAGGATCTAGATCTATATTTACAAGCCATATCTCCTCTAAATGAGGGGAACCCTTTGGATCAGATCTTGAAATTGCTTTGTGTTTCTCCTTTGTTCTTCCTCTCAAATCCCTCCCAGCATTTGTTGCTTTGGTTGGATTTGGGAGAAGAACTTGACCACCTTGTGGTCTTGCCTTTTGTATTTGATGCATAGGTTTGAGTTCCCCACGGTGATACGTGGATTGAAGTTTGAGAAGCTTTTAATCTTAGATGCATAGGGCTTCCAAGAGCTTGTGCCTATTGGGTACATTGTGCACCCTAAACGGTTGATGGGTACCGCGAAGATCTTCAAGTTGTGAACCTTCGGACAAGCTACGGGAGCCTCCAAGGTTGTGGAGTTAGCCCCGGACAAATTGTACGGGTTTGGTCAACGCCCTGAAAAAGACCTTATAGTGGATGAGCAAATCCCCTATTGGGTATTCCCCACGGGAGGAGCTCACGGAGAATAGGGTGAGCACGGACGTGCTTGTAGGAGGCCAAGGAGCCTCCACACCCCTCCAATAGACGTACTTCCATTGGAAAGGAACTACGGGAAACAAATCTCCGCCTCCACTTGTGTCGGTTATCTATATAACCAAACCTTTATTTATGCACTTACTTTGTGATAGCCATCGAGCTTGAAGTTATATATCTTACTATCTCCTTGTTGTTAACTTGCCTAGCATAAGTTGTTGGTGCACATAGGTGAACCTAGTACTATTAGGTTTTGTGCTTGATAAATTAAACGCTAGTTTTATTCCGCATTTATCAAGCTCTAAACGTAAAAGTTT